>JANRMT010062816.1:22252326-22277042 GCA_026402145.1 Polypterus bichir lapradei | reverse complement strand
TTATTAATGACGACTTTCAGAGATGTCCTCACACGGAGTTGTGACGGTGACACCGAGTGCTGCTGGCCACAACCGCAGAGGCCATCCATCAGTTTCTCATTTCCCTTTGAGGACCATCCGTGAATGAATGCAGAGTGAGAGTCGAACCGCAGCAGGTTTCTACTCACCAGTTTGCACTCCAGTTGTCCACCACGGGTGAACAGAGTCAAACTGTAGGCCTTTTCACCATGAAATGTTTGGTTGCAGGTGATGTCCGTATTGTTGTACCGCAGATCAAAGCTCACAACCTGTGAGTCCTCTGCCAGCGTCAGCCTGCTGTAGTGTGAAGGATCCTGCAAGATGGAAATCATCAGATTTACTTGACAGGCCGCTGACCAGCCACACACGAGGCGAACATCAAGACGCACTTCAATCTAGCGCACTAACTGGCAATACAGCGAACACACATCCAGTAGAGGACGCCAAACACACAAAACCAGGTTCACAGAATATCGGCGGCCAGCCGACCCACTCACCTTACAGCCACCTGCCGAGCTCATCACTCGCTGATAGAAAATGATGACAGGTAATGGACCACCAGGGCCTGGCACAGGACTCAGCCAAGCCCAAGATAGGAAAAAAAAGTCATTGGTCTACCCGCCAGGCCCACCAGGGGGCATTAAGCCCTGTAAATGTAGGTGTGAATTGAAATGGGAAAGGCCAACACCAAGAAGTGCTGACAAAAGTCAGAGTCCATCCCTCTAATGCGGGGCAGGACGGGGACCCACGTTTGACAGCTGGGATCTTGAAACCCATCAGGAGGCCAGTCACTGTTGTTCTGCACAGCAGGTGGCACCACCCAACGCTGCCCTCTTAAATTGGGAGACCCCACCCTATAAAGGCTATACTAGGATTATGGGTGCAGAAACATCAGGGACCACTAGAGGGAGCTCTAGCTTAGTCTTCTGTGCATTGAAGGGCCAGCACTGACGCCATGAGGGGCCTTAAAGCCACATCATGACAGAGTGACCTTTGGAAAAGAATTAGAGTGACAAAGGAACGAGGTGAGGTGGAGGGCTTCAGTTTGAGGGGAGACCTAGAGAGAAGGGGGCTTACTTGGTGTTCTCCGTAATTATCATTTCTCTGTGAATTTTAACATGAGATAAAAAACATAGCCATTTAAAAAGAACCTGGGAGTGAAGTGAAGCTACATGGATGTGAAGCACGGGTGCAAGTGAACTCCTGTCAGGAACTGTCTGGGGCTCTACCACTAGTCCTTGTTTTTCCCAGGACCCTCCAAGCTGTGTCTGATCTTTACCCAGGTGCCACCTACACTGGTCTTAAATCCCACCCTAAACCCTCCCTTTTCCTGCTTTTTACCTCCCATTCCCTCCTGTCTGAGGCTCCATCCCCAGTCCTTCTTTTTCCCTGTAACTTGCTCTGGCCCTTCCTATCCGCCTAAGAGACTCCACCCTTCTTTGTAACTATCTCTGTGTGAGGCTACACCCCCTAGTTCTTCCATTTCTGTTGTTCCTTGGCTCCTCCTATCAGTGTCTCAGGCTTACCCTTATTTGCCCGCTCTTTACCCCGACCCCGCCCAGCCATTTCTGAGGCTCCATTTACACTGGCCCCTCCTATCAGTGTCTGCAGCCCCACGCTTAGCCCTTCCTTTTGTCTCCTATTTGCCTTGGCCCCTCCTATCTCCATCAGAGTCCCCACCCTTCTTTTTGCTTACTCTTCACTCTGGCCCCTCCTATCTGTGTCTGCAGCTCCACCCTTAGCTCTTTCTTTTGTCTCTTATTTGCCTTGGCCTCTCCTGTCTCCACCTCTGGCCCCACCTACCTGTGTCTGCAGCCCCTCCCTTACTCTTCCCTTCTGCCTGTTTTGTGCTGTATCCTCCTATCACTGTCTGAGGCTTACCCCTTATTTGACTGCCTGTGTCTGTGGCTCCGCCTTTAGTCCTTCCTTTTGCCTGTCATTTGCATTGGCCCCTCCTACTGTATCTGTGTCTTTGCTCTTATTTGCCTGCATTTACCTTGGCCCCACCTATCTCTGTGTGCCTTCAACCCTTTCTT
The DNA here is from genome assembly GCA_026402145.1 of Polypterus bichir lapradei. NCBI lineage: Eukaryota > Metazoa > Chordata > Cladistia > Polypteriformes > Polypteridae > Polypterus > Polypterus bichir. The sequence goes on along the minus strand of JANRMT010062816.1, from coordinate 22,274,988 downwards.
TTGCCTCTGGCCCCTCCTACTTGTCTGTTTTTCTGGGTTTAATTTTAAACTACATAGCAGCCTCGTGACTGGAGGGGAAAAGCAAATGAAAAGGTGGAGCTTGAATAGTGGGCGTGGCTGTAGCACTTCATTCAATGGCAAAGCCACCACTCAAGCTTCTCCTCAGCGGATGAAACTGTTTGCTCCTCCACCTTTGAAGTCTAAGATGTCCGAGTTGTCACCATCTGTGGTGTCAGAGGACTTTGTGACAAACTCAGTGCTCAAGTAATGAAAACCAGACGCTATAAGAAGCACATCAGTGGTGCTCTGGCTTTTAAAGATGCTATAAACTAAGAGCTGCTTAGGCCAGCAACATGGTAGTACAGAAGGACATTGGGGTGTCAAAGCCATCATGAAGGGGTGACCTGGCCGGGCCACCTGCCACTAAATGGTTGTGTACCATTGAAGAGGCTACTTACCTGAAGAGGCTCAAATCTATCGAAGGGAACATCAGAGCCCGAATAAGTGACAGCAACGGGCTGCTCGGCCAGGTTCAGCACTTGAAATAAGGTCTCTCGGGGAGCTGGCGCTGGGATGACCGTCTCCTAAAGACAAATCAGGGAAAAGCTCCATGACATGTGGTGTGTTGGTGGGGTGCGGGTTCAAGTGAGAGGTGCTCAGCGTGCACAGCTGGTCCCCCAAAAGGGGGTCTCCTTCACTCTGCTGTATTGTTTTATGAATAATGTTAGTAAATTCAGTCCGAGACAGACCCTGTAGTTAGGATAATGGATGGATGGATGGATAAGCCCTTCACTGCATGGACATTCACAGCCCTCCATCCATTTACTAAGTCCAGAGCCCACCCAACACACAAGCCATCACAGCACACATCCACCGTACTTGAGTCACTTGGTGGGCATGTTAGAAAACATGGCGACTGCACACAGACTGAGCGAAGCTAAGAAGAGCAGCCATTTTACAAGAAGCGGCATTCCTTACGCTGACTTGAATCTCCACTACGGCGGCGACAGCAAACGCAGCTGCAGCGAGGATCATCCCGACCGCCATCCGCTTGAGGGGCCTGTGGACGACAAGGTGCCTGTCATGAGAGCCCAGCCTGAGCAGCTAACCGGACCACCGCCGCCTCTGTCAGGCCCCTCCCCTGGACACAGATGACATCACTGCACCCCTCCTGCCAATCACCTCCGGCTGGGGTCTGCTTTGCAGGCTCCGCCCACCATTTGCTGCCAGGCTGTGGCCTCCTAGTGGCCAAGATGCGAGTCACCCCAGTGTGTGTCATAACCCCAATCGGGGGGCACTCACTAAATAATAAACACATCTTATTGAATCTCTTCTTGTTTGTATTAGAAAGCACCTTGGAGCGGTGCTGAATGTGAAAGGCGCTATATACTGTAAAACACAAAGTGTGTCCCCAATGTCTCAGCTGCTTTTAAAAGCAGGGGGCTCCCAGTGAATGGAATGATTTATCTAACAATTTTGATTAACGGGAACCAGGGGTCATTATTAGACTGTCAAGATCTTCAGAAAGGCGCTATATTAAGTATGGGAATCAACTGAACATCACACATGCTCTGTGCCTGGTTAGCCTGGCAGTGCCCCCTACTGTGTACTCAGTGACCCTTCAGACAGGGCAGCTGGTCAATTGTACCCATGTGGCACCTCAATTAACTGGCCGTGCTTTTGATGGGTGGAGGTGACGCCATCTCAATGGAGGGACGAGTTTGCCAATACTCACGTGAAGTTTATTTTGCACAACTTGATCAGAGGGTACAGACCCATGTCGAAGATCGGGATGAAGACTAAAATGAGCAGAGCGTTCAAAGTCTGTGGAACAAAAGCAAAGAACAAAGAATAAAAACAACGGCAGCCATGTCCTGCCAGATGGCGTTGGATCAAAGCACCAAATCCTGAGTACAAACCTGCATCTGGTCGGGCTTCAGGATGAAGGTACCCTGTGGGGAAGACAAGAGGGCAGTTAATGGACAACACCTGCCATTGACTCACCTAGCCAAGCATTTCCTGTCATCTGTCAGTGGATACAAAACAGGGACTCGCCTTCAGGGGGCGCCACCTTCCGCGATTGGCACAGCCACCCGCCCTTCCAGTGCTTGAGCCCCCATGCATGACAGTCTATGCTTTATGTGACCCAGAGGGAGTCGCTGGGCCTGCATAGCGCCTTGAATGAGTGACACAGAAACCCCCCATTCTTCAACCCATTTAAATCAGGTAAGAGTCATGGGTGGCTTTTATTGTGTAAAAATGAATAAGGAAAGGCGCATGTTTACTGCTTTATTCTTAAAAAATGAACCACATACTGTAAAAGCCACAATAAAAAGTGACATTGGTTTGACAGGACTTTAACGTTTTACACTATGAACCTCGTAGGACGTTGAACAAATGGAAATTAAATAGCTGATTGGCCAGCTGATCTGTAAAACTCCACAAAGGCCACGCCCCCAGTCTAGGGGCCAGCCTTTTCTATGGAGGCCGAGCCCACATCCAGTAAACCAGCCTGTTCCACAATGGCCACGCCCTCTGTCTGTGACCCAACCATCCTCAGGAAGCCCACGCCTCTAGTCTGTGACCAACCCTTTATATGAAGGCCACACCCCCAATCTGTGATCCAATCCTTTATATGAAGGCCACGCCCCCAGTCTGTGATCCAATCCTTTATATGAAGGCCACGCCCCCAGTCTGTGATCCAATCCTTTATATGAAGGCCACACCCCCAGTCTGTGATCCAATCCTTTATATGAAGGCCACGCCCCCAGTCTGTCATCCAATCCTTTATATGAATTCCACGCCCCCAGTCTGTGACCCAATCCTCTGCAGAAATGTAACAACATCCCTTTCTGAAGGCCAATATAAGCTACCCTCAAAGTTTCATGCTCTGCCTCCTCTGGGAAAGAAAGGACACAGCCCCCCCCAACCCCATGATTAAACTTCTCCAGGAGTGGCCTGCCCAGAAACTTCCCCTCTGACTGATAAAACCCCACTCCAATTCAAACACCCCTCTGTCAAGGTAACAGATGGCCATCCCCTAAACTCCCCTGCCTCTTCTCAAAACAAGACCCTGCAGTTACCACACTACACCTCCCCCAGAAAAGGAAATTAAATGCCCACCCCCTCCCAGACCCCCCGCACAGGACCTCACCCCCCCCCCCCCAGCCTGCTTCAGATTAAACTAAACAGAAAGCCTTCAGCCCTGGTGTCCACCCACACTTACCTGGCCACTAGGTGGCACTGCTCGGCCCTAAAAGGGAGCATTCTGGGAAGGGGGGGTGGTTAAGGAGTTTTATTTTCTTTTTATTTTTTTATAGGTTTGCTATAAACTGTGGATCAGTGTTTTTTATGGACATCTCCAGCCCATAATATTTTACAGCAGAATCTGAACTTTAGCAGAAGGAGAGCTTAACTGGAACAAAATGAAGTGCAGCTCAGTTTAGAGATAAACACAGACAGACGTAAGCAAACACACACACACACACACACACACGGCCCCTGTGAGAAAGCGTCCAGCGGTGGGTGACGCTGGCTAATCAATAATAGAAACTGGCCATGTCCAGATAAACAGCAGCCCCCCAAATGTGTGTTTATTTAACTGCGACTTCTTCTAACTGAGTTAACCTGAACACGTCCTGCGACTTGAATTATTTACCTGGTGTATATAACACCTGAAGGGGCACCAAATACTGATACTGGGCCGACGTGAGGTGGAATGAATAAACTCACAAGCTAAGGTGGGATAAGAAATTCAGGGGCTCAAATTTATACTATGAAAGCTATTTTTGAGGGTCCGACCTTTACAATGGCCAGCAAAATGGCAGTCAGAAAAGTTAGCAGAACCAGATGCCACCACGAGGGTGACTTTGTACTGTCATCTTTTAAACGGTCAGTAAGATGGCAGTCAGAAGTGTAGAGCAGCCAGAGGCCACCAGAGGGCGCTCTCATTTTTAGGGGGGTCACCTTATAAATGACTTCAGAAGTGCAGCTACACCAGAAAGTCACCCGGAGTGCTGTAGACTGTTAGGGGCTCATCTCATAAGTGGTCAGTAAGGTGAAATTCAGAAGCGATGATACTCTAAAATGTGAGACCCCCATGCTGATGACCTGCTGCACGCCCCAAAAACCCCCAGAAGATTTCAAGACCCTTTGACTTACGAAGTTCAGGTTCATCCTGGTCGCCTGCAGCGTCCAACGGGAGCCCTTTGAAAGAAACAAAAAAGAGTGCCGTTATGACCCCACTGACAGAATATCACGCCAACCCTGGGGCCCGATGGCCGCCATCTAGTGGTCGTTTTCAATCTCACATTTTATGAGACGTTCCTCAGAACAGAGCAGAAACTCTGAAGGAGCCGCCAATCCGCCTAATTCTCTTGGCAAGGAATTGTAAGAAAAGGAATCCGGCAACTGGTGCAAGTGGAACCAGCAGCCTGGGCTCAGCCTATGCATGTGTGTCCACATATACAAACTGGAAGTCGAGTGGCACCAAGGGGGCACATAACTACTTTGAGGGACCAGATGGTGCTACCTTATCTTATACCTAGGACTCTGTCTGGGTAAGGCCAGAGACACTGGAGCCCTGATGACCAAAGAGGAAAAAGTGGCACCAAGAGGGCACAGGAGAATGGCACATTGGTAAACTAGATTGGCATTGCTCTGTCTTATGTCTGGAAATCTTGTCAATTTTGTGAAAGGCGCTATATAAAATAATTTTAATTAACCAAGGAGCAGTGACCTGTATTTTTGGGTGCCCTGTAAGTGCCAGTCAGTTTGTCCTGAGCAGAGTTGTATCATAACCCCAATCACCAAATGGGAAAAGAGAAGGTCAAGAGAATGCCACCTGCAAGAGTCAGATGGGTGCCCTCTTATCTTATAGTTAACCTTATTGAAAGGTGCTATAAAAAAATAAATATTAATGACCCAAGGGGCAGAGGAGTGTGTTTTTGGGTGCCCCAGACCGAGATGTCCTATCAGTGCCAATCATCAATGTCCTTTTCCTTCAGCAGGAACATTCTGAGCAGGCACCGGAACTCCAGTGACCGTTTCACTGGCAGAGCAGCTGGAAGGTAAGAATGGTCGCCTCCTCTTTGGGGTGTAGTGGGTTTGGGGGTTACCAGACAGCAGTTTGCCAAGATGGCTGAAGCATATTATGCTTTCGATGAGATCCAAGTGGGCATATCCTGCCAGACTGCACAAATTGTGTTCTGGATGGGTTTCTAATGCGCCACATCAAGATATGCCTGGCCTAAGGTGTGAAATAAACTGAGGGGTGCTGACTGCAGTGATTAAGAGGTGGGTCTTTGCCCCTCTTGCCAGCAGGGGGCACCACTGAGGTGTAAGTGTGCCTTCAGCTGTCATGTCTTCTGCACTTTCCTTCTGGGTGGTGTTTGTGGTGGTATGTAATGCCAGGTGCTACTGCTGTGACAGTAGGCTGTGCCACCTGTGTGTGAAGGGCATGAGGTGCCCAACTACATGATGTAGTCACTGGTGTTATCTCTGCCCATTTATACCTACTGGTGCCCCCAAAGCTGTGCCTGTTGTGATTCTTGAAAATGTTCCTGTCATGGCCACTTGCCTGGTGGGTGTTATCTTCATAAAATCCAGAGCCATTGGGCTGGTAGTGATGCCCCCTGGCATCGCCCTTCTAATAAGGGGAGTTCACCAATATAGCTGGACTCTTACCTGCTGATCGAAGAGCGCCCAGAACATCGGCAAGGGGATGTAGAGGAATAAGACACGGGTCACCATCTTGATGTCACTGATGAGGGTCTTCTGTAAAAATAAGAACACAAAGGGCCTTCTGGATTGATGCCTCCCTGGGCTGTGACTTTGCTCTTATTTTTTGGTACGATTGATTCAGTTTTAACCTCCTTGGCATTAACCCTGAGTGTGAATTCGATGCCAATACGGTTAAGCCCGAGTCAGACTGTGACGTGTGATGATGTGCTGCACGGGGTTAGGGCAGAAGAACTCTCAGGACAGCACTCTGCTGCCATCCAGTGGACAAAAGAATAGAATCCTGCCAAAAATCCTGAATATTTCTATGTGATCTGCCCTGCTATGATAACTCATCAATATTCATGACTTGGGTGGAGCCTTCAAAACAACACACAAATGGCGTGCGAACAAGAAGCTGTAAAGAACAAAGTGGAAGCGGAACATTAGTTGAATCAAATGACAGTGACGACAACGGGAACTGCCCATCAGGCTGATGCATACGGTGCTGGACCACCGGACCACCATGATGTCTGGTGAAGCTTCAGCATGAGAAAAAGGGCAAAGTGAGTGAGTGGAAGGACAAGAATGACGTCAGCCGCCCCCTAAGCACTCTTCACAATGCAACACCTGTCCATGTTCATGTCGGGGGTCTTACATCACAGGTAGGGGTCCTCCCCAGCTGGGGTTCAAATTCATGTTTTATGACGCCTTTGTTCACTTTTGATTCTGTTGTATGTATGAATTGTATTGATGTTCCTTTACTGCTGACTGAGTTCAGAGCTCAATGCCTCGTTGATGTTCCACGTTTGTTCTGGGTGGTCCAACAAGAGGTGGAGTGAACTGCCAATCACTGCCAGGCACTACAAATCTGGAGGGTCTCATTTTGACTGCATGTTCGCCTGCATTATTGTGATATCGCCCTCTGGTGGCCAGTTTTGGAAGTTTTAGGCATTATGTGTATTGGGACTCCTCATTCATAACAAGAGGAGATGTGGACGTCACTAAGCCTGGCGCTGTGGCAGCCTACAGTGACACAAGGGGTGCGTCAACTGTGCAGATCGGGCACCGACTTTCTACTCTCTCATGCACAAGCAACAAAAATTATTATTAGCAAAGTGCACAGACAAACACGTGTCTGGTGTCCCACTGGTGACAAAACATGTCACACAGAGGACGTGCCCCAAACCCGCATCAACACAGCCGTGGACACTCGACAGAACGTCTCCTGCTGGATTTATGTTAGCGTTTTGGCGCTCAGGCAGTTAAACTCGTCCCACCACCTCCCAGGTTCATATTTCTGAATTCCCACGGAGCCCCGTGCCCCCCCGTTACCTTGTACTTCTCCTCGGCCCAGTCCAGCCAGTGGGTCCTCTTTGGAAATCGAGCCGAGCGATGCCTCCAGCGATTCCTCAGGGCGAACTGGGGAGGAAATCAGAGGGGCTTAGGAGTGGAGCGGTGGGCCGAGGGGACACAAAAGCAGACAGGGGTAGGAAAGGCGCTATATGAAATATATAGAGTCCCTGCCTAGGACTCAATGGGTGCCATAATGGATGGACTGACGTGAACATCGCCACCTAGTGGGCAGTCAGAGGGCTCACTTCCTCAGATGCTTGTGGCTCTCAGGTCTGAGTTGCCCCCCCCCCCCCCCATCAGTGCCACCTGCCTGTCTCTCAGATGTCATTGGAAACGCAGGGGGGATCAGACAACAACGTGCAGCTGCCACGTGGACAGGGTCAGGATTTGAACCCTGGAATCTTTGCTGCACATGCAGACCACTGAAGGACACTCACAGGGTGGTCTCTCAGTCCCCAGGGGTCACTTTTAAGCGATTTCTCTGCCAGTCCATCTGTTATGTGACCCACTCATGCAGTCCTTTTCTGTGCAGCTGCAGAATGGCAGACCCTCGGTTACCTACCCCGATGCAGTAGCCGACCTCCATCAGAATGTTTCCTTGCGAGGGGCTTTTCTTGTACAGACTGCTGCCGGCCAGGAAGACGACTGGAGGGAGAAAAGAAACGAGAAAACGTGAAAGTCTACAAAACGAAGAGAGAAGAAGGCAAAGGGCCTCGGGGGCTGCAGTGGAGGTCACTTTCATGTGTACTTTCATCTCCAGTCTCAAGTGAGCTGCCTGCAGATGCCCAGTCTCTGCCCATGTCTCGCCAGCTTTGATGCCAGTTTAACCAGTAGGCCTATGTTTTTCTGATCTCCCCTATTAAGATTTGTCTCTGACCAACTGACCGTGATCTCAACAGCCACCTCAAGTCAGGACTGGGCACTGAGGGAAGATGGCGGCTGTCAGGGGGCACACAGGAGAGGCTGGTGGAGTCACAGCGCAGAACTCGCCGACCTGGAAGAAGAACCGTCACCCCTAACTAATTGTCTCCGCCCACCTCCCCACCCAATGCCCCTCCCACCGTTCTGTAAGGCTCAGCTGAGTATCTGTCAGTTGTCTGATGACCAGTGACAGGAAGGCTGGCAGTGCCCACTCACCTGTTTGCCATTTGTCACTCAGTACTCCAGTACTTGGTCTGTTTATGTTTTGTAAGTGTCACAGATTTGTCATTGCATTTTTGCCTTTTTTTTACATTTTCCAGTTTTTGGTGACAGGTGGACCGTTGAGTCCACTCGTCCCCCACAGAGCTAAGGTTCACCCCCTAATGGACACTTTGCCCTCAGCCCTTTATCTGATAGTTCTTACCACTACCCGCTCTCTCGATTTCTGGACTCGTGAGCCATGCAGACCCTTATACAGCATCCCCGTCACCCCTCGTCAGCGAAGGCCCTACTGCATACTATCACAGAGACCCCGAGGTGTCAGGACTTTTGAGGGTCTACCTTTACAAAAAGCTTGTAGTGGATGGAACTGAAGCTGGTAACTCACCCAGTGCTATGGCCATCAGGGCAGCAGGGACACCAAATGCCAGGGCGTAGCAGTCGCCCCCAAAACATTTAACGTCACCTGTGGAGGACATCAAGAGGGTCATAAAGAAGAAGAGCCCACGGACCTGACGTGTACATTTACCACAATTTAGAAAAGAGGCCATGCGTGGCCGTCACGCCATGAGGGGTCTACATTATGAAGCAGGGTCATGCCCACCAATAGGACTGAACTCAAGTCGTCACCGTCACATAAGAGACCTGTGCAGATGAGCTCCTGAAGGTCTCGTCAGGCCCACTCTTTGCCTTTGAGGACAGGCCCACCACAGCACTACTGGAGCGCCTCCTACAGGTCACTTCCACCCTGATTGATGTCATTAGCAGCCCACAAGATGGACAAACACCTGAGTGGGACCCCCTGGTCAGCCTTTGGATGTTTTTTTCCTTTTTTGATAAAAGTTTTTATTTCTTAAGATACTTTGTAGGCCTTTGTCTTTTTCAAGCCTGAGATTTACTGTCATCCTCTCCCTTGAAGGTGCCTTTCTAAACTATTCAAGTTGTTAATTCTAAGCCTCATTTTGGGGTCACTGTAGGGGTCAGGCTATGCTGGGCACCAGCCTGTTGGGTGGGTCTTTTAGAGGCCTCACACCATTTTGCCATCTTGTGTGCTGCTCATCACAACACTCTGTGCCATCTGTTGCCAGCCGTGCCTTGATGGGGCTGCCTCATGTCCTCCAGAGGTCGGGACAAAGGGGCTTCCTACCACTCCGATTAGCCCCACCTCCATCTCTCTCTCTCTCTTTCCTATTATTGATCCTGGGGAATTCCATCTTGAGGTGGCATGACGGAGTGCTGGCCTCCCTGTGCCCTGCCATTGCTAGGGTGAGATGCTCTCCCTCTGCTGTGCCTCTCCTTGTCTGCTAACACATTGGCATCCTATTGCCACCTGGCCAGGACTTTTTCATGCAGTATGAGTTCCTTAACCTGGGTGGCACTCTGGTTGACACTCCTGCTGCACACTGGGTTCAAATGCCACCCTGGTGTCTTTGCAGAGCCTGCACTAAATGACGGCAGTCTGGAATGAGAATGGAAGTATAAAACAGCCAGGGCCAAACCAGGGCGCTCCAGAGCCCTGCTACTCTGAAAGTGACCAGTGGGTGCACTTGGGTCCAGTCCTTCACAGGGGTCACTTTCAAGGTTGGCACACCTTGGGCCTCCTCAGCTGTACTGGTGGGTACTGAGGTCACCCCGGACCCTCTCATTTACTCCAGCACTCTCAGCATGGCTTGCAATGAAAGGCGCTATAAATGAATAAAGTGGGCCTCAGAGGGGAGGTCCTCTCAGTCCACTCCTCACATAATTTAGGATAAAAAACAAAGTGACACCCACCTCGCAGCAGGGGCGTTACAAACGTCGAGATCACACTTCCTGCATTGATGGCCAAGTAGAAAATGGAGAAGAACTTCCTCCTCTCTTCCTTCTGTGGAAACAACACAGAGATAACGGGTCAGTGAAAAGTCACCCAGTTGGCACAGCAACTCACAGCCAGCGGGCCACAGGGATGAGGGGCACTGCAGGCTGTAAAAGGACGCCTGCTAATCAGGGTACCCATTAACTGCTGGCCCGCCCCCTGTTTACTGTTGCTAGGTGACAACACTTGCTCCACTATGGGGCACAAGAGGATGAGAGTGGGGGCACCACTTGCAAATCTGTGTGCCCATTAACTGCCATGCCTTGTTTTGTGACCACAGCTGTTGCTCTGCCCCCTTGTTTACCATTGCTAGGCATTAGCAGTTGTTCCACCAGGGGGCACTAGAGGGTCTGAGTGTATGCTGTAGCAGGGGTAACTCTGGTCAGCAGTGTCCCCGTTAAGTGCCACACCACCCTTTGTTTACTGTTGCTAGACAGCGACCACCATAGGGCACTACAGGATGCCAGCAGGGGTATCGCCTGGTAATCTGTGAAATCTTTAACTGCCTGGACTTATTCGGGCTGCGCCCTCTGCCCTTCCCCTCGTTTACTGTTGCTAAGCAGCATCAGCTGTTCCACCAGGGGGCACTAGGGGGTGAGAGTGGATGCCTTGGATTGCTGCTCCGCCCACCGTCTTTCTGTTTATTGAGTTGAGTGAGTTGAGTCTCAGTGGTGGACCATTGAACACGTGGGAGTCTTTCTGAGCGCGTCGCTGTTCTTTGTTTTTTGGTTTTCTTGCTTTGTTTCCTTAATTCACCTTCATATCGGGACTTGTTCATCTTCAGGTAGCCTTTTAGGTAAAACCACCTTTTGCTCTTTTCAGTTTTCAGTTGTATTTTTCATTTCTGTAATAAATATTTTTATTTCTAAAGATTCTTCTTTTGGACTGTTTTCACAAGCCAGAGGTTTACGGTTTCTCTCTCCCTTGTGAAATATTTTTGTCAAATTTAAAATTTTCATCTTATTTTTGAACTTTAAAAGCAGGCCCCCTATTGTTAGGCCTGCATAGGCCTCCACCTGCAGGTAAGAGAGGGGGATTGGCTGTCTGCTTTATGGCATTTTGGGGGTCTCACCAATCATTTCAAAAACGCTCTGCAAAGTGACAACATTTGACTACGGCAGGTCTCATGTAGCCGAGTGGATGTGAAAATGTCGTGTGATCAGGCGCTGACTTTCACAAAAAGTCAATTCAGACATTTTAAGGTCAAATGCCTTTAGAATCAGTCAAGTGCCCTGAATGTCATCTCTTCAGCTTCTGCTATAATCCCCCAGAAAACCAAAGTCAAATTTAAACATCCCATAATTTGTACAGCTTCTAAAAAACGTTGAACTTCTCACATCTTTCGGGCGGGTCCATTTTGACCCATCATTGACTTTAATAGATTTTCCACAGCATTCTGGGTATTTTATTTGTTCACAACCCAAACAACCGTCCTAAACCTCACGTGTTCAGCTCAGAGATGTGAAGGCATCAAGTGAAGCGTCTTTATACCTTTATAAAAATAAAAAATAAAATCCAAATGTCACATTTCTGCAGCCATTTCAAACCAGGCCATCCACTTGAAGCTCAGCGCGTTTGGGACCGGCCAGCACTTGGGGGGGGAGTTGCTACTGGAAGATTGTTGGTGAGGCCAGCAGGGGGCACCAACCCCGTGGTCCGAGTGTGAGTCCCACCGCCTCAGTGAAGTGACAGGGACACTGGGCTGTAAAAAGGAGACGTAAAGCCTCATAAAAGACCCCTGGGCCCCTAATCACCTGTCACCCCTTCACCACCTAACAGCTCATGTATGCTGAGCAGACTGGCACAAAAATGGCTGCCGTGGCATCGTCCAGGTGGGGGCCGCACATTGGTGGGGTTGAAGTGGCTGCCCACTCACTGAAGAGCTTTGAGTGGTGAGAAAGGCGCTATATCAGTGTCAAGAATTATTATTGTTGTTGTTATTATTACTGTTGTTGTTATTATTATTGTTGTCATAGTTGTTATTATTGCAGTTGTTATTGTTGTTATTATTGTTATTATTATTGCAGTTGTTATTGTTGTTATTGCTGTTGTTATTATTGTTGTCATTGTTGTTGTTATTATTGCAGTTGTTGTTATTGCTGTTGTTGTTATTGTTATTATTATTGCGGTTGTTATTATTACTGTTGTTATTGTTATTGTTGTCGTTGTTATTGTTATTGCTGTTGTTGTTAGTGTTGTTGTTATTGTTGTTGTTATTATTACTGTTGTTATTATTATTATTATTGTTGTCATAGTTGTTGTTATTATTGCAGTTGTTGTTATTGTTGTTATTATTAGAACATTCTAGACGAGAACAGGCCATTCAGCCCAACAAAGCTCGCCAGTCCTATCCACTTGTTTCCTTCCAAGAAAACATCCAGTCGAGTTTTGAAAGTCCCTAACGTCTTACTGTCTACCACACTACTTGGTCACTTATTCCAAGTGTCTATCGTTCTTTGTGTAAAGAAAAACTTCCTAATGTTTGTGCGAAATTTACCCTTAACAAATTGTGTCCCCGTGTTCTTGATGAACTCATTTTAAAATACAAGTCTCGATCCACTGGACTAATTCCCTTCATAATTTTAAACACTTCAATCATGTCACCTCTTAATCTTCTTTTGCTTGAACTGTAAAGGCTCAGCTCTTTTAATCTTTCCTCATAATTCAACCCCTGTAGTCCTGAATCAGCCTAGTCGCTCTTCTCTGGACCTTCTCTTGTGCTGCTATGTCCTTTTTGTAGCCTGGAGACCAAAACTGCACACAGTACTCAAGATGAGGCCTCACCAGTGCATTATAAAGGTTGAGCATAACCTCCTTGGACTTGTACTCCACACATCGTGCTATATAACCTAATATTCTGTTAGCCTTCTTAATGGCTTCTCAACACTGTTGGGAAGTTGATAGCTTACAGTCCACTATGACTCCTAAATCCTTCTCATAAGGTGGACTCTCGATTTTCCGACCGCCCATTGTGTATTCAAACCCAATATTTTTACTTCCTATGTGTAATACTTTACATTTACTGACATTAAATTTCATCTGCCACAAATCTGCCCAAGCCTGTATGCTATCCAAGTCCTTCTGTGATGACATAACGGATTCCAAATTATCTGCTAATCCACCTATCTTGGTAAAATTGTTGTTGTCATTGTTGTTGTTGTCACTGTTGTTTTGGTGTTATTGTTGTTATTGCTGTTGTTATTATTGTCATTGTTATTATTATTGCAGTTGTTGTTATTGTTATTGAGGGGACTGGGCGGTCTCATGGTCTGGAATCCCTACAGATTTTATTTTTTTTTCTCCAGCCATCTGGAGTTTTTTTTTGTTTTTTCTGTCCCCCCTGGTCATTGGACCTTACTCTTATTCGATGTTAATTAATGCTGATTTATTTTGTTTTCATATTGTGTTTTTTATTTTTCTATTCTTTATTATGTAAAGCACTTTGAGCTACTGTTTGTATGAATATGTGCTATATAAATAAATGTTGTTGTTGTTGTTGTTGTTGTTATTGTTATTATTATTGTGGTTGTTGTTGTTATTGTTATTATTATTGTGGTTGTTGTTGTTATTGTTGTTATTGCTATTGTTATTATTGTTGTTGTTTCTGTTGTTATTATTACTGTTGTTGTTATTGTTATTATTGTTGTCGTTGTTGTTATTATTATGGCTGTTGTTGTTAGTGTTGTTGTTGTTGTTATTGTTGTTGTTATTATTACTGTTGTTGTTTTTGTTGTTGTTGTTATTGCTGTTGTTATTATTATTATTGCAGTTATTGTTGTTATTATTATTGTTATTATTGTCCATCCATCCATTATCCAACCCACTATATCATAACTACAGGGTCATGGGGGTCTGCTGGAGCCAATCCCAGCCAACACAGGGCACAAGGCAGAAAACAAACCCCAGGCAGGGCGCCAGCCCACCACAGGTTATTATTGTGGTTATTGTTCTTGTTATTATTGTTATTATTATCATTATTGTTGTTATTATTGTTGTTGTTATTGTTGTTATTATTGCTGTTATTATTCTCATTCTGCGCCGCTGCTGTGCACTCTGAATGGTCAGAGACGTATTTAAAGTCCAGGGCCATTTCAGCCACGGTAGCCCCGGCCTCCACCTCTGAGCAGGGAATGTAGAAGGACACAGAGATGATGAGGTGCCATCTTTCTTTAATCAGTCGCTTTATCAGAAGCACAGACCACTTACAGAGAGACAAAGGTGACAGACAGTGACGGGTACAAAGGCCAGAATGCCAGGAAGGGCTGTAAATGACTAAAAGATGCCAGTCAACCATCTTCACTCTTTCATGGTGGGCATGAACAAAGGGCTGAAGGAAGGCTGACCACGGTTGACCAGAGGGTGTTGTTTTTGTTTTTTGACTTAACCCCCCCGATGTTTTGGGGTCGTCTTGACACACAGAGGACCTGAACTGGAGACGAAAGGGCAGAGCGGACCCCTCAGGAGACCACGCTCCTTTAAGGTGGGCTTTACGTTCTTCGACTCTGTGACGGCCAGTGTGGTATGCTGGGCGGCCGGTAAGGTCACTTCAGGAGATGCCCACCAAATCAATAAGCTGATTAAGAAGGTGGGCTGCATTATGGGATGCCTTCTGGCCCCGCTGGAGGTTGTGCTCTGGCAGAGAATGAAGTCAAACCTGATGGCCACCGTGACCAAACAGAGCTGCCCGTCCCCACTGTGACACACACACATCCAGCACTCCCCTGGGGCGCCTCTGTGGTGCCACTTATCACATTTCTGCACTGCTGCTACCCATTATGACCACTGCCATGCCCTTTGGGTCAATTCTGACCCACCACTCTTGATTTATGGTTGTTTGTTTGTTTGTTTACCACCCATCTTAAATGTCATCTGTCCCAAAACTTGGGACGGCCAATCGATATAAAAGCGATCTGAGGTGAATGTCCGGGGCACCTAAAATGGGATGAGAAAAGACCTGCAGTGGGCATCAGCGGGTCAGGATTTGAAGAGAACATTCTCAAAGTAGACAGCATGCCAAGAAACAAGAGGGCGTGCCTGCCATCTGAGACAGCGGAAAGCAGGATCTGAAAGGGCTTAACGAGTCCCAGCAGCGCCCGACAGGACCGTCCCGCGAGGCGACGTCTTACGTGCTCTTCTTCAAACTGATCTCCTCCGAAGGCGGCCACACAGGGCTTGATCCCTCCGGTCCCGAACGCTATGAGGCACAGTCCGGTCAGCGACAAGGCTCTTGAAACAAGGAAGAGACAGAGGAAGGACAATTACAGGATCTCCATGCCACGCGCTCAGCTCCTCCCAGGGCAGTTACGGCCCTAAAACTTAATGACACTTTTTATTTCCCCATCATCTGACCATTGAAGCTACGCCATGGTGCGCGCTTTATATCATTCACTGTGCAATGCCAATAAAATGCCCCCTCGTAATCACAGATACTGCAGCCTTATCGTTCTTAGGAATTTTGGTTCAATTGCTTGAGTTGTTAAATTTACAGGCTTTCAAGGGCACAAGTGGCCCCGGGGGTCAATAGGGTGGGCTCGTGTGTCCTTACCTGACTTGGCTGACTTCCACAGTGGCAGGTAAAAGGTGCCCGGTGACAGCCACTGCGTGACAAAGGGCTGCTCTGATTTATGAATTGCGTGACTTTTTTTTTTTTCACAAACAGCCAAATATCCCCATCTGCCATTTTGTCACAGGCTGGTGGCCCCTGAGTCCCAAGTGACAGGCCCCTTAACACGCCTGGGCAATACTCACACGTGCTCCGTGTGTCCTCCCACGATGGGTATCGCTCCAACGGACTTGACCACGTGCCCGATGACGTACACGACGGACAGGTAAATGATTGTTCTGCAGGGAGAAACAGAGGACAGTGAATGGCGACCCACCACAGCACCCGCCACCAGACCTCAACGAGTGAACAAAACAACGTGATCTGCGCGCCCGCTTTACCGTCACTCATTGGTCTGCTGGCGAGGCGGTTTGTGTTCGTGTAGCTGAACCGATCAGCCAATGGGCCGTGATCACGTGACCGCTGACATCATCACGATGTCACCACCACTAGAGAAGGTGG
Organism: Polypterus bichir lapradei; assembly: GCA_026402145.1. NCBI lineage: Eukaryota > Metazoa > Chordata > Cladistia > Polypteriformes > Polypteridae > Polypterus > Polypterus bichir. The sequence continues at coordinate 22,258,855 of JANRMT010062816.1, read as the reverse complement.
CTGGGGGTGGCATTTGCTGCTTCTGAGAAGAGTTAGGAAACTGGTGGTCCCGAGACCAATTAAACAGAAGGCAAGGACCATGAGATGACGAAAAGGCCACAAAGGTGCAAATATGTTGTCATCCTGCTGTCATCTCCACGGGTCAGCAGCAAACTCCCAGGCCTCATTCCCTCCTAGGCAGCCGGGCCCCAAACTCAAGAGGCAGGCCTACGGCCCACAGAGGCCCAAAACCACAGCCAGCAGGGACCAAAAAGATACCAAAAGGAGAGAGCAGATGAAAGTTCAGTCAATATTTAATGAAAGATCTAAAGGGAAAAACAGAATCGTAAATCTAGTAAGCCTCAGTGGGACCAAAGACCAGGAGAGTCCAACCCACCGGTGTCGGTTACTGGAGCGTCAGGCCGCGCTTTGATCCAAGCCAACACAATTCACGGTATTGTACTCCGAAAGTCGTCGCCAAAGACGAGTACACTGACGTTAAACTAAAGAAACGCGCTCGCTAAGTCTCGGGGTTTAATGCAGGATGGCGTCAATGAGATCACGTGACACGCACTCCCGGTGACTCCTGGGTAACAAAACCACCACACCAGAAAACAAGACAATCTGCAAAATGACAGCACCCAGAAAAGTGGAGCCCCAGCAATACAGTGAGTGTTCTTAAATACACTGACAGTGATTTATTATCACAATAAGTAAGAAAATAAAAGAATCCACATTTAAAATGAAATCAGATCATAACAAAATTACTGGGAACAAATAAATTCAAAGGCAAACAAATCCAGGATGGAAATCCAAGACGGCACCATAAATAAGATGGTCAAAGGTCAGCAGCAAGGAAATCCCATAATAATCACAAAAAAACAGAGAAAAACTCATCAGTGCTAAAGCAGCCCTTCTATTGGCTGCCTCTTCATACATATATGGGTGGGCGGTCCTCCAGCTGCAGCAGTAGGTGGCCCCGCCCCCTAAGCCTCAACATGCAGACGACAATTGAACCAGAAAATGAGCACAAAAAGATCAATCAAACAAAATAATATTCATCAAAAAGAACTCGATCATCTTGATCAAGTGATACTAAAAGACGACAAAAAGATTCAATAAGTAAACGGACAGCAAAGAAGGGGAGAAGGTTAAACGAAACGATGGACCAAAAGCAAAACACATTGCGGAAAATCAAAAGCTAGCTTAAAATAATAAGATTACAACAATAAGTCTAAATCGTTTGAAATTCATTACTTTCATTGGTTTACTCAAAGCTCAGCTGCCACAAGGTGTGCGGTGTCACGTTAAGCAGACCCTGCACGATGACGTCAGGTCACATGTCCAGCAGTGTGACCACAGCATCATTTATAACACAAACTCGGGGGGTTGTGCCCCAAAAAGACCTTACAATCCAGGATGTGCCACAGAGTCTCTCCATGCAGACATCCAGGAAAGGAAATCCAACAACAAAGGCAGAAAAGCAACAATTCATAAGAAGATCACATCATGATGACCACGACTACCCAAAAAAAAGCCTGAGAACTTCAATTGGGCCTTGAAAAAGCCTGAGGCCTACAGATGTCAACGAGTCGTGAGGGGGAAAACAAGAAAACCCCTGGCCCCTAGAAACAAACGTTCAGCTAAGTGACCTGCTCAGGCCCCCCCCACCCCATACACACACACTCGGCAGCCCCAGAGGTCATCTTACTTGAACTTTCCAAGCCACGAATCAGCAATCAGGGCTCCAATCACTGGAGTGAAGTAGCAGAGGCCCGAGAAGGCGTGGTAGATGGCGGTGGACAGGTCCTCATCCCAGTGAAGAAAATGAATGAAGTAGAGGGTCAGCAGAGCTGGGGAGGGGGGGGGGCAAAAAGACAATGTCACCAAACCAGAAAGCAGGTCACGTCTGAGAGAACCACTCGGGGACGGCCAGTCATCCACGCGTCACGTCTTGCCAGTCCATAAATTTTGTGCACAAGCTGTGATTCTTCTTTATTGTCCAATGAAAAGTCATTTTAGAGAAATGCTTCTCTTTGCACCTTTCTAGTGCCAGTCTAGCTGGGCATTCAAATGCTAACTCCGCCCCTGAGCCATGTGGGAGTGGCCCCACTCTGACCCCGCCCCCTCGAATATTCCTGGATGCCTTTGATGTTGGACACAAGCAGAAGCAGCTCAATCGCGTGATGGCCACCTACAGTACAGCACATCTGTCTGGTTGTGCCCATCATGGGCCAGGAGAAGCTCTCAGCCCAGGATGACGCAGGGACTGTGGAGAGGAACTTCAGCTGTGCCATGCCAGGATGAGAGAGATGGGGGTGGGGGGGTTAGAGACGCCCCAGGGTGGTCTTTGGGACGGGTCTTTGTCCATCATGTCATGACGGTGTTGTTTCATAAGCACAAGCCGAGATTTCTCTTTATCGTCAAATGATAATTGAAGAGTTTGAGGGAACTTCTTCTGAGGAGCCCACTTTATGGTGCCATTCCAGTTGGGTAAAGGGTGGCAGCTTTTATGTTGTCATTCAAACGACAAGATGAGCGCCTGTGGAGGAAAGCAATTGGCCTTCTGCATAAGGCTCAGCTGTCCTCGGCTTGACCCCGTTTGGTGAGTCAAACTGGTGTTACTGGGACGGTGCTGAGCTGGCTACTCAGATGTGCTTCAGTGGGACGGCACAGCTGGACATTCAGTCCTGGACTCCTCAACTGCTTCTTTGTCCTCCTCTTTCTTGGCCGCACATAGTAATGTCTGGGTATGCGTGTTCTGTACGGGGGGGAAGTTCAACAGCTTGATCAGCAGGGTGGGCATCCATTGGAAAAGGGGGGGCCACCAGTGGCACAAACTATCACCTTCTCTTGTAAACATACATAAGGGTGGTAGTTTGTGTCAATTTCATGAATGTTAAAAAACAGGCGTTTGCTTTCCAACTGACGGCTCCTGTTATCAGTGCATTAGGATTAGCAGGGCAGAGAAAGGACACAAACGACCCTCCAAACATCACCCAGCACCCCTAATGGCCGAGGACGTGAAGCTGGCGCTCCTTTCACAGGCTGATTGTTTTCTTGTCGACTCTTTAAACCTCCTTGGCGTGGACCCTGAACATCTCTCAGGCTTGGCCTTCTATGTAAAGACGGTGAAGCCCGAGTGTGATGTGTGTGACGAGGGGCCGCTTTACTGGGCTAAGCCTGAATAAGTCCTGGGACAGCACACTGCTGCCATCTAGTGTTTGAAATAACATCGTACTGCAAAACAAAAAAAACACGACTTGCTGCGCTATGCTAACTCATCAATATTCATGAGTGGGGCGGAGCCTTCAAACAACACTCACAAACACACAATGGCATGTAAAGGAAAAGCTGTAAAGCCGGTTTTATAACACGGCCAAAGTAAGAGTCACGCGATGGTGACGATGATGTGAGTCAGTCACCAGATGGTGACAGTGACACTGATGCACGCGCCGCTGTACGATATGCCGGGTGGGTTCGGCCTCCGGAACGTTCACAGAGGTGCAGGCAGGTGCCTGGCAAAAAGTCAACATGACTGCCACCCATTATAAAGATGAGAAAGACGGAAGCCCCCGAGCTCTGTTAACGGTGCCGCTCTTGTGCCGAAGCCGCATGATGAGAGGAAGAAACGAAAAGAAAACCAAAGAGACAAAGAAATCAGACACCAGAAACCGAAATGTAAGTCAAAAAACCGAGAAGCCGAACACGCGAAGCCTTTCAGTTTCTTCCCAAACGTGGACACCCGAGCAGCACATAAAAGAGTCGCACCGATGACGGCACATGCGCACCTGAAGGTTGTCTCGGCAACGGCCAACATGAAGGTCACAAAGCGGTGCCACCATCAAAATTCAAAATAAGACGCCACAAAATCACAGCTTAGTCGGGGACCAGGATGGGATGAAGGAAACCCCCTCATAAACCCCACAAAGGCCACCAAGAAGTTTCAAAAAGCCCTCATAGACTGTAAAAAAAATGAAACACCAGTCACAACGGTGCACCTGTCACTTGGGGGACATGTGGATGTCACTAAGCCCACAATGACACAAGAGGATTGGGCAGTGCAGGCCTTCTGCCCTCTCATAGGCGACTGACGGTCAAAGTGTGCAGAGAAACACACGCGGGTAGCGTCCTGATGGGGACCTCAGCGTGTGCGCCGGTGGCCGTCTCAAAACACGTCACACAAAGGACAGAGCCCACCTACTGCATTTATGGTGACGCTTCAGCATTCACACGATTCTGACATTTCTTGTAAAAAATTCAACGTTTTTTGGTCTCATAAACATAAAGAGCACAAGCGGCCTGTTAGGGGGCACTGAAGGCTCAGGGACACAATGACATCTGCTTAAAGTCAGGGAGGCTCACTGATTGGGAATTTGGTTGGAATGAAGTCCTGAAGCCAATGGGGGCCCAAAGGATTGACTAAATCAGGCTTGGGGGGCACGAGACAGGACCCTGATGTAATCCCACCCTCAATTCAGGCTCTTCTGGACTTGACAACCCCTGGTCTAGAAGCCACAAGGACCACCATTTAGGTGTGGAAAGGACATCAGGAACCCAAGGGGGCGGTGCAGGAAGATGGCGACAGAATCAAGAAGCTGAAATGAAAGAAAACGAGGAGCCGTCCGCGCCGCTTACCTTTCATGCCATAGTAGGAGAAACGCTCGCAGAATTCGTTCACGACGATGAACCCGATGCTCACTGGGTAGTTGGTTCCACATATTGTCTGAAATGACAAGGACAAAGAGTTGAAGAAATGGAAGTCATGGTGGGGGGGGGGCTCAATGAAAGGTCCATCTGCACCAAACAAATGGCGGCTCTGCACAGATCACCCCCCGGGCCCACCGGCACAGCTCTGCAAGGTTAGTCAGGTGGTGAGTGCAGCAAGCGGGGGTGTGGCCTGAGCGTGTGTGACTGTGGGAGGGAAGGAGGGAGGGGCTTAGTGCCCCCTAACCAAGACAGCGGTTTTAATGTGTTGGGGTGACCAGCTGTGGTGGACGGTTTCCAGGGCTGGAGGTTGGTGGGCACCACAACAGATGCCCTCCTCCCCATGAGCTGTTCTCTTTAATTTTTGCCACCTTCTCTATGGTTGCCAGGCCCACGTTATGCTCCACACAGATTATTGGATTTGAAACCCTCAAGAGTAGGAATTTCACATTCATTTTTTCTTTTACACAATCGTTTAAAAGTTGATTTTTGTGCCACCATTTTTTTATGTCAAGAGTGTCACCACAATGATCTGTCCCAGGATTCCCCAGGAGTGAGTGGCGTCTGACGTCATCCATGTAAACGTTGGGCTTGTTTACTTCCGGAGACTCTGATATTCGGATTCTCGGTGCTCTTCTCCTCTAAGCTGACTCTCTGCTTACGGACCAGCCACCTCACTGGCTTTACACTTGGATTTCTGGGGTAACATTTCCATTTTTGACGCATGATTGGCTCTCTGTTTGGTTTCAGATTCTTTTCTTTTCTGACCACATCCCGTCTCCTGATCCCACTGAAAAAGCAATGTTACTGTCGGGCGTGGAGTCAGTCCTCCTGAGGGGCTTGGAGGGGCTTCTGTGTTGATCCGATCCATTGGTCTTCAGTCGAGGCTCCAGAAGGATCCTGGCTTGGATCAGCTTATGGAGTTTGGGAAAGTGAGTACTGATGAGCCCAAATGAGCAAACAAGCCTTTAATTCTATCTATCTATCTATCTATCTATTATATAGTGCCTCTCACATATCTATCTATCTATCTATCTATTGTGGCAGTAGGGGGCGCTAGTGCTCCCTTGAACCCTCAGGTATAACTCCAGACACCAGGTAAAAGTCCAATACTTTTTATTTCGTTCTTCAGTCCACCAAGCACCCTCCACACTACTCATACAATTACACTAAACTCTTTTTCACACAATCAACTATTAACACTCCTCCTCGCCCAGACACTTTGCTCCTCCACCTCCCAGCACAGCTCAGTGTCTGGACTGAGGCACCGTCCTTTTATAGCCCCTGACCTGGAGGTGTTCCTGTCCCAGCAGACCACAGTTCCTTATTCCTTCCGGGTCAGGGCAATCAGTCTTTTACTTCACCCTGGGAGCACGCCATTCCTTCCCGTCACGTGACCGTGACATACTCCCGGGTCATAAGGCACAACAGATCCCACAAGTCCCCCCACAGCGACTCCTGGTGGTCCCCAAGGTATCCAGCAGGGCTGTGTATAAACACTACAGAGTCCATAAAGCCCTGCTGGACCTCGGGGCACGATCCTGCTGTCGGGAGAGCTCCTTCTGTCGGCCTGGGGGTGCGGACCGGCCTGGGAAGCCGGCAGTCCTCCACACTATCTATTTATCTATCTATCTATCTATCTATCTATCTATCTATCTATCTATCTATCTATCTATCTATCTATCTATCGTATTATATAGTGCCTTTATCTATCTATCTATCTATCTATCTATCTATCTATCTATCTATCTATCTATCTATCTATCTATCTATCTATCTATCTATTATATAGTGCCTTTATCTATCTATCTATCTATCTATCTATCTATCTATCTATCTATCT
>JANRMT010062816.1:22166295-22252165 GCA_026402145.1 Polypterus bichir lapradei | reverse complement strand
CTTTCATATCTATCTATCTATCTATCTATCTATCTATCTATCTATCTATCTATCTGTCTGTCTATCTGTCTATCTGTCTATCTATCTATCATATAGCGCCTTTCCAGTCTATCATTCTCTTTATCTTTTAAAGCTGGAAAAGCCACAGTGCCTGTAAAACAAGAGTCGTGCAAAAGAAGGAAAGGAGAAAGCAGGGCACCAGAGTGGCCTGGCATACGGAGCAGAGTGGCACTGCGTGGAGCTCTTGGTCACCAGCACCACTTTGTCCTACCACTTTGTGCCCCTGGAGCCCCCCGTTGGGTCATTCAAAGAGATCTTGAAGGAAGAGGCCAGGCTGCCATGTTGTTGGAGGTTTGAAGTCAGTCAAAGTGAATGATTAGCACGTGAGGGGAACAAACTGATCAGGGTGAGGCTGAAGAGCCACAGCGCACTGCATAAAACAAAACAAAAAAAAAAAAACAAGAAGAAGAAAATGACAAACTCACCGGCACCTTCTTTTTGGGGGCACTAAAATCCTTTTTAAGATCTTCACCTGTTGAGAGAAAACAATGGATGACTGTCAAGAAACTCTTCTGATAGACAAAGACTGAGAGCAACCTGAGGGGCACTAGACAGACAGAGATGAAAGGTGCTATATAATTAAAAATATTTTACTTTTCACTATTAAGATGTCACTGTCACTGTGCCAGAGCTGAGATGGGAGAACCTGACAGGCGGACCACCATCTCAGCAGCAATCAGACCTTTATGGTGGAGCGCTGAGAGCTGAGGAGGAAGATTCTCTGGTCTGATGAGACCAGCGTTGAAGTCTTTGGCCAGAACTCCAAGCACAACGTCTGGCACAGAGCAGGCGGCGCTCATCACCTGCCTAACGGTGTCACTACAGTGAAGTGGGGGGGTGACAGCATTGTGATATGGGGACAGGGAGGCTGGTCAACTGAGGAGACGGCTCAGTGACCCACAGCCAGGACAATGCCAGAGTGGCTTTAGGACAAGTCTCTGAGTGTCCTCGGGTGGTCCCGTCACAGAACACGTGTGGAGAGACCTGAAGGTGGCAGTTTATGGACGCTTCCCATCCAAACAAGCAGAGCCTGAGACAATCTGCTAGGAAGACGGGATCAGCCGTCCAAATCCAGGTGTGCCACACCAAGAAGACGTGAAGCTGGAATTGAAGGACTGAATGGAGGGTCTGAATGCTTCTGTGGCTGGGGGGCTTTCCACTGCTGATTTTCAATACATGTGCAGATCTTTGTTTCCACTTTGCCATGATGAGTTATTAAATGTCAATCGATGTGCAAACTTCTCCATTTCACATGAAATCTTCCACACAGTAAAGTGTGCAGAAGGTGACGGGGGTCTCAGTACTTTCTGAACGCGCTGTGCACGTGGGCCGAGGTGGTCTCAGGCTGGTGCTCGGGCTTTAGCAGCCCCGCTTGTGTTGTTCATCTTCTGTTTTTTTGGTCAGTTCTTCGGTTCTCACAGCCATTTCCATTTGGGGTCTGCCATGGCTTCAGTTTTCCGTCCCAAGCCGATTTCTCAATGAGAAGCCGATCCTTGCCAGAGTTTTCATGGCCTGTCAGTGTTTTCGCTCTGCCACGTCAGCTCCTTCTTTTTCCACTCCGTGGATGTCGTCCAAGTGATTTGAGGGCCCTGAAGCAGGTGACCGACTCCCAGTTTCCTTTCCAAATATTTTATCAAACCAGATGAGCGCACACACAGGCGCAAACGGGGACAAGTGACACCGAGAGCTGCTGGCTCCTTTGTCACATGCGTCTCATTGTTAATAAGGAGCTGTGAAAAACGGGGAGTGAAATCAGCAAATAAGGGTGGGGAGTCTGAACAAGCGGGACCACCAAAACCCATCGCTCCATCTGCCTAACCCAGTTACCCAAGTTGGGGGTCACAGGGCACCCTAAAGTTGTGGCCTGAGCAGTGAGAACTTCAGCAGCAGGCGCTGACTTCTCTTCAAGAAATGAAAAACCTGCAGCCCCCCTCCCCCCCCCATGGCCCCCCAGGACTGACTTGACAGACCCCTGCCACCCCCATGTCAAATGCACTCCCACAATTCTCACCCATTTCCCCTACAATGGAAGACAAACAGCCACCTGGTGCTGGTGGGACCACGTAGGAGAACGGGGGTCTGCGCTTTGTGTGGCTCTGCTTTTACATTCAATAAAGAAAGACGTCCTGGTGGTCTTTCTGGGTTGTGAAATTCTGTTGTTTTATAGTATACAGTGCATCATTTTAGGGGCGGCACAATGGCAGCTCTGCTACCTCATAACAAGGTGACCAGCGTCCATATTCAGGTTCTCCCTGTGCTCCTCCCTTCAGCCCAAAACACACAGAATAATGAGACCCCTGGACGCTGTTGTCCGAGAATCTGCTCCACGGCATTTTGTGCCAAAAAAGACAACTGGTGGGCTGATCCTGCATCTGGGGGTCCAAGCCAAGTTCTGTCTGTGAATCCTGCACGTCCCCTCCCAGGTATGGCCCGCTTGTTTCCTCTCAAATCCCAAAGTCATGCCAGTCGGGTAAATTGGCGACTCCAAACCAAGCGCAGGAATGGATTCTGGCGTCCCATCCAGGGCTGGTTCTCTCTTTGTGCCTGATGAGGCCCAGAATGTTGGTTTACTCTGAAACTCTGTGATGGTGTTCACCATGGAAGGCGCTATAAACAAGGAATATTTCAACTGACTCCTTACTCGAGAGGCTCTGTTTGTCTTCAGATGCTGGGCGAGATCTCCAGTACGTGAATGGCACCATAAATCTTCAAAGCTGATTGAATGAGCTGGTGGTGGGTCTAACCACTGGGCATTTGCCAGCTGGGACAAAAACAAAAACAAGGTGCATATAAGGAGGACGTGCCAGCCCCATGGAAACAGCGCCCGGGCAGGTGGGCATCTTTTCAATATGATGGGCACATAGTAAATAAGAATAAGGCATTTCATGTACTGTATATGGCATCTTTCTTCAGAACTGATTGAATGATTGAGATTTACTGGGTTCTGCTTTTTTTTCTTGATGTTTTTGGACTGCATTGATATTTGTCATTATGAAAGGCGCTATATTAAATGCTTTGTGTTTTTCTGGACACCTGTATTGTATTAATTATGAAAGGCACTATATAAACTGGGCAGCACGGTGGCACAGTGAGTAGCGCTGCTGCCTCGCAGTTAGGAGACCCGTCTGGGTTCCCCAGGTCCTCCCTGCGTGGAGTTTCCATGTTCTCCCCGTGTCTCCATGGGTTTCCTCCCACAGTCCAAAGACATGCAGGTTAGGTGCATTGGCGGTCCTGAATTGTCACTAGTGGGTGTGTGTGTGTGTGTGCCCTGTGGTGGGCTGGCGCCCTGCCTGGGGTTTGTTCCCTGTGTTGGCTGGGATTGGCTCCAGCAGACCCCCGTGACCCTGTAGTTAGGATATAGCGGGTTGGATAATGACTCACTGACTGGCTATATAAACTGCTTTGTGTGTTTCTGGACACCTGTATTGTATTAATGATGAAAGGCGCTATATAAAATGCTTTGTATTTTTCTGCACTCCTGTGCTGTATGGATTATACGGATTTGTATTTCTAATGCACTTTATAGCTTTTTAGTGAAAGAGTTCAATACAAATTCAGATCGATTGATCGGGGCTCGCGTGTGTGTGTGTTTTCACCCTGTGGTGGACTGGCGTCCTGTCCGGGGGCTGCTACTGCCTTGTGCCCGATGTTTGCCAGTTAGGCTCCAGCTGTCCTGTCACTGGATAGCTGGGTACATACTTTAATAATTGCATTTTATCATATTATTTAATTACAGTATATGTTGCCTCTATTATTAAATCTTTTATGGGTGTCGCTTTCCTCAGATGGGTCCCTGCTCACCAAGCAATGCCATCCACTAATAAAAATGCTGTCGGTGATAAACTGAGACAAAAAGTCGATTACAAAATGATTGACAATTAAGATTAAATGAAAAATAAAGACATACAAACAATAAAATAATCTGTAATCAGATTTCACAAAAAAATGATAGGAAACCCAAAATAAAACGAAGCTAAATGCGAAAACGAAACGCCGCCAAACCGCAATGAAGAGTTCTGGGGAAAAATAAAAGAAATTCTCGGATTTCTCGGCCGTTGCTTTATATAGCGCCTTTAAGAATAGCGGGGCTCCGTTTGCACGGGTCGAACTGATTTGTTTAACTCAACCCCCTCCCTCCCCTCACGAGGGGGTCCACCCGTCCCACTCCATTCCTTCGTTTTATTGAACTCACTGCTGCTGTGAGAATGCGTCGTCCGCCCGGCAGCCATTCGAGGGTCTCTTCCGTCTGTCCGTCTCTTCTGCGGTCCCCCCACTGGGTCTGATCACGGCCTGCCACTGTCCACACACGAGTGACATTTCTACCCCGACAGCCCGACGCCGCCACTTCGTCCCGAAGTCGTCAGCCACTGGAATTCCTGCGGTTTTTGATTGTGACTTTCCTGAAAACAAACGGCCCGCTGCCATGTCGTCCTTGTTAAATTCTCTGCAAAAGTTCACCGAATGTTTTCATCCATCTGTCCGGTCAAACGGAGACAGAGCCGTTAGCAGCGGTAGTGAGGACAGCGCAAGAAGGTGAGCTGACTTGGACGGGACGCCGGCCCGACTCGGGGGTCCCTCACACACGCGCCAGGGTAAAGACACAGAACTAAACTAAAAACGGAACGAACCGGAAAAACAACAGCAGAAAAATGTCACGGGGGGCGAGCGCCGAGAGACCACCGCGTTATCTGCCCCCACAAATCCCAAATTTGTTTGGCAAAAGCGGAGCCCGTTTAAAAGCCCCGAGTTGGCAGCAGGGTCAGCTCTCACGACACAGCCCACCCACTTCCTCAAACCCCCCGTTTTAAATGCCGGCGAACGCCTACCGTTCTCGTCTGCCTTTCCCATTGTTGGAGTTGTGGAGCCTCTGGATGTTGTCCCTGTCGCCGGTCTTGTCTGTCGCTTCCCCTCCAAATGTCTCTCTTTATATTTTCTTTGTTAATGTTTTACTCTAAATCTTTTATCATCCCAGTTACTGACAAACCTGATGTTTTCTCTTTTTTAATGAGCAGAATGGATGGGCAGCAATTAAAACGAAACCACCGTGGACCTTGATACTCCCTGAAGACTCAGTGTCACCGTGTCACATGGACACAGGCCCATTAACCTCGTCCCCCAAACGGACAAAGGCGTTCTTGTGTGACGGGCAAATCTCAGTAATTTGGCGCTTAAGGAGTTAACCGCTAAATGAGACGCTCGCCCTTCCCTCACGGATTCGCACGCAGCCCCTCCTTCCAGTAATCGAGCTGAAAGGCGCTATATTAAACGAAGCGACAGTTCTCTGTAAATAATGATTGATGCGCTAATTTCGTAATTTCTAGTTACAGTGTCTGTAATGTTACGACCGCTTCTCTCATTTCGGGTTTCATTTCTCTGCATCCAGTGAGCTGGCGGCCCGTCCTGGGTTGGTTCCTGCCGTCAGGGCCGCAAGACTTGACCGACACTTTACAGCCCAATCAGAGTCAAAATCCCGCCCAGTCGAACAAAATCTCGCCCGTTATTGGTTACTTGATCTGAAGCCGGCAAATTGCAACCTAAATTCCGTCAATCACCCATCCCGCCGTAAACACCCCGAACGCCACTCCTCTGATTGGTGCAGAGTTTCCATGAGTGGGCGTGGCCATTCCGTTTCATTTCCAAAGTCATTTTCTCAAATGGCTGTAGTCCGCCAGAACGTGCGGCGTACAGAGCGAAAACTTCGTTTGATTTCGTTAAAAAAATACGAAAATATGGGTGCCAGCTCATTGGACTTTATCTTTGGCATTTTGTTTTCTTTCAAGTGAAACAACAGAACAGAAACTTGAAAGACCTGGCGCCCCCAGAAGTTAAATGTGAGAACGCATGTGTGCTCGTCGCGGCTTCCCTGAGGCTTTCCTAAAGCGTTCTGGCGCTATATAAAGTTTTGCTTGGAAATGTTTCCTTCCTCCAGCGGTTGGCACAAAATAAACGGATCACTTCACGCTGTTGCTCTTGAATCTGTTCCATGACATTTTGTGCCATCCGACTTTGTGAAAGACGAAAGGTTGGCATGACTGCCACTGTAATCCAGCGCCCGATGTTTCAAAACCGTTCGTGACTGTGGAGATCGCACGTCCTCCCTGCGTGTGTCTGATATTTCACACCGGCCGTCTCACATCCCCAACTCATGCCAGTTAATTGAGGTGGCGATTGGACTCTGGCACCTGGTCCAGGGTTGGTTGCAGCCTTGTGCCTGATGATGCCTGAAAAGGCTCCGGGACCACAGTGGTTTTGAGTTGGATTAAGAGGGGTTTGAGAACGTTAAGGTACAATGTGAAAATGTAAGATGTGTTGGAATTGGTTTTGGGTGGCATGGTGGTGCAGTAGTGGTCTCGCCAGAAGGAGACCGAGGCTCAAGTGCGGCGAGTTCCTTGTATGGGGTCTGCATGTTCTCCTTGTCTGCCAGGCAGTCCAAAGACATGCAGAGTAGGTGGGCTGGCGGTCAAATTAACCCATGATGGTAGTGTGTGTGTGTTCACCCTGAGATGCACTGGCACTGCCCAAGTGTTGTCCCTGCCTGGCACCTGAAGCTTGCTGGGATGGGCTCCAGCTACCCTGCTCTGAATAAGTGGGTTTTATTGTTGACTTCATAACTGTGTGGCCCATTAGTTCTGTGAAAGGCACTATACAATGAGCCATTGTTCTCTGACCTCATCATTTAACTCCTCTGTACTTGTGGTTTAAACATGATGCAAATTGTTGAATCCGCATCATGGGCTCAGCGTGTGACTCACTTGACCTGCCAGGGTGGAAATTGTGAAAAATCAATGGAAAGAATTGGACTGCAGACGCAGGGACGGTGGTCTCTGTGGAAATGCATTGTGTTGGTGTGCTTTCATTCCTGTGGTGAGATTCTTTGTTAAAGGCGCTATACACAATTAGGATCATTGCCTGCCGTTCATTTAGTCCAGGGCTCTGTGATGGCGTTCACCACGGAAGGCGCTATATAAAATAAACAGCTCAGGTGACTCCTGTGAGCGTCCTTACACTACATGGGCTGTTTGTCCTCAAACGGTAGGCCCTTCTGGATGAGAAAGGCGCTATAAATCATCAGGACTGACTGCCTGGAGGCTTATTGACTGCTTTGCTGTGTCTGCTTGATGCCTTTTGAGTTGCTTTGCTGCTTGTCAGTATGAAAGGCGCTATAGAAAATGTGTGGTGGTTTGCAGGACTCCAGTATTGTGTGTGTTACACGTGTGCTTGTAATTCTAGCAGACTTTAAAGTTTTTTAGTGATAAGAGTTCAGTTCAAAATAGGATTGATTGATCGATTGGTTGGTTGATTGATGGATTGATTGGTTGATTGATTGATTGATCGATCGATTGATTGATTGATCAATTGATTGGTTGATTGATTAATTGATTGGTTGATTGATTGATTGGTTGATCGATTGATTGATTGGTTGATTGATTGGTTGTAACTGGCTGATTGACTGTCTGATTGACTAACTGGGGTTTGTTTGTTCTTAATTCTGATGCGTTGAAGACGGTGGGCCGTCAAGTGGTCTCCTGACAGCCCTTTGTTGCTGTCTGCTTGTCACTGTCACTCAACTTCATTTTATTCTCTGTCACATGCTGATGGATGTACTGTCACTTTATTCCTTAATTTCTGAAGCCCCTCAGTCCAAGAGATAAGAAGTTAACGTCAGGCAGGACCCAGCGCTGAGTGGGATTCTTTGCAGGGCACCCTGATGCAGTCGCCGGCTCTCTGTCACACTCAGCGTGACCCACTCAACTGCCACACACACGTGTCTCTGGGGGGGACACAAAGAGAAATGGGCAAACCCCAGACAGACCCTGACGCATGACTCTGGAGGTGGCAGATGGCAGTGCTGGGCACCACATCACCCTTAGATGACGGAAATCTGACTAAAATGAATGTCTGAAGATCCAGCTGGTTGGTGATGGACTGAGGTGCCCACCTGACCAGCTCCTGGCTTGTGCCCATTGGTTATCTCCATCTCTCACTTCTAGAAGCCTCTTCATTAACATTTTTTATTTTCTGTATGAACGCGGGACACACTGATTGCTAAAAGTGCTGCTGAGGACCACCAGCAATAGAGGTAAGGCAGATAGCAGGCCTGGACAGGGTGCCAGTCCATAGCTGGGCACACACATTCAGACTGCTATCAAATAAGCCAGCTGATAAAGGAAGACAAATCTACACGAACACTGGGAGAACATGTGGCATCAGCCCAGAACTTGAGCTGGCGGCAGATCTGACCACTGGGCACTCACAGCGGCTTTGCATTTGCCAGTTGACCCATCCTGATCTTTGGGACATCAGGGGGCAAAAAACCCAAGGTGCATATAAAGAGGACATGCCAGCCCCATGGAAGCAGTGATCGGGTAGGTGGGCATCTTTTCAATATGACGGTAACACAGAGTGGAGGATTGGGCACATAGTAAATAAGAATAAGGCATTTCACATATATAGCGCCTTTCCTATGGTGGTTCAGCCTGAATCCACACACCATGAAAGAAAGGGGCATTTTAATGAAATGAGGAAGAGGAGGATGGTGATGCCAGGAGTGTTTCATTAAAGTTGAGGTGCCCAGTACTCCCATAAAGACCCAAACATTGAACTTTACCCTAAAAATGATGGCGGCAGAACTCACCGATACGATCAAATACAGAAAAACAAATTCCACCAAAAATACCTTAATAGTGCAGAAATGGCTGTGGTGCTAAAGGCGGGCAGAGGTGAAGGAAGGCATGAGGCCATCTTGTGCATGCCGCCGTCACATGTCACATCTCCACAAAAGAAGGCATTGATCCTGAAGAGCCACATGATAGCCGGTCACCTGCCTGCCTTCCAGCAGTACGCCCCCCAGACTGGGGACCTCGGCCACCTCTGAGCAGGGTCTCCACTTTGACTGCCGAACATTGGAGTCCTCACTGCATGCCTGAGTGTGCCAGCTGACCAGAACGCCGGCCATTTTCATCCAATTGAAAGCTGCTAGGGAGGCGGGGCCTATTCTGGCAGCAATGGGATTGGGGTCCTGGAGGGGGGCACTAGTGCAGTGTAGGGCTCCATCTGCAGGTGGGGGGGGGGGCCAACCAGGGCAGCTGGGGGGCACCAAATCAGAGACGAGGAGAACAAGCAGACGTCACTCCGACAAGAAGAAGCAGGTGTGGTCGGTGAGGTCGCACTTCATCACAACGTTTATTCACTGATTGTCACACGCACTGCAATAGCTTAGTGGACTTCTTCTGCCACCAATTTCAGAAAAATGCAATAAGACAGTAAGGGTGACAACGTTAAATAGCAGGACACGTACAGAGAAGTCACAAAGTACTGAGACCCCCATCGCCTTCTGCACACTTGACTGTGTCGCAGGTTTCTTCCGAAGTGGAGAGATGGCCAATGACAAAGTGACAACAGGTCCTCAGAAAGACATCAGACACTGACCCCCTAGAAGTATTCGGACCCTTTGCTGTGGCCCTCCACATGGTGCTCAGGTGCCTCCTGTCGGCTCTCATTCTCCCTGAGATGTTTCCAGAAAATCAAAAGGCTCCGAGGCAGACCACCACATTAAAAGTGAAAGATCCAGAGCCTTCAGGAGTCTCCACCACTCCTGTTACGCAGCCAGTTACTGAGACCCCCCCAGCCCCCCTAAAGCTCGAAAAAGACTGAATGCGAGAACAAAAGCAGCGATCTTCAATAAGTGAGGCTCATTTGCATACCGGGGTTAAGATGCACAAGGGTTTGCGCCAATCAGCACACAGATAAACGGTATCAACTCTGACGCACCTTTGTCTCTGTGTGTCTTAAGGACCCAAAAAAGCTGAAGAGATTCAAAGTCCTTGGCACACAGAAATCTGACGTCTCATATAAAATATCGTCATTAAAGAGTTAAAACGTCACATCGGCTCATCTCCATGGCCACTAGGGGGCATCTGTTGGTGAAGTGAGATTCACGGATCTCAACCTTGTGACGATGCTGTGATCTTCGTGGAGGCTCTGATGGGGGGTCTGAGCGTCTGGCCTTGCGAGGGTCCTGATAAAAACCAAAGCTCAGGGCCTGTAATGACCTCCTGGGCACGGCCATCAGCAGTGTGTCTGTCTGCGGTGAGAGTGTCGACCTCGTCATCGAGAGGTTTACTTACCTCGGCGGTGACATTCATGTGACTCTGGTGACTCTGCCTGTGAAGTCAGTAGACAGATTGGGGTCATGAGGTTGCTGGAAAAAAATGAAAGTCCAAGTCTTTAGAGTCCTGGTACTCCCTGTTTGTGAGACATGGACGCCATCCAGTGACCTGTGTGGACGAAAGTCGAGACAACAGCATGCAGACACCAATAACAAAGTAAAAAAGCAATTTCTTTTATTCTTGGTCAGAAGAAGAGAGAAAACTCTGCCGAGTCTGTCAGCTATAAATGTCTGCTACGGACTCCGAGCCTTCCGCCCCTCAGGAAGGACAAAGCCTTCCTCTTTATACTCCAGTTCGTTAACAAGAGAAAAAAAAAACTCGGCAATTAATTTTGGAATTCATACGTAGGTCACCATGACTTGTGTTCACATCCTGGACTGAAATGTGCAAATAGCAGAGGTCTTAGGAAATCTCCGTCTAAAGTCCAGCTATAGGAAGCCCGTCTTATGATCACAGGGTGTAAGTAACTCGGCGGTTTCACACAATGCTCACTTCCCTATTCTTCTGCACCGTCAGGGTTACAATACTTCACCGGCTTTGTGGCAGTTCTTTTGATTCAGCTTATAAAAGGATTCATGTTATACTGTCAGTTAATGCACAGCACATTCTTATTGTAGCTTACATTTCGCACAGAATACTTGATTATTCAATATCAAAAGCTACCTTAAACGTTAGTCAGTACATTTGTCTTACGGCTTAGCGTCTCTATTAGGTTACATTTGTTTGGTTAGCTTAACACATCCTTATTTAAGTGACACGCTTCTTATAGTTCTATTAGTGCCATACTTCTGTTACTTGGAAAGGCTGAAGCACCTTAATTCTAAATTTTCTTCCTCACCTGAGATGAAGCCTGGACTCCTTCATGTGTGTCTCTTCAGGGGGTCCTTGGGGGCCGCTGGTTTGACTTTTCCCGATTGAGACACATGACCTGCATGGTGAAGGAGCGTCAGTTACGGCACTACGGCCATGTGGTGTGATTACCCGAGGGTGATCCGGCTCGCAGGACCCTCATTGTTGAGGACCAGGCCAAGGGGATACCTACATAACACCTGGCTGCGGCAGATAGAGGGTCATTTATTACTGGACCACGTGTCAGCCTGGGGGGTTGCCAACCAGGATCCCGAGCTATTTCGTCATGTGGTGGGTGCAACGCGCTGTGCCAACCTGACCTGATCATCTCATCTCCTTAGCAATGTGATGGGTACAAATGGCGCAGAATGGCTCAGTTAAACCGGCAGGCACAAATCAGAAGATCTTCACAAATTCTTACACAGCGTTGCTTTTTTCCCCCAACTGTGCTCCACTTTTCTTTCCCAGTGCCCAGACACACCTGTTAGCTAAATTGCCAGATTTAAACTGCCTGAGCGTGGAAAAGAGCTGACACGTGCCCTGAGGTGGACTGGCATCAAATCCAAGGCTGATTCCACCTTTTGTGCCCAGTGCTGCTGCCGTTAAATTAGTTAAAACGGAACTGCGAATGGAATCTTGTGGCGTGTAGGAAAGAAAAGAAGAAGAAAAGCCACCTCACTGCTTATCGTTGGGTGCCCTCTAGTGGCTCGCTGTGGAGTTACTGCTGGCTGCCATTACTAGAGACGATTAGTAAGGAAGAACTGCAACGAGAAGTCTTTGCGCTCAATTAGAAACCTTTATAGGGTTATGGTGAGAGGAACCTTTTCAGACTTTGGTGATGTTAGACGTGGAGTCCAGCAGGGGTCAGTGCAGGGGCTGCTGCTATTTTTAATAAATCGAAATGATCTGATTAGAACAAAAAGAACAAGCTGGTTAGGACTGGTGATGATGCCAACCTAGGAGGAATGGCAGGTAAAAGAGAATCAGACAAATCATTACGGGGGACGGAATACAGAGGGCTCAGAAAGTACTGAGACCCCTTGACTTTCTGCACGCTTTATATTGCTGTTGATTTCATTTGAAAATTCATTTCACTCCACACTCAGTAACCCATAATGTCAAAGTGAAAAAATGTTCTTTGGAACTGAAAAATGTACAAATTTACTGAATGCTGTTATTCCTAGACGTATTCAGACCCTTTTCTGTGCCCCCTCCCAAATTTAAGCTACTGTTTGCTTTAATTTTCCTTGAGATGTTTCTAGAACCTGACTGGAGTCCACCTGTGGTATGATGAATTGATTAGACCTCATTTAGAGGGGCATAAATGGACCTGCATTTAGAAGGTCCCACAATTCACCCTTCATGCCAGGGCCATGCAGTCTAAGAGAGAAACTTGAACTGGAGACCCCCACGATCAAATTGTCCTGCGGCACAGATCAGGGATAAAAGTATCTGTAAAACTTTGAGTGTTCCCAGGAGCACAATGGTCTCCAGAATTGTGAAATGGAGGAAGGGGCCTTCCTAGCATTGACCATCTGCCCAAACTGAGTATGTGGGCAAGGAAGGCTTTGGAGAGAAAGGTGAGCAAGAACCCAGTGGTCACTCAAATGGAGCTCCAGAAGTCATCTGGAGATGGGAAAGCCTGTCATATGGAGGACCACCTCAACAGCACTCCACCAATCAGGGGTTTATAGAAACAACTCCAAGGCTTATGATGGCAGCTCTGGCACAATGAGACAAATTCCAAGCACTGTGTCTGCTAAAGGCCAAGCAGTTCTCATCTCCTGCCTAATGCCATCCCTGTGGTGGTGGGAGCATCAGGCTCTGGGGACAGGGAGACAGGTAAGAGCGGAGGGACGAATGCAGCCAAATACTGAGAGGTCCTTAAAGAAAACCTCAGACTGGGCGATGGTTTAATGATGTGACATTTACAGACAAGACAACAGTGACGTGGGGACAGGTCTCTGAGGATCCTTGGTGGCCCAGGCTAAGCCGAGACTGAGTCCCAATAGAACATCTGTGGAGGGACCTGAAGATGGCAGTTTACAGACGCCGCCCCCCCACCCACAATCCAGTCTAACAGAGCTTGAGGAAGGATGGGATACGCTGCCCACAGGCTGGTGTGCCAAGCTTGTAGAGAAATACACTCCAAGATGGAATTTCTGCCAAAGGGGCTTCTACAGAGTACGGATATAAGGGTCCGAATACTCCTAGAGCTTTCAGTCTGGCATCAATAATTATGAAGTGAAAGAGGCTTAGAACCAAGAGGGCTCTTTCTAGAGTTGGCCAACCACGGCTCTCACAATGGCAGCAATAGAAGGTCTTCAAAAGTAGCATTGATGACGTTAGAAAATACCAACTGACTTTACGTGAAACCTAATCACACAGCTTAAGGATAACCTCGCCGACTTGTACTCCACCGATCAGGGCGCTATATAACCCAACATCCTAAAGGCCTTCTGTCCACTGCCCTGATGTAGGTAGAGTCCAGTCCACTATGACTCCCAGGTCCTTCTAATTTCAGGTTTCAGACCTCCCATTGTGTATTGAGACCCCAGCTTCCCACTTCCTCCATGTTGTCATCCAATGATGGATGGATTAAAAGGCAGAATTCTACGTGACCATCATCATCAAGCCCTTCCGTGAGAACCCTAAATCCAAAGAGGACTGTTTCATTTATGTTAGGTAGAATGCCCAGTGGGGACTGGGCGGTCTCATGGTCTGGAATCCCTACAGATTTTATTTTTTTTTCTCCAGCCGTCTGGAGTTTTTATTTTGTTTTTTCTGTCCCCCCTGGCCATTGGACCTTACTCTTATTCGATGTTAATTAATGCTGATTTATTTTGTTTTCATATTGTGTTTTTTATTTTTCTATTCTTTATTATGTAAAGCACTTTGAGCTACTGTTTGTATGAATATGTGCTATATAAATAAATGTTGTTGTTGTTGTTGTTGTCCTTTACGTTTACTGACAGTCAACTTCTTTGTCCACAGATCTGCTCTTCCTCTGTGCTGTCCAAGTCCCTCTGTCCCTTCCTCCAGTTTGGTGTCTTCTTGTTCTTAAAGTTCTCATCAGCTCCTTTGTGTATTAATAAGTGAAGTGGTCTCGCACTGCCCCCTGCTGGACACCACCTTCAACATCCCTGAATTCTGAGATGGTTCTCCTACCCTTAACTCTTTGCTTGCTGTGTCTGAGCCGATTCTGTGCCCACATAACAGATTTAACAAACGAGAGCAGACCCTTTTTTTTTTAGTTCAGTTGTCCCAATGTCCCCTACAGATTCTTCTTGAAGGTTCTCAAGGTTTCTGCTTCAGCTCCAGGACTTGGTGTTTTGTTCTGCTGGCTTCAGTCCTAAATGCACTTTCCCTAAATTTCTGCTGGTGTCCCCCAGGATGTGATTCACTGTTAAGTCCAAAGAATTCTGCTGGCTCTTTTTGTATCAATGCCTATGAGAATTTGAAAGATCTGGATTAGGGAATTAGAGCCCCACACACCCACCTATACACTGTGTCTCGGATGCCCGCTCCTTTCAGTTTGCTCGAGCTCATTCCCCATTTTTTGGAGACCACATACATGTCCTCGTGTTCAGACTCCTAAGGAGAGCCAAGTGTTCTCATGGACATGTTGGATGTCACCACTCACCCAGTGCCCAGTTCTCCACACATGCACATCTGGAGACACCCCAGGACAGGATGCCAGTCTACCCAGGAGTCAATCACATTGACCCAATGTAAAGTCCCTAAATATCGTAAGCTTCCATCTTATGGATGTAGAAGGACAACAGAGCACTTGGACCAAACCCACTGAAAGCGGAAAGGGGAGTCCACACTTGACGGCTCTGGGCGGCTTCTGCGTGTGTATGTGGGAGACCTCGGTGAACTTCTGGCTGGGACCAAGTTGATGCTGGCACGGATCTGCATGACAGGAATTGAACTTCTTAGAAACAAAGCATTGAGCCGAAGCCAAAAACGGGCTGAAGCACGCAGGAGCGGCGGGCAGCTGCTCTCAAAACAAAGGCCAAGAAGTGCTGGCGGAGGACTCGGCAAATGGCAGGTTACTAAGATGGATTTGTGTTTGCTTTATGTTCTTGTAATTGGGATACACGGGATAAGCTGGGCTTTCATTTTAAGTGTTAAACACTAGCAGGGCTTTAAATCAACTGGGGGAAGATTCACAGTCTGAGGATGAACAGCCAAATCGGCCATCGGCACGACAGGAAGATGAGCGCCTGAGAGAGCCCAGCCAGCCCAGCTGTAGACCGAAATGATAAGGGGGGCATCTGAAGTACTAAAGGGGTTGTTTAAAATCCAACAAGTAATAGCCAATCCGATGTGATATTTACAGGGGGCTTAATGACCCCCTGGAGCCAAGCCTGGGCCGAGACTTGCAGCCTCTACTGGAGAATAACATCAAGCAGACAACTAAAAATGTTTGTATGATGAACGTCCGAGATGTAAATGTTTAAGGCCCCCACTGAAGTGGCGCTGTAGCGTGCAGCTGGGGCCCTTACCTGGCCGGGACGCCTCCACGCTGGCAGGACCAGGGGAGCAAGCGTGGCCAGAGTGTTACCTCCCCCAGGATGCTAGATGGCCTTGGACTCCCGCAGGGCATCATGGGAGTTGGAGTTTGGTACAGCAGGCGCCACCAGGGGGTGCTGCAGCAGGAGCTGCTGAGTCCTTATGGGCAGTTCATCTGACACACCCAGAAGTGCTGCCGGAAATACGTAATCAAGCACCTGGTGCCTTATAAAACGAGCCAGCGCCCACTACTCGGGGAGCCAGAGTCGGGAGGAGGAAGACGAAGCTTGACCTGAGGAGTGGTGGAGATGGAAAAGGAAGAGGATGACATATTGTTTGTGCATTGTGCTGTGCTTGGACTGTGTTTCTGTGCCTAGCACTTATGTCCCACGTGTGTCTGTGTTGGGTTAAACTGGCAGTGCCAGTCTGGTGGTCCACAGACCCTTTTCTCCAGATCTCATCTTTTCAAGCAGAAATAACAGAAGTTATCGAAACTTTAAACAATAGGTGATCACAGCATGGCAAAAGGTGAGATCATCTGAGAGGACACAAAAATGTACACAAAAACAGAGACGATACAATGGAGACGAGGAAGCACCTAGAAAACGCAGAAACTCTAAATGAGAGGTGCTGTCACTTCAGGACCTCCTGATGCAGGCTCAAAAGGAGTGAAATAAAGCAGAAAAACTTAAAGAAGGGCATTAGTGAAAAAAAAAAAGGAAAGCTGAAAAGATCGCTGGACAAGAAAATGAACAAACAGCCAAATAATTCCGACTCAGAGGAATACAACGAGAGATCAAAATGAGAGAAAACAAACAAATGTGCCAGGGAAGCCAAAACAAACAGCCAACCACTGGCTGGTGCTTGCCTGAGAGCTTTGGGTTTTGTGGGTGGGACCCAAAGAGGCGGGTACACTGTGACATCATTCCTTAGGCCCGCCCTCTTCCTTTATATCCTGACCAGCAGAATGTCACTGAGAGTTGAGGAGTGCAGATCTCTACTGTAAGTGTTGTCAGGGACTTGATTCCTCTTTATTGGGGTTTTGTTTCTTTTAGTGGATTGAGGATTTGGACTTGTTAAACTTGGAACGCCTTTTGATGTTCGCCTTTTTGCCTTTCCCTCAATTGCCATCTTTCATTGATGTAAATTCTTGATATATAAAGATACAATTTTGTTTTTGTCTTCTCAAGCCAGAGGTTTACGGACATCCTCTCTCTTGAAGGTCCATTATGTGTACTTTGAGCATTTAAAGTTGTACTGTCATGGACTCACACCACAGAGTACTGCAG
This sequence comes from Polypterus bichir lapradei, assembly GCA_026402145.1. Taxonomy (NCBI): domain Eukaryota; kingdom Metazoa; phylum Chordata; class Cladistia; order Polypteriformes; family Polypteridae; genus Polypterus; species Polypterus bichir. Next base: position 22,235,280 of record JANRMT010062816.1, on the reverse strand, counting down.
TGTGCAGATCTGAGCAGCTCCTGGTCAGCTCTGTCTCACTAGGAGTCTCCTTACAGAGTGAGCTCACAGGAGACCTCCTAGTCTCAGCTGTGCAAAGACTTCTTCTGAACACTGCAAGCGGGGATTTGCACTGTGGATGGGTGGAGTGTAGTGGTGGCACTTTACAGACAAGGTGGGGGCTGAAGGAGAGCGAGAGCTCCGTCGATGTCACCCTTGAGTACCCCACCTGCAGTGTTCAGAAGTGCTTCTGCCTGGCCAAGACTAGGAGTTCTCCTATTAGCTGTGAGGAACTCTCCTCTCAATCAGAGGTTGCAGGTTCATGACTGACCAATGGCAGCCCACCACAGTGCAGATCTGCAAACTGAAATGCTTTGTGGTGCAGGTCCACTGCAGTATAAAAGTAGTTTTGAACTTAAACTTAAAAGTATGAGTCCCACTTGGGGCCTTGAAGCCTGCCATTTTGAGTTTAGGGCGAGGCTTCCTGGGGATGAGGCCTATTTCTGAGGCAGATTAATTAAGTCCTGTTTTTTATGCTATTTTTCAGGTGCTCTTGTACCCCCTTTTTGGACATTTTTTGCAGCAGCTTCATAACACACATAATCCACCAAGAATGGTGTGGCGGAATGTAAAACAAACAAGAGAGGCAACAAAACAAATCCAGCAAGTCAAAATCAATTTCAAAATACAAAATGAAATCTACTTGCCTCAAAACCCTAGCAAACAATTAAAATGCCACCGAAATAAATTTATTAAGTTGGAGAGAAAATGAAATTGCAACAAAATTGGTTTCTCGGCTTGGTTTCTAAAGACGGAAGGTCGCCCTTCCATTGGCCCATTTTATTTGAAGGCGGGTCCTCCTACAGTATATCCGCCTGCTGTATGTGGTGCCATCTGTTCAGGGTCTCTCTTGTCCGCATTCCGTGGCTTAACACAGACCTCTTCTTTGGTGCTTTCACCAAACTGGGGCTCCACTTTCATTTTACCAAACCCACAACCTCCCCTCCATTTACGCCCAATGGCCGCCACCACGTTAAAAATCAATGCCTGTGGTAGGAATGGCTGCTTATCGAGGTCTTGCATGCTGCCACTGTAAGACTCTTCACAGTGGGGTCTTTTCTTGGTAAAAGCAATCTAAGTGACCTCTTGGAGACCCGAGGATCTGTGGGGGCCCCTCATCCTGATTGTCTTGAATGTGCTTATGAAGTGAAGTTGGTGGTGCCCCAAAATTAGGGTTACGCTGGGCTTCCCTTTGAGGATTAGAGAGCTGACAACAGGAGATGACAAAACTTGAAGGGGGGTCCGCATTCATAATTGTGTCACCAGAACATCAATGAGCCTCGGCCAGAAAGAGAAATACGTTGAGTGGCTGAAACTTCAAACCGGGGTGGTCCAAGAGAGTGAGGGTCAGCCATGATGACGACCACAATGAGAAATGAGCACGAGCAGGGAGGCTTCAAGGGGCCACTGATCACATGACTGCCTCGTATCCCAGCTACCTTGGTGGAACTAAGGGACCACTGCATGGAGGAGGCTTGGGACCCCACCTCGATGTCCTCTGTGTGAAGTCTGCATATTCATGCTGTCCGCCCACCCATCTGATGAAAAGGGTGTCCATCTTGACAGTGCACCTGCCCTGACCACACTGCTGGTGGGACAGGCGGACAAGTGCAAGAAAATGACGGCTGGATGACATCACTAGAGAGAAAAAGAATACAAGTCCTGAATCGATGGATTAGCAGCTCTGGGGCCCTCTGCTGCATCATTGGCTTTCTGCTGTGCTCCGGCCTCCATTTGCAGCTTTGTCTGCCGGGAATCAAAAGTAAGGAGGAGGGGGGCGGCCTCACTCGCGGCTATTGGCGGTCCAAGAACTGCAGGTTGATGGGAGAACCGGGAACCAACAGCGTCCTGGTCTTTGCTTCCACGCTGAGTCCAGAAGGGTCAGGCCTCACCTCAAAGTGCCTGATCAGCTGCAAAAGAGAAGTGGCTTTAGATTTACTGTGGAATGTAATGAAGTGAAGGCGCTATATACCATAGATAGATAAGAAAAGTAACACATGCCAGAGCTAAAAGAACTGAAGGTGCTCATGTCTCACTAGACTCTACACACAGACAGGAAGATGTTAATGAAAGGCGCTATACAGATATATAAGTAAAGCACTTTCACCATAGATAGGCACTAAACACTATGGATACCCAATAAAAGACGCTACATATCGTAGATAGCTGGACAACTAGATACTAAAGGCAATATATACATGAAAGGCGCTATATATCCCACCTGGGTCTCTTACTACTTTTTGTTTTTTGCCCGCACTTACCCGGGACAGCAGGCAGTACATCTCCAGCTCTGCCACTCTCTTGCCCAGACAGGCACGAATGCCAAAGCCAAAGGGGATGGAGCTGAAGGGGTGCTGCTTCATCTTGTCTCCATCCCGGAGCCAGCGTTCAGGCAGGAAGGCCTGGGGATTAGGGAAGTGCTCCTCTTCATAGGACACGGCGTAATGGCAGAGGTGAAACAGAGTCTGTGAGAGCAAAGAGAGGAGCAGAGGAGTTACGCCAGGCTGGCCCCCTAATATAGAGACATGTCTAAAGTAGAGCAGGGGGCGGAGTCTGATGTTTAATGAGCATAAATGGGAGGGGCTACAGCCCACTTAAGCAAGGCACTTAGGGTGGGGCCGTCCCCTGCTCGGCTCAAGCCCACCTTCAGGCTTCACTGTACCCAAACACGGGGGATGGCATCCAGTCAGTTCCATGGGCACACCAAGGGCAACAGGAAGTGGAATTTATGATCCCATCAAATGGATTCTGTTTTGATAGAAGAGGCGCTAATTGAGTTTGTAATTTGGCCAAACACACTGTGGCACTTTGGTCCTGTTCATTCATTTCTCCAGATGATGGCTTCACTAATAAAATGCACAGACACACACTCACATTAGGTGGCGCTGTGACCCAACCGTTGGTCCTGCCACGAAAGAATATGGACGAGAAACTGAGATGGAAAAGACAACATTGTAGACAAAAAGCTAAGCATGGAGGACAATTAAACAGACGCCTAACCCTGAACATTCTCACAGCCCCAGGAGATGTTTGGAAGAATCCACGATCTAGGATGGGGTCTTTAGTGCAATGGCAGCCGTCACTCTTATGGATTGGCTCTTAGTTCATTTTGTTCTTGGAGTCTGAACACTCTTTTTTTTTTTTTTAGCCTCTGATCCCGAGTCTGCCATCAGTTTTGTGTTCATCGTCTGACTTTTAGTGCTGTTCATTTATTTGGGCCACCATTTGGATTATTTACACCACCACCAGTTTTGCCATCCCGTTGTTAGGACCACGGCGTGATGTCAGAGGGCGTGTCCTCCTGCCGATTCTAAACACCCTTCAGTCAGTCGTTTCTGTGCTTCTAACACCGTTTTCAACTTGTGCTCGACACTTTGATTTTTGGATTTGGTACCAGTGGTAGATCACCTGGTTTTTGACTCTCCTGATTTCTGACTACATTTATTCTGTCGGTCACTTTTACTGATGATGCAAGTTACTCTTATGCTGGACGTCTCATCTCGTCACATCTTCTCATCCACATTTTCTGCTGAGGTTCCAAACAGATCAGCTCAGACTTTCCCATCCCCAACTTCAGATTCCAGCACTTCCTGGGAAATTCCCAAGTCAGCCAAGAGACAGAATCCCCCCAGTGTGCTCTAGGTCTGCAGTAGGCTCTGGGCCCAGTGCAGCTCTGAGGGGGGGGCTTCCTTACCAAATGCCCAAACCACCTCAATTGGCTCCTCTCGATCTGACTGGCTACTCCAAGACTCCCCCAAATCGTTGAGCTTCTCACCTTGTCACGGAGTGTCAGCCCAGCCACCTTGTGAAGACACCACAGTCCTGCTGCTTGGACTCGTGATGTCATTCTTTTGGTCATTACCCACAGATCACGACCACAGGTGAGGACAGCGATTTTTGCCTGTAGCCTCACCACAGACCGGTATGGCACCTGCCACCTCTCTAAACCGGTTGTATGTTCCCTTTATCCACCACTCATGAACAAGGTCCTGAGATACATGAACCCTTCCATTAAGAGCAGTTGTCCCCCCGCCACATGGAGTGAGAGGTCCACTCTTTACCGAGACAGAACCATGACCTCAGAGCTAGAGGTGCTGATCCTCATCCCAGCCGCTTCACACTCAGTAGTGAATGGCTTGAGTGCCGAAGGTCACAGTCAGATGAGACAAAGAAGACCACATCATCTGCTGCCCTTGGTCTCCACTAAGTGGACACCCACCTTGATATCTTGTCCTTGAAAACCACAAACGGGAGTGGTGACCGGACACAACCATAACGGAGTCAGACACCCACAGCGAGTGAATTCAGACATGGCGCTCACACAGGGGACGTACAGCACACTGGAGTGGCCTTGGTACCCCACAACACGTGCATATGTACATGGGTCAGTGGTCGATTTACAAGTTTAAATTTACAAATATAGAGTGTAGGACACCACACAATGGATGATTAGCATACACAAGGAAAACAATAGGATGATCATAATAAAAAGATGAGAAATTCCACCCAAGGGGGCGGCCTCTTTTTCATAGGATGTGCTTGTTTTTAAAAGCCCCCCTGCTCCCCACGGTTGTTCACTGTACCTTTTTAGGAAAATAGTAACCACCGACCACTGTTTCATTTTCTGCAACAACCCGGGCGTTTCCTGGCACCACGGGATACAACCTAAAGGAAAGCCAGAGGAGCATTTTCAATTACACAATTCCATCGCATTGCATTCAAGCACAACAAGCAGCACGACTTACCGCAGAGTTTCTTTAACGACGGCCTTTAACCAGGGCATCTTGGCGAGGTCTTCGGCTTGCGGTATCTGACCTTCGGGACACACCCTGTTGACCTCATCGTAAAGCTTCTCCTGAATGGCTGGCTCCCGGGCCATATGGTACAGGGCCCATGAAATGGTATTGGAGGTCTGTGGAGGTATCAAAGAGCAGATGAGCCATCAGACTTGCCATCCACAATGACATCTTTTTTGGTCTTTTCCAACTCCTCCACCTGTAGACCTGGGTTGTGACAGCTGAATGTCTCGTCCAATCAGGTACACAGTTGTGTCTCTGGACGTTGGCATTTTGAACATCACAACCATTTGAAGACAAAAGAAAAGAAGGAAATGGTGAGTGACGGAGGGAAGGAGAAAACAGCGTGCAGATTGATACGTGCGGACATAAGCAATGGTGTCTTTGTTAAGGGACATCCAGCCCAATATCAGTACATCATGCAGAAGACAAAGAAGGGGACTAAGTTCAAAATGACCGAAACGGCTCAACAAGTTTCTGCTCCTCAGAGTCTTTCCTTTATGTCCAACATTTCTCACACTCATTCTCTTTAGATCTTGCCGACATCATGTTGGCAGTACTCCTGAGCAATGAGGGGAAGATGCTGCCGTTGTTCAGTACTGGCCCCGCTACCGGCCCCCATTGAAGAGTTAAAGAGCTCTACATGTCGTCATTGTTCAAATATACTGTGTGATAAACAGAAGTCCCCTTGCAGGTATGCGGAACAAAAGAACGTTTGATGAGAAAGCAGCTGCAGGCCTACAAAGCCACCATCATCATCAGACTCCTGGAAGGAGATACAGTAAATCCTCACTATCCATTTCTGTGGTTTTGATTATCTGCTATGATAAAAATGCAACTCACTTCACGATACCCACGGCCTACTTGTGCCTTAACAAGACCAAGTGCAGCAGTAAGAAAAATCAAAGGAGGCCCATCGCATGGCAGCGATACATAAGATGGAGCAACAACAGGTCTCTGATGCTCTTGGGGTTAGGCTTAGGGTTAGGGTTAGCAGTAGGACTTTACGACTTTAAGCTCCTTTTGAGAATCAACAGGTTTCTATCTACAGTGTAAAGGTTCACAAAAACATGTGCAAAGCAAAATAAATGCAACACTACAGCCTCTCATCTGTAGGATGTCACCAAAGAGGTACTGACCACACCATGGTCACACAGTGGCGTTCCTATAGGTTGGTGCCATTTCATCACACACAGCTGCAATCTGCAAAATTTCACATTTAACTCAAGGAACCTAACAAATGCAAGAGAAACAATTTGCTGATTTGCTAGAGCTTCTTGTGTTGCCCTTCTCTGATTGGATCCTGCTAATTACAACACTTCATTCACGGACTGGTCACCCTTCATGGAAGAAAACCATATTCCAGCATAGAGCACATAGAGGAGTTTCTTTCCATGGCAGATGTTGTATTTATGCATTTATGTTGCACTTTGTACATTTTAATTGCTGCACACACGTGCAAAAGGTTTACCAATCACTATAGTTTTGTGATAAATTTGGTAACCGGCAAATTAAAGAGTAAAATCCCTTCAAGCTCTGGGGCTGCACGCAGGCTACTCTGAACAAATCGATGTATCTGCCCGCCATCGAGAGGCAATCGTGATGGAGACCGGGGCTTGCAGTTGGTCCCCATGAACAAGGAATTCCTAGTAGGAGAGGGTCATAAACTCTCATTGCATAAAACACACTGCCCGGCACTTCTACCGGCTGGAGGGTTTGGTGAGGTCTTTGGATCAGACCTTCTGCACTCACTCGAAGATGATGGAACTTGACAACAAGGTGAACCTGCGGAAGGATCATTACTGAGCCTCAAGGGGTGGGAGTGAAGGGACGATGTGCCCACCCGACCCCATCCCCTCCACCGGTCCTCTGCCCGAGTCGGCCTCCTGTAAGAACCTAATCCCACTTCACCCAGAGAATCAATGCTTCAGTATCTGTGGTTTCATTTCCACAGGGATTTCCAGGAACGTAACCCACCCACAAATCATTTGGATTTCTTGTTAGCGCCAAACAACCATTTCAATGAGCAGTAAGACAGAGAGCTTACCGTGTCGACCCCGGCCAAGAGCAGCTCGGTGATGCTTCCCAGGATCTCGTCGACGCTCATCTTCTGGCTAATGAGAAGGTGAGTGAGATATTCACCCTCCACCTCCTCGCCTTTCTCCATCTTCTCCTTAATTTCCACCACCTTAGTGTCGATCAGCCTTTTCGCTGGGGAAACAAGAAGGGAAGAGAAAGACTTTTCAGATGGCAACTGCACGGGCCAGCCTGTCATTCAGAAAGCGGGGTCTCTGGCCCACTGCCATGGGCTGTTATGAAGATGCACTCCGTCATGGTGTGGTGCCAGGGTTTCATTGCTGACTTTTAGTTTTAGATATTCAGAGGACAGGGAAAGAGATGACCCACTGTGGAAACCCCTAATAGGAGCAGCTGAAAGAGGAAGAAGAAGAAGAAGATAGCATTTTCAAATATTCTTTCATTACTATTGTGATTGATTACATTACAAAGAAAACTTTATTTAAATTGCTAATAACGCTTGCAACCTTGGGCAGCGTGTGCTGAACTGAAGGGGCGGGGCCACCTCCCACTACAGCTACAGACTCCACCCCCAGTGCTATTTAGGAGCCCAGCGGACCCCAAATGACGGCCGCAGCGTCGTCTGCAGTTTGTGGTTCTCGACTGTTGTGTTTTCTTCTCTTATTTTCTTTGACCTTTTGCTTTTGTTATTGAATTACAGACTGGTTTGCATTTTAGGCATTGGAAAAAAAAATACGTTTCATGCGCATATTTTGGGTTATTTTACTTTTTTTTTTTTTTTTTTTTTTATCCTGTAGAATCCATTTAAGGGATCATTTGATCTTCTTTTAATTTCATTTCTGTTTTCTTTCCTTGTCAATATGACGCAGCTTAGTGTGTCAAGTGACTACGATTGCCGCATCGATTACTCCACTGTAAGTACATTCACGTGAAAAAGTAAGTACCCCCATGAAATGTTTTTTTTTCTCTTTTCACGTATGTGGACGCTTAATGATTTGATCTTCATTTATCTACAGATAATGGTGATAAAACTGAGAAAAAGAATGAAAATTCAATTTTGCAATAATTTACTCATCAAAAAATGAACTGATATGTTGTTTCCATCTGTGGTAGTAGCAAAGTCCACTTCTTGGCTATAATCGCTGGCATTGCCCCCTCAAGTCGTCATTTCCTCTCAGAAAGTTCTTCCTGCTCCTCCATGCAGCTCGAGGGGTGTCTTGTGTGCCCGGTCCATTTCAAATCCCCCCACAGTACCTCAATGGGATTCAGATCCAGGCTTTGGCTTGGCCATTCCAGAACCTTCCTTTCCAGCTCTTCCCTGGTGGATTTCCTGGTATGTTTGGGGTCATTGTGATGTCGCAACCTTCTGACAGATGGTCCCTCAAGCAACGTCTGGTTCAATGAAGAATTCCTTGTGGATTCTGTGCTGGAGAGCAGCTCAGGCCCTGACACAGTAAAGCAGTCATCAAAACCAGAACAGCTGCAGTCAGGTTCTGCTGGTCGAATGCTCTCTTTGGGTTTCGCCAAACATGTCTTCTTGTACCTGTGGCCAGGTAACTTGCCTTGTCTTGGTCTTTCTTGGACACACGTGAGCCTCGCTCTGATACTCTTTCCAGTTTCCTCCAGCAGACCTCCCATGTAGATGTCATTTGTGCAGACACCTTTGAATGGTGGGCTCAGGCACTTTGACGACAATGGTAGCTACCTGGGTGGTCTTCTTCGAGATTTCTTCTGCCATCTCATGTTTCTACTGTTGGGTTGAACCTGCTGGGGCGGCCTGGCCTGGACAAGTGGTTTGAAATCCCCCCTTGTAAATGATCTGTTGGACGGTGGAATGGTAGATTACTAATTGCTTGGAGGTCTTTATAACTTCCTTTCCAGACTCCTAGGCTTCTAGAACCTTCTTTGTGAAGGCCTCAGAGAGCTCACTCAGTCAGGTATGGTGATAACACACTTCAGACCAAACAACATATCTGATTTAAGTGAGAGGACCCGTTCAGATGAGGTCCTCTCTAATGAGGTTCTAACCCTCTGCACGAGACGTTTGAGGTGGTGATAAATGGAGGGCTGCGCGGACTTGAAATTTGCCTTTGTGTTAAATGAAATGATACAAAGGACCTCAAAATGTGCATTTGCCTGAAGTTTGTTGTATTATATCTTCTTTATCTATTGACACTGCTGTAATGAAGATCAAATCCTGATATGGCCACAAAGGTTTAAAAACACATTTCATGGGGTGCGTTTACTTTTTCACATGACTGTACGGCGGTGGTCACCTTATACTTTATCCCTTGCTGGATTAAACTCCCTGCCCATGAATCTCGGTGAATTTAGTTCCCAATCCCAGTAGGCCCTCAGATCAGCCATCGTTTTCGCCTCTTGACCCCGACTTCAGATTCTCGACTTTGTGCTTCGGTTGTCTTCTCATTTGCCACTTTTCTGGCTTTAATTTGTTTTCGTCTGATTACGATTTCCGCCTCATGTGACCATCACCTGGTTGTTTTTCCCACAATAGATCCTTCGGCACCAGAGTGTCATAACAGGCATAACCTTTTTGCTTATGAATATTCTTTTGTGTAATTAAATCTTAAATATAAAAGAACATTATTTTGTTATTTGGGCCAGGGGTTTTACTTTTCCCCTCGTTTGATAAGCCTAACCCTTTTTTGTTGAGCCTGTGCAGGCCTGGGGCCTGCTTCTTGAGATCGGGTCGAGGCTCGATTGGAGTTTCGTGTTTTCAGCAGACACCCACCCACAAAACTTGTGTGCCAGACCCTTTAACAAGCGGGGGGGGGGGGGTTTGTGGGGAGGTTTTAGAACCAGCAGGGGGTGCTCTAGGGCAATGGCTCTAGAAAGTTCTAGAATCCTGAGCGACACAGCACCTGCCTGGTAGCCTGTCGGGTTCAGCCAATAGCTGCTGTCCTGCAGAATGGAACTGGCGCAGGAAAAAATAAGAAACTGACCAGAAGAAAAGAAAGTGAAGGTCGAAACTGGGAATCAAGGAGCCTGTCATGGAAACCAAACTGTGAACCGCAAAGTCAAAGTCGAACAATTGGGGTGAGGGTTACAAGAGAACTCATTACACAGAATTGAGGGCCTGTTCACAATCTTGGATGAAAAACAGGTGACACATCACGCTGGTGACGTCACAGGCCTGTGACGATGCAGGTTCAGCCTTCACACTCCCATCTGCTGTTTGGGAACCCTTGAACCCAACACCATCGATAATGCTACCGAGTGAGCTAGTCAGTGGAGGCAATAAACAATTGAGCAAGGGGATGGTTGAAAAAAGTGCAACAGTGCTTTTATTAAAAAGACAATCATCAAAACAAAAGTGTTCAATAAATAGTGCAGTGCTTCTCAAGTTCAAATAAATAAATAATCCATTAAAAAGGAACGTGGAGGTTAAAACAATAAATAGAAAAAAAACCCAATCCTTTTAAAACGAGGTTAAAATGTTCCTCTGGAAGCAGTTCTTAAAACCAACAACCACAAGCCCGGTGCATCTTCTCTGTCAGCATCTCACCTGCTTCTCCCAATTGGGCTTTGCAGCAGGCGAGACGCTCTCTGCAGCTGCCCTCTTCTCACACACACACACACGAGACTGGAGACCTCCCGATCCCTGGCTCCGGTCTGGCACTCATCCCAGTCCCCGAGACTTGATGTCCACCAACGGCCAGGTCGCCCACGTTGGGGACTCCACCACCAAGCCTCCCGACTTCCGTTGCCTTTCCGCGGCCCTCTGCGGCACGTCGCTTTCCTCTGGTCACTCCCGCTACGTGGTCGCTCAGCGGGAGCAACATCAACTCAAACGCCTGGGTGTCGGCCTAACACCCAGCTTCCTCGCAGCTGCCCACGAGCGCTCGTACGCGCGCTCACCGCGTGTCTGTCTCTCCTGCACCGCCTGCTTCCTCACTCGCTCCCTACAACCTCCATCTTTTTCCCTTCCTTTCTTTTTTCCTGATCTTTTTTTCTTCTTCTTCCCAAACCGACTCACGCTTCTGTTTTTTATAACGCGAGGGGCCATCACAGCTGTAGCATATTAGCCACGGGAGCAATCACGGATGTGGGCAGTTCCTCACCTGTGCACTCGGTGAGAAACGCCCACACCCCCGAGCGCCCCGCGGCTCGCCATGGACCAACGCCCCCTCGCTAAGTCGCCGCGAAAGTGGGGATTATTTATTTAAAAATGAATGGCCTTTGCTCAGTGAGCTGTGGACCCGCTATACCACAAGGCCGCACTCATCTTTGTGTGTCACATTAATGTACAAACAACTGCCCCAAAATGGCGGCGCCTTTGAAAAAAATAAAAATGTCGAAACCAACGCAAAATTATTAATGACATCTTTAAATAATTTTTTAATCCAAAAACCATTATAATATTTGGGTCTTCAGTGATGAAAGAAAGCCAACGGAAAACGTAACGGAAGTCTCAGCATAAATTAGAACCATGGCAACAGCAAAGAGCCAATCAGACTGCACAGAACCCTCCTGCTATTACCAGTCCCACCAGGATGTTTCTAACCCACCGACCAGAGATGCCCACTGCCACTTTCTTATCACTCTAAATGGGATTCCTTCTACTTTTTGAATACAATCCCCCGTATTCTTTCCAATTGTTCGGCTCAGGTGACGCAGGGCAGGACCCCCCACATTGATGCACACACACCGGGCCAGTTTGAATGTGTCAGTGGACCAAACCTTCGCGTCTTTGATGTGTAGCAGCGCTACCATTGGTTAGAACTGCATCTCCCAGCAGTCCTTTCAGGGGCTGTTGGGGTCAAAGGTGGCCAGAGGGGTTTAAAAGGAGGGCAGGGGTCGAAGAGGAAAAACAAGTTTGTTTGTTTTGTTTGGTGTTTGTATTTATCTGTTGGACTGCCTGCCGTTTTTCTGCCATACGTCTTCGTGTCCTGGATTGTATTGTTTGTTGGGGTCTGGAATCACTTGTCTACCTGTCTACTGTTTACTGAGGACGCTGTCTGGATTCATTGGCTTTCCTGGAAGAAGGAGCGCTCCTGAACCATTCATCTGTCATCATACTTCAGCAGTTACCAGTAGGACTGTGTTTTTCCATTTCCCTCTCTTCATGCAAATCGCTGGACTCAACTTCTCCGCTGCTCATTTCATCCATGGACTTTACTGCGTGTTTGTCGTGTTTATCTGTTAAATGTAATATCGTCGAAGGGATCAGGGGTGGTATTATTATTTTCATTTAGTTAACTTAATTTCATTATACTTTTTTTATCGTTTAAATTCCCAGCGTCTCTGCAGTGTGTGTGTGTGTGTGTCGTGCCAAGGCTGGGATTGCCCCTGGTAATCCTCGAGTAAAATAAATAAATCACCGTCACGCACGACGGTGTGAATCTTAGCGGCTTCTGACCGCTACAGATGTAATGTGGGAGGAAAACCTGAGCTCCAGCGGAACCACCACAGTGACGTGGGTAGAACATGAAAACCACACCGGCAAACGCCAAGGTCGGGTATTTCAATCCCGTGTGCTAGATGGGAGAGTCAGCAGCTCAAACCACTGCACCACCCTCTGTGCCAGAACTTGATAGGGTTCATCACTATGCCCTACAACGCCCCCTGTTGCCCACAACTGCACTTCTAACATCCTGAGGCTCCTCCACTACTCCTACTTTGTAATTGTCACCATATTGTGTACCAATGGGGCAGTCGTGGGACCTGAAGATGGGGACTCTGCACAGTGCCCTCCCTGTCCAGGCGCCACACAACTGATTTTCTCTTTCTGCTTTATGAATATTCTAAGGTTCACTGGTCGAGGACTGAACCCCCAGTTTTATTTAAACACAGAAAACACCACTGGGAGGCGCTGTATATGTCTGCTTGAATCGTTCTTCTGTATTACTCAAGATCGCCTCTAGGGGGCGACAGTGGTCATATAAGAAGGTTAATTCCACCCACTTTCAAACTGGCTTATCCAGCGTTGGGATCAGACGGTTAGGTGAGGCCAGTGACAAAGCAAACTCTAAACTAGCAGACTTGACCACCGTGAGCGGGCTCAGACCTTAATATGCAGCCCACTCACAAGGAGTGGTGCACGTCGACTCCATTGGATTTGGGACACTGAAATGTTCACTATGGACCTTAATGGGTTTTGAATGCCAGCCAATATAAGTTCTAGAAAAGGTCTGATTGTGGTGAACTGGCACCTTTCCCAGGGATTCTTCCTGCCTTTGTGCCCAATGCTTGCTGGAATCAGTGCCAGCCTCGACTTGACCCCGGATCAATGAATTTGGGAAATTAATGGATGGATGGAACCTGCCAGTTACTCACCGACTTTGAACAGATGATCCCACACTGCCACAAAGCTCTTCCAGAAAGGAAGGTACGGCCAGACAGACTTGGGGAAGAGCACGAGTATCGGGGACAGTCGGAACATTTCTCCCACCGAGTCAATGAACTGCTGCGTCTCCTGCGGGATGTTTTTTTCTAGGCAGCCCATCCTGGTCTCAAACAGAACATAGCAAATACCTTAAAGGAAAAAAAAGAACAGTCAGAGCAAGGTGGACATGCCATGGTGGTCTGGGCTCGGGTATTCAGCAACAAGAGCTTCTCAACTGCGGAGACACACCAATCGATGTGCACGGCCAGGCTCCACGTGGCAGGCACCTGCACTTTGTGCTGTTTTCAACCCATTCCAGAACATGGAAACCCAGACGTCACCGTCACCACTGCCACCGTCACATGGAGAAACACACAAACATTCAGCATCCTCTGTCTGCCACAGCTGGACCTCCTTAATCAAGTTCACCAGCGGTCTTGAGAGCTCAACCTTAGAACACCCCCAGGTGGCAAACAGACTGGGAGGACAGATAGACCTGAAGGGCACAATATAATAGGGACAGGCAGACAGACAGACAGGCAGACAGACGGAGAGCTGCCTCTGAATAGCACTTCATATTAGGCCAATAATAGAGATGAGTCTGAAAGGTACCACAGAAGGTGTATAGAGAGGTCTGAAAGGCACTATATAGCGCAGAATGATTGATCTGAAGGGCACTGAATAAGAGAGACAGGTGAGTCTGAATACTCTATAATGGACAGATTGATAAAAAGGGAGATGGGTCTGAAAGACACTATAAAACAAATGGATGTAAAAGGCACTATACAATAGAGACTGACACAGGAGTCTCAATGGCACTCAATAATAGATAGATAGATAGATAGATAGGTTCAAATCAGTGTGTCCCTTTACTGGACTCTTCCTGGCATTGATGCCTATTATCCTGTATCTCGTTATCCTGTTCATTGATTTTGTTGGCTTTATAAAAGGCGCTATAAACAATACAAGCCCACTGTCTAATGGTAGCTATCATCTCAGCTGTGTTTCACGTCAGGTCCTGCACTCGGGTTTTCTGTTCATTGTTCTTCACAAAGTTGGCAGCCTTGAACTTCTGCCTGAATTCTTTCCTTATCAGGGCTGAGCAGGATGACCTCATTGCACCTGCCAGCCCCCGCATTTCATTATCAGCTCTGACTTCTGTGCCAACATGTTAACTCGCTGGCCTCCTGTTATCATCTGATCTTTAGACTGCTGCCAGCTTTGCACTACAAGCTCAAAATTTATTTTATCTGTTCGGTAAGAAGTGCCCTACAGTGAACTGCCATCCTGTCCAGGGCTGGCACCAGCCTGCTGCCTGAAGCTTGTGGAATGGACTATGCCCACCTCCAATGACCCAAAATTTTAATTTGTGTTTGTTAATTTACAGAATCCAAAGAAGCCACCTGGCTGACTGCCAACAGTCCTGGGAAAAGAAACAGAGAATGTAGCATGGAAAGTGGATATAAATGGCTGTGGTTCAAACAGACATGCAAACGCACGTAATGTGGGCAGTGCCAGCAGGGTGCTTACTTACGTGAACAGCCAACAATGGCAATACTCAAAGTACAGTATACTGCGATTGATGCACAGTTACATTTTATAGCGACATCAGAAAATCGACTCGTGAGGCTGCTGGCATTTCAAGACAGCCAACTTCATTTCTGACATATCAGAAATTCATCTAATCGTACGACAGCCCAATCATAAGATGCAATAACGCCTCTCATACTGCACGTGAAACGACAGCTGACGAAGCTGAAATAAGGGCCAACGTCGAAAAATCAGTTGTGACTACAAATCAGGCTTAAAACTGCACAATGTAAGCCCGGCATAAAACGCCTCGTGAAGTTAAATTGTAGAAAATCGACAGAAGAACTCACAGCTGTGTGTAATAATGAAGATTAACAGCATCTCCGCACTCTTGGAACTTCTATACTCTGTTATATAGTGCCTTTTGTCCATATGTCTATCTTTAATATAGTGCCTTTCATCTATCTGTCATATAGTGCCTTTCAAGTCCATCTATCTATCTGTTATATAGTGCCTTTCCTATCACTCTATCTATTATATAGTGCCTTTTATATGAGTCTATCTACAAATTGCAGTACATTTTACTGGACTTGTATCTTCACACAATTGTATTGCACTGACTGTTACTCTAACTAAGTTGCCTATTAATCGTGTAGCAGGCAGCCCTTTCCATGTAGTGGATACGGCTAAGGACTTCAGAACCTGCAGCTGTCGATTCATATCCCGCTACTGTCACCACTGAGTGACCCCGAGTACGTCACTTCACCTGCCTGTGCTCCAATAGAACAAACCGAAGAAATGGAGCCAATCATATCTCATATGTTGCAAATGTCAGCCCAATAGTAAAATGCTGATGATTCTTCCTCCTGCTGTGACGGCCACTTTGCTCTGAGTGGCACTCGTCACTAACGGTGGGTACAGGGAGACCTGCTGGTTGAGCTCATCAATCGCGTTGGTATTTAAACTGGCGGCTCCTTATCACTTTTGTCCTCTTTCTTTGGACAATTCCTAAGCAAAAAAATTGCATCGGCTTTGATGTCTTTGATGTTTTGGCTTTGGTTCCTGTCTTGATTGACGTTCATTTCTCATTTGCCGCCATCTTTTTATTTTTATCTTCGGTAGTGCAACAGTAACAAAGGGCAGAAACCACCCAATCATCACTCAGAACTCAGTGTTAGCCAATCGCATGGACTTTCTGAGCTCTGGACACAGGGAGAGCCCAGGAGGACCCTCAGCTTGAAACTAAAGCAGGGTATGCACAGTATATGCTAACCCAATGCACCGCCGTGCTGCCCACCATTTTGCCACCCATTCACGCATCTTCTGCAGCCACATACGCAGCAGCCTACCTTCAAAGGCAAACTTGTAAAGCTCGCTCGCCATGTCTCTGACCATAAGCCCGTTCTCTTTTTCTCTCAGCCAGCCGATCTTCTGGATGAAGTCCGTCACCACGAGGTTAATGGCAGGAGAAAAAGTGGAGACGTGCTTCGGCTTGAGCATTTTGGGGTTCAGGATGCTCCGGATCCGCTGCCATTCAGGCCCCATTCTGAAATGATGAAGAAAGTTGGCATCGTACTTAAAGATGTTAGCAGTTATTAGTTCTGCAGACCCTTCAGGTGCCCACAAACAATGGTAAGCTCAAAGGAAGCGACCTTAAAAAGCAGCAATGCCGTATGAGAGGCGGGCATCACCCTGATTGAACCATGAAGGATTTCCACCATAATTAACGATTAGACAGACATGTAGAGAGATCATGAAGAGCAGTGCCAACATGGCACAACTCCTTTAAAAAGCCCCCACAGACCTTCCTGCTGGCTTGAGAAAAGAGAAGAAATATAAAGGGACTTGCAGTAAAGACGAACCGGCGAGGGTCTGCGCCACTCATTTATTGTGTCTTTGTGTTAAGAGCAGCTTGTGGAATATTGAAAGATTAAAGTAAAAGGAGTGAGAAGAGAGTCAGCAAGAAGAATGTGACGGTTAGAAAAACATTTAATGGGCAAAGAGAGAACTGTAACGTGTAGCGGTGCTACTGGGGAATGAAACTTCAGCTCCCAGCAGTCCCTGCAGTGGCTCTGATTGGTCGTCTGCTGAGGGTGCAGGGGCTGCTGGGGACGAGGAGGCTGGCGTGACATTTAAAAAGAGGGCCAGTTCTACAGAGAAGAAAAAAAAAAGTCTTGTGTGTCTGGAGTGACCCGTCGGTTTGCCTTCCCGTTTTGATATTTGGGCATTCTTGTCTCCTGTTTTGGGTGTGTGGACTGTCTGGGGTCTTCCTGCTGCGTGAGGACTTTCTGAGGATTTGTTGTCGTCCTGCGAAGAAAAGAAGGAGCGCTCCTGATCCCCTTACACGTCCTCATCTCATCAGGACATAGCGCTAGGCCTGACCTTTACATTCACACACAGTGAGCTCATCTCTGGACTCTCCCTCTGTCTCCATCACTTCATTTTGTCATCTGCCATTTTTCATGGACTTCGTGGCTTTTGTTAGTAATTTGTGTTTATTGTATAATCGGAGTAAAGGGAACTGGGGTGGGATAGATAGATAGATAGATAGATAGATAGTGTGGTCCCCGGCCGGGGCTGGAGCCCGGCCGGAACGCCCAGGAGGACGTGAGGAGGGCTTGTGCCTCCTCCAGACCATGAGGGGGCGTCCGTCCTGGTTCTGTTGGGGACCACGGTTCGAGGGCATGGAAGCCCTACCCTGTAGGGGCCCGTGGTCACCACCAGGCGGCGCCCCGATGCCGGTTTATCCCGTATGGTCCTCGGCCGGGGCTGGAGCCCGGTCGGGACGCCTTGGAGGACCGGAGGAGGGCGTGTGCCTCCTCCAGACCGAGTGGGGGCGTCCGTCCTGGTTATGCAGGGGGCCTCGGGTACAGGGCTTGGAAGCCCAGCCCTGTAGGGACCCGTGGCCACCGCCAGGCGGCGCCCCAGTGCCTAATTATCCCGGGAGCCCGGCACTTCTGCCACACCAGGAAGTGCTGGGGGGGAAGACGACAAGGGACACACGGACGGCTTCCGGGTGCGCAGCCGGCACTTCCGCCACACAGGGGTGTGGCCAACACTAAGTGCCGGGAAGCAGCTGGAACCCATCCGGGTTCCCATAAAAGGGGCCGCCTCTCTCCAGTCAGGAAGTGGAAGTCGGGAGGCAGTAGACTGAGCTGGAGAGAGAGAGAGGACGGGAGCCGGCCAGGAAGGCCAAAGGACTGTGAGCCCTGGACATTGGGGGAAATCGGTGCTGGAGGCACTGGGGTTGTGAGTGCACAGGACTTTGTAAATAGTGTATAGCAAAATAAACGTGTGTTGGGTGGAACTATGTTGTCCGTCTGTCTGTGCCGGGGCCAGCGTTCACAATAGATAGATAGATAGATAGAGTGAAGGCACTATATAATAGGATAGATAGATAGATAGAGTGAAAGGCACTATATAATAGGATAGATAGATAGATAGATAGAGTGAAGGCACTATATAATAGATAGATAGATAGATAGATAGAGTGAAAGGCACTATATAATAGATAGATAGATAGAGTGAAGGCACTATATAATAGATAGATAGATAGATAGAGTGAAAGGCACTATATAATAGATAGAGAGAGATAGACAGATAGATGTGTAAGGCACTATATAATAGATAGATAGATAGATAGAGTGAAAGGCACTATATAATAGATAGATAGATATATAGATAGATAGATATGAAAGGCACTATATTATAGATAGATAGAGTGAAAGGCACTATATAATAGATAGATAGATAGATAGATAGATAGATAGATAGATAGATAGATAGATGTGTAAGGCACTATATAATAGATAGATAGATAGATAGATAGATAGATAGATAGATGTGAAGTTGTGTAGTTATTTTTCGTTATTTATTGATTACCGTATGTACTCACATATAAGTCGGGTCTTGAAACTCAAAAAATCAATCATAAAATCAGACCCTGACTTATATGCCCGTTCAAAAATCCATCCATCTATCCATTATCCAACCCGCTATATCCTAACTACAGGGTCACGGGGGTCTGCTGGAGCCAATCCCAGCCAACACAGGGTGCAAGGCAGGAAACAAACCCCGGGCAGGGCGCCAGCCCACCGCAGGGCACACACACACTAGGATCACCAATCCACCTCACCTGCATGTCTGAGAAAACTCACGCAGACACGGGGAGAACATGCAGACTCCACGCAGGGAGGACCCGGGAAGCGAACCCAGATGGGTCTCCTAACTGCGAGGCGGCAGCGCTACCCACTGCGCCACCGTGCCACTCCTGTTCAAAAATGTGACACTTAATTATTTTTTTTTGACATCTTCTTGCTTGCACCAGTTTCTCAGACATGTTGAATTTTGTTGCAGCAGCGCGGTTAACAATTTCTTTCGCCACTTCAACGACTTTTCATTTCTTTTTCAAGTTGCCTAAATTTGTTTCAGAATTCCGGTCTACTTATTTGATTTTCAATTGAATGCCCCTCACACTGTCATCACTGGGGCTGTGTGGCGGTGTCAGGGGCTTAGACACTTACTCAGTCAGGGGTCCGTATGCCTGCTTGCGCAGTTCCCGATATCCCCTCCAGTGCGGCATGTCCGTTCGGATTGGGTATTTGCCTTCTTGTCTGATCACTTGTTCTATCAGTTCTGCTGACGCCACGTTGACCACCACGAGGGGGCCGTACTTGGATTTCCAGATTGGGCCGTAGATCTTCTTGTGTTCAATCTGTCAAAGAGAGCAGAGCAGACGTTTGATTCTTCACTACTTACTGATCCTGTCTCACACACACATCACAGACTCACTTCTTTTTTAATTTCCATAGGGGCGCATGGTGGTGCAGTGGTTAGCATTCTGCTGAGAGCAACAAAGAAGCCACAGCACCAACATCACAGCAGAAATGGAGTGGACGCAAGAAAGCTTAATGCCATACCAAGTGGATGAATGTCAGTGCTTCAACACTGAAAGGAGATCAGACCTCCAAAAACTCGCACAGAAGGCCAGAGCTGCACTCACTTCAGGTCCAGTGGAGTTCTAATGGAGACGCAGCATGTCGGCAGAGCCCCCTCCGGCACCACGAGAACCAAGAGTGTGTAGTGCCTTTCATGTCCACCTGTTATATGGGGCTCGGCCATCTACCTGCTTATCTAGGAATTACATTGGGCCTCTCCCAAGGATCTATCTGTTTATCTACTTTATAGTGCCTTTACTCTTCACCCTCTTATCTATTACTAGCTGTCCCTCGTGGCTCCACCCATGTAGTAGTGAAACAGGACAAACTTTAAAAATCAATTAAAAAAATGTAATAATGTAATTTGTATTGAGAAGAATTTATATTGATAGCTTTCATATCCGAGGACGTCTTGATATACAATATTTTTGGTTTTGCTATCAGGGGCGAGAGCACATAGGTTCCTTGGGGAACTAACCCGGGAGAAAGCGACGTAAAGCTAACCCTGCGAGAAGCCTGTTGAGCTCAGATCAACCCCTGCCAGCTTGAGTGTCTGCCTCGGGGTCTTGTGACCGGGAACTGTAATCTCCTGAGCTGAAAGGGCGTGTCTGTCACGATTAGAGGAATGTGAGGGGTTAAAACCGTCTCGCCAAAGCCACGTCAGACCGACTCTGACGGAACCTGGCGCGTGACTGGCGAGGGTCCCACCCACATTCCCCTCCCATTGGCCTGCAGCTGCTCTGTCGAATAGATAGATAGATAGATAGATAGATAGATAGATAGATAGAGAGATAGATAGATAGATAGAGAGATATGGTGTCTTCCATATCTATCGATAATATACTGCTTCTCCTTGTTCCTAAAATATATCTTTCATATCTATTATATTGTGCCATACCCACTTATCTACTTATCTATTATATTGTGCCATTTCTAAGTATCCCTCTATCTAGTTTATAGTGCTTTTCATATCTGTCTTTTATGTTATCTACTTATCTGTCCAATACAGTATATGGTGCCTTTCCTAAGTATTCATCGATGTAGTATTGTAGTATATAGCGCCTTTCCCATCTATCTACTTATCTATTACATCATTTCCTTCCTAGGTATTTAACTATCTATTATATAGTGCCTTTCATATCTATATCTATTATATACAATGCCTTTCATATCTATATAGAATAAACTGCCTTTCCTAATTATCCATCTGTTTATTATATAATGCCTTTCATATCTACAGTATTTATTATGTGGTGCATTTCTAATTTATGTACTTATCAATCTAAGCTGTAGTGCCTTTAATATATATTCATTATATAGTACCTTCCATATCTATCAAAAATCCATGGTGTCTTTCTGACTTTTCTGCTTATCTAATATATAGCGCCTTTCCTAGGTACCTCGCTCTCTATTATACTGTGCCTTTCCTAAGTATCTATCTATTATAGTGCCTTTCATATCTATCTATTATACAAGTAGTCTTAGTGTCACATGTTCAGAGTTCAGTCAAACTGCCGCCTGGAATCAGATATCATCTGGCCCAGTATATTAGATCCATCAGGCAGCAGTGCTAACCACTGTGCCACCGTGCTGCCCTCTTTAATTAAAACAGTAAAGTAAACCCACTGAGCATCAAATCCAGTTTAGAAGTGTCATGGTTGTGTGTGTGTGTGTGTGTGTGTGTGCACGCATGTGTGTCTGTCTGTGTGTGTGTTTATGTTCCCTTTTTCCCACAATAATACCACCCTGGCACCCCAGCAGTTAAACATTTCCATTGAACTCCACCATTCTCTCTGAGGTGCCTTCCCCTTCCCAAAGCCCATGAGGGTCCGGCCTCTCCAAGTAGCTCGTCCCAATTATATGGTGGGCATTGATGTCCCAGAGTGGCAGGCTCTGCCCCTCAGCGACTTTATGTGCTTAACCCATTAGGCAAACAGCTGGCAGCGTTTCACTTGAACTCTCTCTAACCCTGAAGTCCCCTTTCACTCCACGTGACACACACAGTGTGGCTCCCAGTCAGGCTGGCCACGTATCCCCCAGCCAGGTCTTGCCAGCCTTGCCTGGTGGTAGTGTGCGCTGTGCAAGGTGCTGTATAGGGTAAACTTCTGCTGGGAAGGCCCACTCATTCACCTTCCCTGGCATTTTGTTATTTCACCTGAGCCTGCTATGCCAGAGTTGGAAATGTCCAACCTCCCATGTCGAGTTGGCTCCTGTCTTGTGCCCAATGCTGCCAGAACAGGCTTCACCCACAGCCTTTTTTTTTTTTTATTTTGTGTGTGTGCACGTGTCTTGTTGGCATTGAGGAGACATGCAAGTAAGAATATTGTTGCATTGTGGGCACCTGATGAGAAACTTGAGTCTGAACTTGCAATGCATGAAGGGGGTTTGGGAATGGATGAGTGGAATGAGCAGGTTCAGAAAATGGAGGAGACAGACAGGATGACAAATGATCAATGGCCACCGAGGACGATGGGACACACACCGTACTTTACTGCCCACCCATTTTATACTTTGAATGTGATGGCGCTCGCAGCTTGCACACTGGGAGTGGCACTATAGCAAAAACACCATCTGAATGAATGCCAGTCACACCCTAAGACACTTTTTAAAGTTAAAATGCCCGCAGGGTGTTCACAGACAGAGGATGTGACCTGAATTCATGTATTTAGACTGAATGACAAATCCCAAGCTTGCCAAGTTCAGGGACTGAACAGTTAAACGCTGACTTTATATAGCGCCTTTTAGAGGTCTGCTGCAAATGTTTCTTCCATTGCTACAAGGTGAAAATTGGCAGGTTGAACAGGTCTCTTAAGGTCACACCCCAGCCCACTGACTAGAGGGGTCCTGCCATTTGTGCCACCAGAACACTGGATTGGTATAATCAAGAGTATGAGGACCCTCCATCCATGCCATGAAACCTGCTCTTCAGGTACGGGCATCCAGACCAAAATATTAAAGGGGTGGTGACCCAAAAATTCAAAAACTACAGGTAAAGCCGACAGTATTGGTGAAGGGACTCAGGCTGGCTAAATGATCCCTCTCGATCCCACCCTGTGGGCATCTATGCCATTGATAGCAGGAGCATGACATGACAGAGGGGATGGCAGTCCACTGCAGGGCACAAAGAGAAGGGGTGAGCTTAATAAACAATAAACTGTGTAGGAGTGGAGGACACTAAACTTCAGCCCAAATCACAATAATTAAGATAAGAAATCACAAAATAAAAGCTGAGTGTCCAGCATGGCACCCCAGTGTCCAGCAACACACCAGAGACATCTCACTATTTTACTGTATGTTCCATTTTGTGCCTCTCACACCCCAAAGACTCTAAATGTGCCCTTTACAGCCCAGTGTCCCCATGTCACTGCACTGGGGTATCGGGATCCATGCACGCATAAACCACACGACAGGCGCCCCCTGCTGGCCTCGCCGGCACCTCTTCCAGCGGCAACCCAAACTTTTCCTAGGTGGTCGTCTGGCCAACATGCTTAGCTTCAGGTGGTTTACCTGTTCCGACTTGCAGGTGGTATGGCTGCTGAATAAGTAACAGCATAGCATGGGGAGGACGGAATCTGGCTAAATGACGGTCTACTTCCATCTGATCCAGCGGGGGTTCTTGCCTTCAGTGGTCACCCTGCTTTAGACATCAGGTCCAGGGTGGGCTTTAACATTTTGGAGGCATTGAAGCCAGGATGTGAACCTGACTAGAAAAAGGCAGATTGAGAAAAGTAGGGATGTGAGGGCAAAGAACCCACTCAGTCTTTCTTTACATGGTGCCATAAAACGCGGGCGGGCTGCCAGGAAAGAGCAGGCTCATTAAACATTACACAGAAAAGAAAAGTCTACAAAATGTTGGGTAAGTCCCTACAAGCCTGCGCCATCACAAGGAAACCAAACGGGATAACAAAGGCGGACATGACGCTCTTATTTAAGGCGACGTAACAACATCTGAGGCACCTGGCGGGCGAAGCTACAGGGGTCTTGCTGCCCCCCACCCCTCCCATTCAGAAGCTTCTATTTGATTTAATTATCAATCAGTCGAGCTGTTTACTGTCAAGGGGACTCCGGCAGCCCCAGACCTTATATCACTCATGAATGAATCGAGTTGCGCTAAACCTCAAGAGGAACTCTAGTCTATCAGCAATGAATCAAGTCATGCTAAACTTCAAGGGACTCCGCCCACCCAGGGAACTCACCTCCAGTCCACAAAAAGTTTTAGAACTTAAAAATGGCTAATGGCAGGCATGCCCACTTAGTTATTTATCAGCCACCTCCCAATTTTGCAATTCCTGGCTTTGGGGCTGTGAGACACAATTCGCCGCTAAACGCTGCGCCGCCCTCCATCCCCACGGAAGGCTCCTGGTCACTTTTCAAGCCTTTTCCGTCGGCATTTGCTAATTTTAATTCTGTTCTGGTTTCCGTACTTTGTCACGAGGAAGCGGAGATCAGGAGTTAAAGACGCGGCCGTTTCTTTTCGGTCGGAGGGGCTTCAAGCATTTACCTGCATCTGGTGCACTTTATCAAAATAGCCTTTGATGAAAAACCAGTATAACGACGTCGGAAAGCTCGGGCCGTTCAATTCTTCAAAGCTCTTGAATGATGTCCTGTCCGACAGAACGGTTGAGGTAGCGGCAGAAGAGGTGCTGGTTGAAGAAGAAGAGGAGCGCTTATGTTGCTGCGCCCAGATTGCCGTCCTGCACGCCTTAAGCGGCGCTCTGGCTGCTGCCCGGTGGAACGACGTAAGGAACATGGCGATCGATCGACTGATTGACCGATCGATTGATCATCAACGGGCGAATCAGACGGAGGACAGTTCTCTATGAGCAGGTAGCCAGAAGTGCGGCTTTAATTTAGCGGCGGCAGAAGGTCTACCGCGGAGAGGACACGCCCCCTTTTCGACGTCACGACAGATGCGTCCGCCTCCTGCCGAACTGTTGTGACCTACGATGCCACATTCCTGGAATTTGTGTTTCTGAGAGCCTTTAATATGTCAGTTAGAGATCGTAAAAAAAAAAAAAAAAAAACATTAAAATAAACTGGGAAAACTGAACGGAGAGATCGGCACGACTGCAGACGTCACACAAGAAACTAAAGGTTAATGAATATATAAATGAATACAAATGTAAATTAAACTGGAACCGCATTTCAAACGCGCTGTAATATGAAAAGTCCTCGTTTAATATTATTATTTATTACTATAGGAACAGCTTCATTCAGTGAGAGGAAGGGCAAGAAAGGCAACTGCCTGGAGCCCCACAGGACACTGACGGCCTGTCCATAAACTCATTTGGGTTGAATTCTGGGGCGTCTTGAGATGAAGCGCCCCTTGCAGTTCACACTACTCAGACGTGCCCCCTAACCTTGAAACCTCTGGATTCTCTGGTTCAGAAAAGTTACCTTGAAAGATTGTGAGAAATTGAAGCCACGTCTTACCAAATCATAACCAACTTTACCTTTCACTTTCACATCAGGAAGGAACACCCTGAGACAGCCCTGAGCTATGTCCCCTGGCATTTACAGAAACAAGTACAGCTTTTTCAAAGCCTTTTAATGGGCACCAATCCTGGGCAGGATGCCCACCCTCCCTCACATGAGGCCAACTTGGAATCACCAATGAAGGTGACAGGCACGTCTTTGGGCATTTAGAAGTCGTAATGTGACACGTCACAGAGTCCAGTGAACATCTGACCAACATGAAACACCCTGCAGTGCCAGCATGACAAACAAGGACATGCAGAGCCTGTCACATTATCAATCCGTGTTTGATACGGTGCCTTGCCCATGGTTCTGCTGGCTCTAAAACTGCCCTTATGGCTTTTCATTGGAGGATCCGCCCCACTAATGAATATTCATGAGCTACCTTAAGGGGTGGCAACACACACAGAGATATTCAGGATTTTTGCAATCATGAGGTCATTTCCATCACTAGATGGCAGCAGAGTACTCTCCAGACTGAATAGCGTAAAGCGGCTCCTTACACATCTCCCCGAGTCTGAGCCGCGGTTAACCGTTCTTGTGTGGGATTCCAAGCCCGAGTCATGCTTGGCGTTAAATGTCAAGGAGGTTAAAGGAGTTGAAACTTTTCATTTCAAGTAAACGCAGATTACAAGGTGACACAATTGAATTGTTTCAAATTTTAAAGGGCAGTAGCCCAGTGGATAAAGGATGTGAATTTAAAAGGAGCTGAACAAGAAAACGCGGACACAGCTGGAAACGTGTTTAGGGGAAATCTCAGAGAAACTTTAGAAAATAGAGACCCACAGACAGATGGAGGAAGTGACCAAGTAGTGTGGTGGTCAGGAGGACTTTAGGGACCTCCAGAACTTCACTTGACGTCATTCTGGAGGAGTTCAGTGGACAGGACTGACGAGCTTTGATGGCCTCAACAGCCCATTCTCTTCATAAGGCTTCTAACCTTCTACCAATAAAAGCAAAACTTTTCTTTAAAGAATCTGAAACATACATTTATTAATTACAAATAAACCAAAAATAAAGTTTATAACATCAGAGTAAATAGTACTGCTTGTTTTACATTAAAATGCATCAATTCATTGGTGAAAATTTCATTAATAGTGAAAGTAAATGATTTTAAAGTGATAAAGACAAAGTCCAGAGGGGTCTTTTTTTTGGGGGTTTGTTTAATAAAGAAACACTCCATCCGTTAATGAAGCCATTCGAGTCTCAATCGGGAGTGTCCCAGATGGGAGGACAGGCGGCCCACTCAGTCCTCGTCGCTCGAGCTTCCCGACTCGCTTAACTGCAAGTCGTTTTCTGGGAGAGAAAGAAAAGCAAAAAAAAAAAAAAAAAAAAAAAAATATGCAATGAAATGTCTTTGCAGGAAATGGGAAACAAAAAAAAAAAAAAATAAAATAAAATAATCTGCATCACAACCAATAAGAGAAAGTACAACAAGAACAGAAGCACATACTGGGGTGAGCAGGAGACGGGACGTTCATGTTAACTGGAGGAATAAAAAAAAAAAAAAAAAAAAAAAAAAATAGACCCCCACACCCCCAACCCTGCCAGGCACAGTTACGGGCAAACAGAACAAATGCTGGCACTTGGATGGCAGGAGGCGTGGGGGGCTACCGAGAAGCAGAATGACTTGCATGAAACTGGATCTGCAGGAAGACTCCGTATTATCCTTTAGAGGAAGAAAAACAAAAAAATATAATCACAAAAGAAACGGCATTTTGCTACCAGTGAACTTCATACCTTTGACATAAGAAGAAAAGTAGGTGCTTACTTCCAGCACGGAATCATTTTAGACATTAATTCCGAATATTTCTGCCTGTCATTTAGTATTTAAATAAAGATCTCTCCAATTGGGGGCCAAAAAAAGACAAAAAAAAAAAAAAAAAAAAAAATCACTGGACTTGCGTGGACATTTTGTATGTGTGTTGTGTTGGTGCTGGGAAGAGGATGCCCACTTTGCAAATTACTATTATTAATAATAGTTTAGCAGATGTCTTTATCTGAGAGACTTGTAAGGCAAGTTGTAATACATACATGGAGGATTAGAAGGTGCAAACATCAAAAACAACAGAGGACAAGATTAAAAAACGAACAAGACCAAGGTGGAGCCCCTCGTACGATTTAATTATACCTGCAATGGGACAAAGACACACATCCGCATCCTGAACTCTCTGCCAGTACAACAGAAGACTCCAAAGAACATTTCATGAAAAGAGGCCTAAACAGGAAGGAGGAAATGGTGGCAGTTTGAGTCGACAAAGGGAGATCATTAGACAACTTCACAGCAAGAAGAGAGAAGAGGAAGAGGAGGGCTGACAGCCGGCAGAATGGAGACTTCATGAAGGAGAGACGAAGCAGTAGGACCACTCAGAGGTCAAGGCAGGATTTTTGGACGGGACCTTTGCTGCCGCAGGAAACCTGTGAACAGACTGAAGAAGACGAGTAGCAGGAACAGAGGAGAGCAGTCGGGCAGCCGCATTCTGGAGGAGCTGGAGAGGTCAGATAGCAGATGAAGGATGAGTTGTGAAAGTCCAGCTGAGAGAGCAAGCGGTATAATCAGTGAGGAAGGGTCGAATCCTCAGAATATTACGAAGTAAGAAACAACATGTTGGGTCAGTAAAGAAATATATCAGTGAATATAAGCGAGGCGTCCAGAGTCACGTCAAGAGTCCTAATGTGACAGACGGTGACAGGGCAATGCTTAGAGACAAATCTGAGGAAGAAGAATCGAAGGGAAGCACAGGATATCTGACTTTGAAAAGTTAGGTTTAAAATGATGAGCACTCCTCCATGATAAGTACGTAAAGAGACAGCTGCAGATCTGGGCTGAACCCTGTGGGTTGTAAGAAGCAAATGAGAGGAAGATGCGTGTGAGGTGGCAGGAGAAGCCATGAGAAGAACTAAGAACGACTAAGGAGCGAATGTAGGGAGTAATGAGGATCCAACTCTGATCCTTGAGGCCCACCAGTGGAGAGCTTCTGAGGATATGACAAGGAGGTAGAGAACAGGAGAGACAAAAGGATCAGAGTGACGGGACAGGACTTGAACCAATCCAAAGGAGAACCACGAATTCCACGTTTATCGAGGCAAAGAGAATAAAAATAAGGAGCAGTTAACAATACTGAAAGTTGATGAAAGGTTAAGGAGGATAAGGAAGGAGGAGAGAGAGGCTTAAGAAAATCTCATAGCATTTGCACTCTCAGTAAGGAGACTCTTGTGGAATCAAGAACAAGGACATCTAGTAGACTGTTGTCAGAGAGATAAGAGGAGAGTTCAAGAGTCTTTTGTAGGAATGCCAGAAGGGAGACAAGATGGTGATTCTCAATGGCAGATGGGCTGAGAGAAGGGATAGCATGAGAGTTCTTGAAATCAGTCAGGAGAATATCAGAGGTAAGGGAAGGCATTAAAAACAGAAGAGATGTGGGGATGGACAGAACAAGAGGTGAACCAATGAGGTCCAGTGGGTCTGTGGTTACTGATCAGGTCAGAAATGTCAGTCATTTACAAGAGAAGAACGACTCAGTGGCGAACCACAGGGTGCTTCAGGATTCTTGAACGGTTTTCGGATGCTCACAACTCTGGAAGTGAAGAAGGAAGCAACATCACTAGTAGAGAAGGATGAAGGCTTTGAGGCAGTGGGAGGACTTGAGAGGGATTTCAAGGTGGGGGATGAGGTGGCAAGCACTTCTCTCAGAGGATGCAATCAAATTTTTAAAAGGATGTTATCAGAGATGCACAGCAGGAAGACAGAAGATCCCTGTGCTTACTCAGAAGGGATGGAGGATTCTTCTTACACCAAGAACTTTCAGCAGAGTGCAGTTTCCAGGGAGTGGAAGACAGCCCTCCTTGCTCTTCATTCTTTTATTGGTATAATGTACTGTTCTGTTTCTGTTAACAATATACATTTCTAGCAATATGCAGTGGACAGCATGGAGAAGGAAGACAGAAGAGACCTGTGGCTCCTGAGCAGTGGTAGCACTGCTGCCTCGTGTCCCGAGTCCTCCCAGTGTGGAGTTTGCATGTTCTTCGCTTGGCTGTGTGGGTTTCCTCTGGGTGCTCCAGTTTCTTCCCACAGTCCAAACACATGCAGGTTTAGTGGACTTGGCCTGTGTGTGTGTGTTCACTTTGTGATGGACTGGCGCCCTGTACTTGCTGGGATAGGACCCAGCCTCTCACGACCCTGCTCACGATGAAGCGGGCTAAGAAAAATGGTACGGTCTGATCTGCTATGCAGAAGAGTAGCCACCAATTCCACAACATTTCCACCATACTTACTCAAAGTATTCATGAGGCTTCCGCTGCGGTCCTCCATCCCACTGGTCGGCGCTCCAACAGATGAGTTGAGGGTAGGAGGGGTGAATGGACGGCCTTGAGGCACGACTGGTTTGCGACGCTCGTCCTCAGAATCACTGCTGCTAGAACTGTCATCGCTGCTCGAAGACGAGGAGGAACTTTTGGTGTCGGAGGAGCTGTCACCACTGCCCATCTGCTCCATAACTCGAGCTTCTGCCATCAACTCTGTCAGGTTTGAAAAGGTGGAAGAAAAGAGGTCAAGACATGTGATCTAATTGAGGCCAACACACTTACTGTACAGAGTAATGGATACGGGCAAAAACAAGTTTGATGTACCTTGGGGGGTAATAAAGGGACATTTCACTATACTGTATGTGGTGCCTTCATTTGCATACGATGAAGTTTATCCGTCAGCTTCCTTTACATAATTGTCTGGCTACTGGTTCCATGAAATATCTATTGTCATGCGTGGGTGTTTAGGGGACATCTTTAAAACTGTTGCAAAGGAAGCGGTCCCACCCTGGGGGTGAGGAAGGGCGCTGTTGCTAACCGCTTCTCCCTTTCTGTCTGCACTAATGATGGGCAAGCCCAGGAAGATGCCAAACCTCACTTCTCCTCCACTGCTGCTCCCACACTTTCTGGAAGGACCTCCTATATACACAAGTCACCTGCTGGAAGTTTCTTTTAATTTTGGACCCTGCACTAGAGAAACATGGAGCTGTGCTCAGCAGCAATACACTTGCAATTTATGTCACTTTTGTTGTTGCATTAAATGGGGTTACTGAGGTGGCACACCGAGTTTCCACATCCTCTCCTGTCTGTCATCACACGGTCTAACCTGCAGCCCCTTTGTATGTGCCATTGGGGGTGTCAAACTCAGACCCTGAAGACTGACAGATACCACTGGTGCTGCTAAAGAGACTCCGTTTTCCAGCCAGACACAGAGCCGAGGGCCATGCTGAGAAGCCGACTGCTCCTGTGCCTACTTGGGAACTCGAGAGGTGGTCTGCTTGTGCTCACGGTAAAGCACAAACGTTGGGGGTCACATCACGTCTGTGTCATTTCCCCTAGAAGAGAGGAAGACATCACTTCCACCCAGCAGATCGAAGCACCTCCCCGTCTCCCATATAAACCAATCAGCAGCTGGAAATCAGCGTTCATTTTCAACCCCGATCCCTTCGAGGGCGGATCAACCGGTAAAGTGGCTTAGAAGCTCAATATTTGCATTATGAATTGGATTATTTATTTCATCTGTTTGTCTTATTTGTTTCCATATCAAACTGCCCTCCTATTTGATTAAAGTAAGGAATAGTTAGGACATTAGTTTTCTGAAATAAATCTTATTTTTACTTTTGTGAATTTTTTGTGCCATTTTGGCCACCATTTTGATTTTTTAATAGGCGCTACTGGTTTGGGACTTCACAGTATTAGGGTAGTGACTCGCATTGCTAGGGGCATCGATCAAAGGTGCCAACTATCGAGCACAATTTGCATCCATAAAGTGATTCGCAGGCACTAAAGGAATAAAAGGAGTCGCACCTTTCTCAATGTCATCCATTGTGGAAGACGGCGACATCTTCTCTTTAGCTGGAGGGCTTTTTGACGTTGAAGGCGTTTTAAGACTGTTGCCACCACTTCGCATTTGCTGGCTCTGCTGCTCCAGGAAGGTCTGTATTTTGCTGCTCCCATCCGCCCTAAGTGAAGAATTAGAAAATATCCCAGCATTGTAAGCTTTCATCATTTGGAAGGAAGTACAAAGAGGACACTTCAAAGGTTACTTTGTGTTAAGTTCCTACTCTGCATACAGTCACACCATCTAACCCATTATTCAATGTCACTTGGCACATGGGTACCTCTGGGATGGGGGGCATAGCCTCTTTAAGAACCCTGCCAGCAGGAGGGGTATGCACAGTTCTCCATGTACTATATCACCCCGCCATAACTGGAAATGAATAAACAAAAGTGGATTTTTGTTGTGCCAGATAGCCACCTGCCAAAGTAAATTACCCTCATTTAGGCAGCGCCACTCATTTAGTTGAACTTACTTCATTTTCTCTTTTTTTAATTTTATTGAATTTATTAAAATCAAATAACATTCCATACAGGAAAGTCAAGTTTAACAAAACTAGACTGGATAACAAATCAGCCTTCACCCCTGAGAAAGACAGCTAGGCCAACAGAATAAAACTTTTAACAGTAGGAAAAAGAAATAAAGAAATAATCTCTCTCTCATATAATATAAACACAAACACAAACACACACACACACACACACGCACACTGGTACCTCGGTAGATAAACAGATAGATAGATAGATACTTTATTAATTCACATATACATCCTTAATCCGTTCCAGATCCTATGACTTGCTGTATACCAAACAAAATTTTTCCCATAAGAAATAAAGGGAAAATTAACCCGTTCCCATGTAAGAAAAACCTATTCTTATTGGCATATTATACATTGATGGGGTAGTATAAAATAATTTAAACACTGCTTAATACTAAAATACATAAATACAAAAGCAATTGGATGAAATAAATGAAAATTTAACCTCACTTTACTTTTTAATAAGATCTTTGCTTTCCACAATCTTAGATACCGTCGTTCTCGGCATACAGTATGCAGCAGCCAAGTCACCTTCATACTTTTCAATCAATTATTTCAAATTTACGCGAAAAAACACAATCACGTGAAAATTCACAGAGAGTTATAGCGCGGGTTGTTCACTGAATGCTAGCAACTGGCGGACTGACGCTCGTGGGCAGTCATGGCTTTGTCTCGAGAGAGGTAAACAAGGGTAGCGCGCGGTGTTCTAGCACGCGAGTCGTATTCCAAATAAAGGTTGTATACCAAGCAAAATTGGTACAAAATTGTCCAAACAGGACGTATACCAAGTTGGACATATTCCAAAGTGGACGTATACCGAGGTACCACTGTATATATATATATATATATATATATATATATACACACTGTATATATACTAATAAAATGCAAAGCCCTCACTCACTGACTGACTGACTCACTCATCACTAATTCTCCAACTTCCCGTGTAGGTAGAAGGCTGACCCCATCTTCACGAAATTTGGTAGGCGGCTTCCCTGCGCTAACTGAAACCGATGTACGTCCTTATTTTGGTGGTATGACGCCACTGTCAGTCGCCATATTGAACTTTCCAACGTCACTAATTCTCCAACTTCCCGTGTAGGTAGAAGGCTGAAATTTGGCAGGCTCATTCCTTACAGCTTACTTACAAAAGTTGGGCAGGTTTCATTTCGAAATTCTACGCGTAACGGTCATAACGGTCGATAACGTCCGCCCTGTTGAACTTTCTTATTTATGGCCCCATCTTCACGAAATTTGGTAGGCGGCTTCCCTGCACTAACTGAAACCAATGTACGTACTTATTTTGTTGGTATGATGCCACTGTCGGCCGCCATATTGCACTTTTCAACGGTCTTTGTTACTTATGGGCCCATCTTCAAAAAATTTGGTACATGGGTTCCCAACGCTAACTGAATCCTACTTACGTACATATATACGTCCATAGCCTGCAGCTCGGTCACCGTGTGAGGCGGCGTTGGGTCCCCCATCCCAATGCCTCCCACGTTGTTGGCTGCCTGCCTATATAAGGCCGTCTGTCGCTCCGGTTTCTACCTTCCCTTCCTTGCTTCGCCACGGGATTCACATCTCCCTACTGATAACTACAGCCTTTTTATTTAATCCACGGCTTCTCCGCTGTTTTATTGTTTGTTTATTACGATTATAGTTATTGTGTAGGTATTTTAGACTTACTTTACATTGCTCAGGTACCCATTTCCTTTATCATTCCAACCGTACCCCCATTAACATGTCTATCGAGGTGATCACCATCAATCAAAGAACTGTCACTTACCGAGTGGTTTCCATGCCCGGAGATGGCACCTGCCTTTTCCATTCTCTGTGTTACATATTGCACAGCCATATCAGGCTCACTCTTGATATCCGGAGGAACATTGCGTCTTATGTATTGAATGACTGGGACAGGTTCAAGGTGTGGACTGATGACGGTACAGGAGATAATTATACCACACAGGAGCACTAGAAGAGTGAAATGCTTAAGCCCTTCACCTATGGTTCTGCATGCGAGTTGATGGCTGCCGCTGAATTGTTCGGTTGTCGCTTTCAAGTGTACCGAAATGGCCAAATATTTTACACCTTTGGACAACCGCCAATGCCTCTTAAACATCTTACATTCACAGGTGACGATTTCAGTAGTGGACACTTTGATGTTTATGAATGTTTAAACTCTCAAAAGCTGAATGTGAAGTTATCGATGAAACTGGTTGTATACTTACAACGCTTGTCAGATGCCGAATGTCACTTCAACACAAGTCCTGCAAATACTGTCATAATTGAAACAAACCATGAAACTCAAACCGATTGTGACAGCAGCAATCCAAGCTGTGAGATTTGAGACAAGATTACTGTTCACATGGCCAACTGTACGTTACATGCTCTAGAGTAAGCTCAGCGCACAGCTTGGTCATGTTACAACCGGAAGGCCGAACTGACAACGTGGCATACAAAGAGATCCTTAACAAATAATTATTGGCATATTTTCCCTCAGTTTAAAAAGGTTTAATTTTCTTCTTTTCTAATAAAAATAAAAATTTTAATGCAGTACTTCGCCGCTGTGAAGCGCGGGTATTTTGCTAGTGTGTATATATATAGTGGCAGGTGGCTGGGGGTGGTACTCAACCGGGATGCCCAGGAGGAGGGCTTGCGCCTCCTCCAGACCACGAGGGGGCGACCGCCCTGGTTGTGTTGGGCGCCATGGGTAGAGGGCTTGGAAGCCCAACCCTGTAGGGGCCCGTGGCCACCGCCAGGGGGCGCCCTGGTGCCTGAAGAACCCTGGACCTCAGCACTTCCGCCACTCCAGGAAGTGCTGGGGGGGGAAGAAGACTGGGGACACCCAGAGAGCTTCCGGGTGCGCAGCTGGCACTTCTGCCACACAGGGGTGTGTCCGCAGAGGAGTGCCGGGAAGCAGCTGGAGCCCATCCGGGCTGGTATAAAAGGGGTCACCTCCCTTCATTCGGGGTCAAGAGTCGGGTGGAAGAGGACGAGAGACGAGAGAGAGAGAGAGAGAGGAGTGGAGGCGGCCAGAAGGAAGGCACTGGAGAGTGAGGCCTGGACTTTAGGGGATCGTTGCTTGAGGCACTGGGTTGTGCACGTGACTTGTGTAAATATTGTGAATACTGTAAATAAATGTGTGTGCTGGGTGATATATATAAAATCTGATATAATCTACAATATATATTTATATAAAATCCAATGTCTGTATATCTGTCTGCTTTTCACAAGAGAAGTACTTCACGGATTTAGATCGGGCTTTTTTCCAGAATTTGCTTGAGCATTCCAGTTGATTTTGCAACTTTTCTCATCGTGCTAAGATTCACAATTCGCGAACAGTACCGATTTATTAGCGCAAATCCGAGAGCCATGCAGTGGGCCAAGAGGAGGGGGAAGCGTGACGTCAGGAGTAGGGAGCTGGACGGGGCCCTCCTCACTGTCCTGTTTCACTACTACATGGACGGAGGCGCGGGGGACGGCTAGTATATATATTAAATCCAATGTCTGTCTGTTCGCTTTTCACGAGAGAACTACGTCACGGATTTAGATCAGGTTTTTTTCTAGAATTCACTTGAACATTCTGGTTAATTTTGCGACTTCTATCATCGCACTAAATATCAGACTTCGCTTGTGGTACCGATTTATTTGTGCAAATCCGGGGGAGAGACAGCAGGTGGGACCCTCCTTACTGCAGCCTTGGGGCGTATCTTACCTCCACTTAGCTAGCGAACGAGTGAACTACTTAATGGATTTAGATCAGGTTTTTTTTCTAGAATTTGCTTGAATATTCTGGTTGATTTTGCGACTTCTCTCATCACACTAAGAATCAGAGTTCACTTGCAGGAGCAAAATATTCGTATTAATCCGAGGCAGAGGCCGTGGGCCGAGGGGAGGTGGAAGCGTGACGTCAGGGGTGGGGAGCCGGGCCTTCCTTGCTGTCCTGTTTCACTTCTATGTGGGAGGAGCCACAGGGGATGGCTAGTAAATAAATAAATAAATAAATAAATAGAATAAAAAAAGGAAAGAGAATCTTTCTCAATTTAAATGCTTATTCTAAAATGTTATTAATGAGATCCTGCCAGGTTTTGAAGGAGTTCTGCACAGACCCTCTAAGTGAGAGAACTTGATTTTTTCCAATTTCAGATAACATCAGTTACCCACTGACTAAAAAGAGGCGAGTTAGGATTCTTCCAGTTGAGTGAAACAAGTCAACGTGCCAATAGTGAAGTACAGGCAATGACAGTTTGTCCTTCTCCACTTTAAGCCCCCTGTGAGCCCACCAAACACAGCTGTTAATGGAGTAGGAGGGATTGTGACCCCCAGGCTGTCTGAAAGGCATTTAAAGATTTTGGTCCAGAATGATGTTAATTTAGTACACACCGCCCAAAACACGTGACCTAATGAGGCCAGAACTTGATTGCAGTGTTCACAGGTTGGCTCTTACCCTGGAAACACTTCGGACAATTGTAAAACGAGAGGGATGCGCTCGATGTATAATTTTAAGCTTAATAATTGTATGCTTTGCGCATACGGAGCTCGAGTGAATTCCCTGCATTGCTGCCTTCCCCTCCTTTTCTGAAATGTTGAGTGAGAGATCGTTTTCCCACTGGACTCTGGGATCTTTGAAAGGGAGGGACTTCTAATTTGGAGGTAGTCAAAGAAATGTTTGTAGGATGCGAAAACATTGCCTATGTACAAATCTCGAAGCGATTTAATCCCGAATGTCTTACCTCGTTTTCTTCACAGCAATGTTGCAGCTGAGTTTCTCCAGTCGGTACTCGCCAGTGTCATGGTTCACAATCAGGATGCACTCCTTGGTATACGGTCTCTTTGAGCCCTTAAACACGGTTACTGGGGTCGATGATCCCTGTTTACAAGGAAAATTATTATAAAGAATTATACATACACAAGAAGACAAAACACAGGACAAGCTAAAAGGCAGAGCCACAAGAATATCTGCCTAATGTATCAGTTTGGAAAACACGCACTTGTTAACTTTATTTTAGAATGAACAAATGGAGAGGCTCACTTTGTCACTAGCCACAGGTATATATGGATATAAACACTTCAGAACTGCAGAGAGGGCAGCATTATAGGCCCTCCGGGCAAAGCAGTGCACTGGGACCCCTACCTACACAACCACTCAGCAAGTCACAACACACATAGATCAGCATGGGGCCTCTAAGCTCATAGGACCCCTGGGCAACCACCCAGCGTGCCCATGTGTTAAGACGGCCCTGACTGCAGTGTGTTATGGCCAGAAGTTGTTTTTTTATGTATAATTTGTGCCTGGGTGCAGGAATGGCAAGTCACAAAAAAAAAATAAAAGTTGGGAAGCCAAGCACGTCATCCCGTTTAATGAACTGAAAACGTCCAACAAAAATAATGCCTTTTGGCATCTATGCTTCTCGCTGTCACGGCTCAATTGAAACAAATGATTTTGGCTGTCGCCGCAGATTCAGGGTCTGTTTGACAGGAGCTCCGTCCAGCGGGTCGCTCTGGTCACAATAAGACGCCTCCCTCTGGGCAGCGGGGCTTATTATAGCTGGGGGATTTAGAGTTGCATGGGGGGCTAAATGCCCCAATTTCTCTGTGCTCGACTTCAGGGTGATATGCTAGCTACTATAATACGGATTGAACTCGTGACGACTTGCGTGTTGATACGGTGATATCACCCACAGTTAACATACGAGTGCTCATCCACTCTTGGCCCAATGATCTTTGTGTGTGTGTGCCAATTTGCGCGAATGCAGTTCGTCTTAACATTACCGCACACTGTGTGGTGTGACGGTGGCGCAGTGGTAGCACTGCTTCCTCGCAGAAAGGAGACCTCGGTTCGCTTCCTGGGTCCTCCCTGCCTGGAGTTTGCATGTTCTCCCCGTGTCTGCGTGGGTTTCCTCCCACAGTCCAAAGACATGCAGGTTAGGTGCATTGGCGATTTTAAATTGTGTGTGTGTGTGCCCTGCGGTGGGCTGGCACCCTGCTTGGGGTTTGTTTCCTGCCTTGTGCCCTGTGTTGGCTGGGATTGGCTCCAGCAGACCCCCATGACCCTGTAGTTAGGATATAGCGGGTTAAATAATGAATGGATGGATGGATGGGTGTGGTGTGAAAATCTATAAATCTGTGCATTACCTCAGGCATTGCACAGGCTTTGAAAGTTTCATGTAAAATTCAGACAAATAGTTTGCTGCGACATCTCCAAATCATCGCTGCTGCAAAGCTGCATTTTACATGTGGTGCTACCAACACTTTAATTTCAGCAGACAGCTCATGGCTTCTCTGCCTAGATGGAGTGATCACACAATGTACAAGATTTGCTATGAATATTATTCCGTCTCTGTCAAATTGATATCTTTTTACAAGTTCTTCAATGTCCAGCGTTTTCAAACCATTGTGCCTTTCCTGGGATGCTCGTGCCGATCTCTGCCTGTCTGTTCCTAACGAGTTAGGGCCGTTCACAAGCCCTCCTAAATCCAGGTGAGGTTAGGAGTGATTTGCTAAAATTGTTTTTACGCTGGTCAGACATTTCAGAATGAATTAGGACTGACTCCTACTCTGAGCCACTTGACAGATCTCAGCAGCGTGCTGCCCGTCCTTGTTATGGATCCCAGAGGTGAGTGTCGCAGGACGCACATGTGAAGCAAGATTAGCAAACCTTATTTAGGCGTTTTCACGATTCACTTGTCCGCAAATAAAGAAAGAAACTTAGGAGGCTAAAATGCTCTTCCTGGACACTTTTGTGACAAAACAAAGGCCACAGACAGGCGAAAATGGACGTGAAGTCATTGCTTCCCTTCAGTATTCTGTGGAGTTTGTGCCGGTGTCAGCACTGCTCACTGCTAATTATCAGCATTTGAATACAATTAAAGAAAAACTCTACAGAAATGGGAACAAAAAAAAAAATGAAAGCTAAATATTTATTACTTTTTTTATATTTGAAGGCCAGAAAATAGTCAGAAGTCAAGAAATAAATGACACCTTTTATTGGCTAACTAAAAAGATTACAATATGTAAGCTTAAAACTGATCAATTAGATCAGTTTCAAATAAGAATGACGCACTGTTTGTAAAACTGGCGGGAATAAAAACCTGCAGTCATGGAGGGTCCCTGAGATTAAACTCAAGAACCATCGTATTAAGTCAATCGGTCCATTAAAAAAGACATCAATTGATTGCAATGAGTGCAGAATGCGGCTGCTAGAATCTTAACTAGGAAAAGAAACTCTGAGCACATCACGCCAGTCTTAGCGTCACTACACTGGTTACCAGTGCCATTTAGAACTGACTGCGTATGGTTTACAAAGCCTTCAGTAATCTCACTCTGGCCTGCCTCTCACTTTACACTCCAAATCGTAACCTCAGAGCTTAGAATTCCAAGAGCTAAACTTATAAGAAGTGGTGAGGCGGGCAGGCGGCCTTCTGCTGTTATGCACCTAAAATCTGGAACAGCTGACCGATAGAAATTCGCCAGGTTAATACAGTGGAGCACTTTAAACAAATGCTAAAAACTTATTACTGTAACATGGCTCTCTCATAGCTTCATTTTAGTTTAATCCTGATACTCTGTATATGCATTTAATTATCATTATTATTCATGGTGGCTCCAAAATCCGTACTAACCCCTACTCTTTCGTCTGTTCTTTTTCCGGTTTTTTGTGGTGCCAATCTGCGCCACCACCACCTGATCAAAGCACCGTAATGTCCCTACATTGATGAATTGAAGGCCAGAGGTCCACATGACCGTCATAATCAAGTTCTTCCATGTGAAGCCTGAAAACCATGAGGACTGACTGAGGTCGTTTATGTCAGGTAGAATGCCTAGAGGGGGCTGGCTGGGTGGTCTCGTGGCCTCAGAACCCCTGCAGATTTTGTTTTTCTCTCTAGCCATCTGGAGATTTTTTGGCTGTTTTTTTTGTCCTCCCTGGCCATTGGACCTTACTTTTATTCTATGTTAATTAGTATTGCCTAATTTTATTTTTAAATTTTGTCTTTGTTCTCGTTCTTCATCCTGTAAAGCACTTTGACCTACAACATTTGTATGAAAACGTTCTCTAGAAATAAATGTTGTTGCTTGTTTAATCTGGCGGCTCTCAGCCTGCAAGACCAAGAAGGCAACTAGATGTGGACACGTGCATCACGTTCAGAAGGGCTGGATCCATTCTTAGGTGGGCTCCATCATTTTAGTGTATTTGATGTTCAAGCAGACTCGGTTCAGGTTTGCCCTCAAATGCAAGTCCTGCTTCAAGTTATTTCTGCCATCTGTCAGAGGATGAGGTTGATAGGAAGGACCTGTGAGGAGCTCAAAACAAACAAACAAATAAAGTGACACAACCACTCATACCTCAAGGTTTGGCAGCGTGATGGTCACCTGCTCTCCTTTGCCAACCTCAAGTTCTCCTTCACATGACGTATCAATGGATGCAGGCTTAAAGTCATCTATGGGGTTGAAAGAAAGAATCGTAGCTTCAGAAAAGTTTCAATCCAAAATAAAAAGACATTTAACTTTAGAGACAATTTTTAAAGCACTGCATGTTCATCATCATTATAAAATGACCACGACCAACACTGATGTTGGATTGTCACAGTGCTCCTTATGCAGCTTTCGTTAATCTGAAATACCACTGGCAGAGTCCATACTGGAACAGGAAAGTCCAGCCACGTAACCCCTGTCCTTAACCCCTTACACTGGCTTCCAGTTAAGTTTAGGGTCGATTTCAAAATCCTCCTTGAATATAAAAGGCTGAGGCCCTACTTACCTCCCCGAGCCTATCGTCACATACAAAGCACAAGTGCACATTGAGATCTCATGATGTCACCCTGTTAAAGACTCCAAGGATTAATAAACCAATAGTGGGAGGCTAAAGCTTTTAGTTAAAAGGCCCCAAAGTGGCGAAACAATCTGCCTGCTTGTATAAGAAATGCCCCAGGGGTCCAAGCTATTGGATTGCCATTTTTAGTCTGGTGTACCCCGATTAGAGCTGCAGATTAGCTGTGCTTAGTGAATTGCGGTGTGTGGGTCGGCTGCTTGACAATAATTATAAACTGTCCCTGACCCTTTACTAATCTGAATTGTAACTAAAAAGAGAAAATGTGGGCATCCTTCATTGGGATGGCGTTTTGGCCCCCACAGGCCTGCTCTCTTTGACCTTCACAACAAACTGGAATTTATTTACTTATTTATTTACTTGTCCTCTTTGGCCATCTGACCATGTTTTGTTATTAAGAAGGAAATCGCGATTCTCAGTTGTTATTATAAATAACTACTCTTTAGTGTTAACTTTGTAATTACGTTTAGCCATTATTAATTATTATTATTATTATTATTATTGTAAAGCACATTGAGCTCCTTTTATGTATGAAAACCTGTGACAGAAAGAGACGCTGCTGCTGTTCTTTGCCTTCGCTGCTCCCTTCTGTGGCCCTTGGTGCCACTGCCATACTGCCAAGATGTTCTCCTGCCCACATGAAAGACATCAGAAATACTTGGGAGTCCTGGAATCCAAGAATGAAGTCAAGGATAACAGGATTTGGGCTTCTTATTAGGAGGTCTTACTGTGATTTTAGAAGATTTAAATTAGATAGGACTGGCAAGCTTTGTTGGGTAGAATGGCCTCTTCTCACCCAAATCGTTCTATTGTGCCCGGCAAAAAATGTATACTGTAGAGTGCCCAGGATGGAATGAGCATCCAGTTGGCAAGCCCTTCAAAACTGTTAATGACTTTCTACCATTATAACGGACCTTGACTTTGTGATGCCTGGGTTGCCCGCAGCCTTAGTACCTTCATGAACACAGGACATCAACAGACATGACCAGGATGGACTACTGTAATGAGGACACACCCACATACACACAAGCAAGGTTGGTACAAAATAGTGCTTAGTGCATTTATTCAGTCAGTGCCCAAAACAATAAATAAGGTGCAGTGCCAGGCCAGTTCTTCAGTCAATCAATAAATAATCCAATAAAACCACGTCCTGGTGGACATTAAAATCCATCAATAAATAATCCAATAAATAGGCTGAAATCAAGCATTAAAATATAGTCAGGGCCAGTTACTTTCAAGCCACGAGTCCCAGTGCATCCCTCCTCAAAACTCGTATCCTAGGCTCATCCATGGGGTCGGCGAGTCGCTGGCAAGCGCGCTCAACAATCTTCAACTCATGTCTGTCTCCACCACCATCCCCTGGCATCCGTGGGGACCCCACAAGCCCTACTCCCATGTCCTACCCTCTTTCCTAGGCACCCGAGGATCCTGACTTGAGCAATCGGTCACTCCGGCTCCTATCCGATACCCCGACCACCGTGCCAGCTCTGCTTCAGTCCTGACATTCTCCTTCTGCCCCTCTTTGGCCTTCACCCCCATCTCACCCTCACTTCTCGGCTACCCTACTTAGTTTTTTACGTCATTGTGGACGCAGGACCTCTGCTTAATGACCTCAATGAGGAAGCCGGCAGAACGCGATCAGCCAATTTCCTCTCTGGTCGGCCGAGCACCCACACCCACAAGCCTGAGCTGCACCTTGTGATTCAAAAACCTCCACCATCACGGACCCCAAACACACAGGACCACTGACTTCCAAGAGGTTTGTTTCCTCCGGGGATGTTGCAGACTGGACTTTTCATTTTCTGTCCTGCGCTGTCGATACATCAATGACGACATTAATGAACATACAGTGGACTCAGGAAGACGTCAGGCCTCCTCACTTTCTGCCCATTTTATTGTGTCGTAGACTTCATTTAAAATGGACACATTTGCCATTTCTGCTCATCAATCTACACTCAATAAGCAGCAACAACAAAATGAAAAACGTTTTCGGAAAGGTCTGTAAATGTATTAAAAATGAAAAATCAATCTCTTCTTCACATAAATATACAGAGCCGTGGTTATGGGACTCCAGGTTGTGCTCAGGTGCCTCCTCTTTGCTTGGATTCTCCTTGAGATGTTTCTAGAACTTGATTGTTGTGCACCTGTGGTCATCTTTTAGAAACAGCATGTCAGGACAAAAACCGAGCCATGAAGTCCAAGAGCTCTCTGTAGACCTCTGGGATCAAACCGTAAATCAGGGCAAGGGGGATCAAACCATTTAACTCTTTCAGGGCGGATGTTGACTTTTGTCAAAATTCAGGAGTAGAGGAAGGCAATCAGCTGTAAACTGCAACAAAACTCCCCCTTACATTTTAGTTTGACTCTCTTTGCTAGAAATAACGTTACATAGCTTTGTTGACTGAACCAGCGATTCCCATGTGTGTGCACGAGTAGCGAAGAGCAAACAACCTCTAAAATGGCACCGACATCTGTTGAGAGACCAAAGCGAATGTGCAAAGCAAAATACTCCGTGGACGTTTCACGTAATTTTGTTGAATAGGACTCTGACTTGTTGGGCTCCGTGTTTGAGGCAAGCGATCTGGAGATATGGATTCTGGGATATCAGAAATGAAAGTGATGTACCAGCATCATCTGATCGGTGCCCAGCCGATTGTGGCGCTGAACACTTTCATGCAGGTGATGTGCCTACTGCTGCGTTTGCCTGGGAGGACCACCACTTACGATGACAAGAGGTACAAACCATATTGCGTCACACTGCAACCGCCACCACCACCCACCTACTGCGTGAAGACAGCCAGGCAGCTGGCCCACCGTGCATTCCTGCCGACCACTGAGGTGCCCCCGTGCAGCCACTGCCGCCCGAACACGCGCCAACAGCAACAACAGACGTTTTATGTTGACTTATGTGTGAAACCTTTGCTGTGTGTGCTTTTCAGCCCTCAAAGAGTTAAAAAGCTTAAAGTGTCCCCAGAAGTACAGGGGCTTCAAGAATTGTGAAATGGAAGTAATCTGGAACCACCGGGACTCTTCCTAGGCTTCTAGGCCAAACGGAGTAACTGGGAAAGATGGGAAT
The DNA here is from genome assembly GCA_026402145.1 of Polypterus bichir lapradei. Lineage (NCBI taxonomy): Eukaryota > Metazoa > Chordata > Cladistia > Polypteriformes > Polypteridae > Polypterus > Polypterus bichir. Next base: position 22,191,795 of record JANRMT010062816.1, on the reverse strand, counting down.
TAGTCAGGGCGATGGTCACTGTAACAGAGCTTCAGATGTCCTCTGCCGAGGTGGAAGAACCTGTCTGAACGATAACCATCTCAGCAGCAGTCCATTAATCAGATGTTTAAAATTGAGTGGCCAGATGGAAGCCACTCTCAAGTAAAAAGCCTACATGACAGTTTATGGGTGTCTAGACAGATAGACAGATACTTATTAATGCCAAGGAGAAATTCACAGAGCATGTCTAATTCAGTCTAAGAGCATGAGGAAAATGTTCTCCGGTCTGAGGCCGCAAAAACAGAACTCTTTGGGCAGAACTCCCAGCGCCCTGCCTGGCAAAGACCAGGCACTGCCTTTCACCTGCTTAATGTCATTCCCAACGCGAGGCAGGATGGCATCAGCATTGTGCTATGGGGACAAGGTGACTGGTCAGAATAAATGGAAAGATGGATAAGGCCAAATAAGGAGAAGTCCTTGAAGAAACCCTGCATCAGAATGCATGGATGACCATTCAGCACAACAATGACCCAAAGCAGACATCCAAGACAATGCTGAAGGGGTTTGGGAACAGGCCTCCTGGTGTCAGCGAGTGGCCCAGACTTAAACCCCATGACACACATGTGGGGAGGCCTGAAGATGGCAGTTTACAGACACTTCCTATCCAATACGATAAACTGGTACAAATCGAGCTGTGCCAAGCTTGTAGAGACTTACCGTATGAAAACTCAAACCTGGAGTTGCTGCCAAAGGAGCCTCTAGAAAGTACTAAATTGAGGGCCTGAATACGTCTATGAATGAAAGATTTCAGTTTTTTTTTTTGGTTTTTACTAAATTTGCAAACCTTTCTGACAACATGTTTTTACTTTGTCATTCTGGGTTACGGAGTGAAGACTGATATAGATTTGAAAGGATACATTTGCCTTTCTTGTCTAACACAATAAAGCATGCAGAAAGGGAAGGGGTCTGGATACTTTCTGAACGCACTGTTTGGGTCCACTTGTTACAAAAAATTGAAACTGCTTTGTTTTTTTTTTACTTTGTTGATTCTAACCGAATGTGCACAAATTATTGGTGAAATGTGAACGTTACCTGTAAACTGGCTGCATCGCTCCGAGCCTGACGTGTGCTATATAATAATAAATGAAACGGAATAAATGTTGTTAGAAAGTGGTCTGGTAGTTGGAATTCCAGTCATTGAAAAATGACCCCGCACTCGACACTTCTTCTGACTGATAAAACATAAAGCCGTTATATTCTATTAAGAATGGAGACATCCTTACATTTACAGGCTGCTGGAAAGAGCAGAAAGATGCTGTAAAATGCCGCAGGCGAATCCAAAAAGCTGCGTCGGCATCGCGTTCCGGTTACTCTTCTGCCACGTTTATCCGCAGTGCTGCTAATTCGGAGCAGACATGCTGTGGGGTTAAGGAGACTGATCTGCCGCCGGCTGAGAGGCTTCACCGAAACGCGACTAGACATCCTCGTTTCTTTGGTAATTTTGAACCCTCACCGGCAAGACACCGCACAACTAGACACGCTATTACGTTTGCTCACCGCAGGGAGGCAGTCGTCGGCGTTTTAAGCAAAACCTAACTAAACCGCGTCAGTTGAGAAATGAAGAGAAACTCGACTTACATCTTACAGTGTGGAAAGCACACTTGGGCTGCTTGTCAAAACTCCCTCCCAATTTCAAAATGTGTTCGTTAGTGTCAAAGCTGGAATGAGACGTGCCATTCATTCTACCAGGTAAGATTTCGCTACCATATGGCTGCACTGGAGTGCCCGTAACTTTCTACTTGAGCAGCTCACTGCCTTCTTTGGCACTTTCGGGCCACCTCTAAAGCCCAGGGCGGTCTCACGAGAAGGCTGTGATTGGTGGGATGTTTCTAAGGGCGGGGCCAGGAAAACTTCTGAGCCTTGTCATTTGACCAGACGGACATCAATCTGCCAAACACGCTGGGTGATTGTTATCTGCGGGTGCCGCGAGCGCCGCCCTGCTTTTTTTGTCGGTTCAGCTGAACCCATCGAGTGGGCTTTATTGGGGCCACGTGACGCGGGCAGCTGCCACTCAACATTGTGGGTGAAGACTCGAGGAACAACCTGATGCTGATAAGAAGGCTGTACGAATGTTCAGGAAGTGGAGAGAAACTGCGACAAGTTTCGATAATGTGTTGTGCATTTCACCGTATTTGAGGTAGATGTGCCACCATTTCTTATTATTTCCAACATTTTTAGCGCTACGAGAGAAGAACTTCGAAGGTGCCGGACTATGACACTGGCGGTGCACAGTGTCACCAATGTGTGTGACTGCTGAGAAGCTTCGGCAAGAGCAGTGGAAACGTGCACAGCCAATAAAGTTTGCTTTGAACTAGACGTGGGGGCGGAGCATATATAGGAAGTGACGTAATGAAAGAAGGCAAGTCCTCCGGACTGTGTCGACTTCTCTTTAGAAGCGCTGAATTTTGCCAGTCGGTACGTTGGCCGGGCAATTCGCCAACAGTTCCACAAAATCACCTGTCTTGTCACAAAATTCTGAAAACAAGGGAGTCCCAAGGTCATTTAACCCATTTAAGTGTCAAATAAAGATCACAGTAAATCTTACTCATGAGTACTCACCCGAATACCCTGAAACTGCAATTGAACAAAGACATCAGCCTTGTCATGAAACTGTGAAAATGAGGGTATCTTAGTGCCAGTTAACCCTTTTAAGTGCCTATTAAATATCACAGTAAATCCTATTCATTAGATGGGGAAATGTTCCAGCTTTGCCAGTCACCTTCACACATGTACCTGCATTGGGATGAGCAGCAGTCAAGTGCAATTTCTCAACATCAGTCTTCTCAAAATTGAGAGTTACGGTGGTCCAACCACCTGCATTTAACGCTTTGAAGTGCCAATTAAACATCAAAATAAATCCCATTCCTTAGGTATGGGGATGCCCCAACTTTGCCAATCAGTTTCACCCAGATACCCTTATTGGGCTGGACAACACAACACTCAGCTGCAATTGTAAAGAGGCATCGGTCTAATCTCAAAATTGTTAAAATTAGGGTGGCCATCGCTATTTAACCCTTTAAATGGTCAATTAAACATCACAGAAAATCCCACTCAATAGACATGGAAGTGTTTCAACCTTTGCCAGTTAATTGTACTGAGGTACTCGTGTTGGGCTGGGCAAAATTCAGCTGCATCCTAACAAAGTCCTCTGTCTTATCATAAAACTGTGACAGTTAAGGTGCTCTGATGGCATTTAACTCTTCAAAGTGGCCATTAAACACTGCAATAAATCCATTTCATTAGATATAAAAGTGTGCAGACTTTACGAATCAGTTTCACTCTGGTACCCTCGTTGGGTTGAGCAACATTTAAATGCAATTTAACAACTGCATCTGCCATTTCTCAAAACTAAAAATTAAGGTGGCCCAACTATATTTAATCCTTTAAAGTGCCAATTAGATATCACCGTAAATCTCAGTCATTACATACAGGGATGTGCCAACTGTGCCAGTCAATCTGAATCAAGTACCTGCATTGGGCTGGGCAGCACTTGGCTACGATTTAACGAAGGCCTCAGTCTTGTCATAAAACTGTGAAAGTGAAGGAAGCCCGGCATGAGGTAACTCGTTTGTCCCTGGTGTAGGAAAATGTATTTATTTTTGTTGAAGTGAAGGTTTAATTTGAATGATGCAAATTACTTTATACGTTGCATGATATTTTTCTTTTTGTTAGCGTTAAATAAGTAACTGGGTTTGTGCAAGCCGTGCAAATAAATAACTGACTGGAAGCAAATAAGGAGCGAACTTCAGCCTCGTTGTTATTGATGGGCTGGAAAAAGAAGCCGCATGAAGAAAGAGAGACTGAGTTCAAAAATAGAAAATCAGAAGGGGGGCTTAAAATTCTCAACACTCAACTGAACTACCGAAATTAACCGATGAAAAAGCTTCTGGTATTCGGAATTTATCACCTCAAATCATTTTAGCAAATGTGGTGGGTTGCTTTGTCGCTAACGTACCCGTACAGAAACTCCGAGCCTAAAACAACGACTTTGCAACAATCGCGGACCAGAATTGGTTCATTAGCTTTTATTTTTTCTTCTTCTTCTTGAATTCTCCCATACAGGACATTAAAAGGGATGTCCTGTTGGAGTCCCAGGTCGTTCTCATTGTCTTGTCCCTTTTTACAGTTCGCACGCACAACATAAAAATATCTCAAAATGGGATACAGTTGAGGTCCGACGTTTCCAAACAATTTGGATAAAAAATTCCAAACTCGAAATTCCCCAACTTAACACCCACCACGTCACGTAGTCAATTAGCCCACCTACTTAATTTACATGCGAGTTTTTCATCACAATAATTGAGGCAGGTACATCTCCGCTTTTAACCATTATGTCGTGTTTTTTTTAGTGGGTCAAAAGTTTGACGAATTGTAGCACATCGTTTGTTGCCAATGCATATGTTGCGACTCCAGCACTGCCGTCATACCAGTGAACAGCAGGGAGCCGACGCGCCGCAGCGACCACCAGTCGTTCACGTTTACCACCTGCCCACTGATGTCTTCGAGTGCCAGTGTAGAAAGAAAGGGGGGTTACCTTGGAACATGTTAGGTTTATTTTTAAAACGTGGAGCGTGCCCTCTGCACACGCGATACACATTTATACGGCGTACTGCACGATAGTGAATACACTTGACTTGGCCATTCCTAGTTTTCCTCCTCTTGACTCTGCGTGTTTATCGTTCGTTTGCTCAGAGGTTGATGCGCTTGTTCCTTCCTGCGCAGCTCTTCTTTTCTCCACCCTAGCGGCCCGCTGCTTCTCTTCTTTCGTCGGCATCTTTTCGCGTTAAAACTGAGTAAGTTAGTTTTTTGTGTTGCAATTACTTAGTACGTTTTCTTTAATTTTTTACTTAAGATGGTACTTAAGTCTTCAATCTGCCCCAAGAATGATTAGAAAAGGTGATAGGGAACGAGAACGGCGCCCATACGCATGCGCCGCACGGCCACCCTGCTGTGCGCTGCAAAGAGTTGATTCTATAATAAAATAAAAATCATCACCCCGAAAGCGAATAGCGGACGTCACGTAGTATATGTGTACCAAATTTCAAGTCAAAAGGTGAAACGGTTTGCAAGGTACAGGTGATTTAAAATCCTGGACAGACAAACGAACAGCCACTGTAGCGTATTATATAAGAAGACAGATTTTTAGGAGACTGTAGACATCGTAATCAGTAGGCTGCTGTCTGTCGCATCAGGTTAATGAGAGGCTGAGCACAGCAGCTCTTTGCACTCAGTTCAAAATCACCGCCCCTACTTTGAGCTCCGCCCACATGCGGCGCTAGATTGGTCTACAAGTGTGACAATCAGTGAGCCGGATAATTGTTCCCACCCACGTCTAAGCAAAATTCATTGATGCTGTAGTTGTTTCCAGACGCACATAATGCATGTTCAGCGAGAGTGACATTTATGAGTGAGATATTACCTAAAAAGTACTTAAAGAATTGATAAGGAATAAAGCTATATAATGAATAGGTGTGAAAACAAAATAATACAAAATAACCCAGTTTATGTGTCTTCCATTTCTATCTATAGGGTTCTGGAGATGGGGCATTCCAACATAAGACGTTAAACATCTTAGATAGATAGATAGATAGAGACAGATATGAAAGGCACTCTACAGTATAATACAGGGCTCCTCAATCACAGTCCTGGAGGGCCGCAGAGGCTGCAGGTTTTTATTCCAACTAGTTTCCTAATTAGAAAGCAGTCCATGCTGATTTTGAAACTTGGTATTGAACTATTTAGCTTGTTAATGCTTGCATTCATCCAAGAGCAATTTGAATTGCACTGTAGAGTTTCCTTCTGTGAGAACATTATCCATGTGTTTTGTGGACCAGAATAGAATTAAACTTAATGGTCCTTCCAATTCCCCTCTCATTCATTTTTTTATCACAGAGACTTCCTGGTAAGCACGTTAGCTGGAGAGCTGCTGGTTTATTGGTTCTCTGCATCTCATTATTAACTAATCTCTCGATTAAGAAAACGGGCAACAATTAAAACTTAAATGCAGCTGCTAAAATCTAAAAGAGGCAATTAAGGGTTCTGAACAGACGAGAGAACTAAAATTAAGCCCACTAAACGTATTGCTTTAGTAGTAAATAAAAGGGTTCTAATTAAGAAATTAGTTAAAAGGTGAAAACCTGCAGCCATAGCAGACCACCAGGACTGTAATTGAGGACCTCTGATCTACAAAGGGACTCAAATTTGTCTTTGATAAATAAAGGCATTAACAAGGCATTGAGTTAAACACCAACTTTCATTATCAGCAAGGACTGAGTTCAAATTAGGATACTGGCTGGGATGAAAACCCGTAGCCACTGCAGCCCTCCAGGACTGTGACTAAGGACCCCCTGGTATAATAGATAGATATGAAAGGCTTTGGTAACAATTCCTTCCCCCTTCAGTAGTCGCCCACATTAACTTTACGGTTTTACATGTCTCAGATTACATTTGTGCGTGAAAACCATTAGTTTGTAAGTCCGGTACCTTAACGCATGCATAAGCACCAGCCTCTTTTCAAACAGTTGCATGCGCAGTGGGCTGCGGCACAAAGCGCACGTTATCGTTTCATTTTTTCTCAAATCTCGTGACGCACGCGGCTCTGCGCATGAGGGGGCTGTTTAAATGCGTCGCTCTGCACGTGTTGCACGTCGGGTTTATTTTTCAGGGGCACATCCGCCGTTGCTTTAGAGACGGCAACGCTCAGCTACTTGGAGTATCCCAGTTGTTTGTGGATGGTAAGGGAAAATAACTGACTACTAATGATTAATGTTGTATATATTTGAAAAAATAGACGTTATTTGACAGTATAATGAAGTGTTACAAGTGTTAATAAACAGAAAAGATGTTGTTCTGTATATACCACGAAATGACGCTTTATCCTACCGGTTAGAAACGTGCGTTAGTTGATTCTCACAAATGGCAGAGTGCAGTAACAGCTTTAGGGTCCCCAAACCCACCACACTCTTTTATTGTAATAATTTCCTTTGCGTACAAGATGCAACCTAAAATGACTAACAAAAATCTCATTTAAAAAAAAAAAAAGGAAAAATGAACGGCTGTACTAGTGACAGAGGCCAGGTGTCATAACTAAACGCGTTCTGAAATTCTGAATGGTCACGAACGTGCCAACGCAAAAGTAAGGATTGCAGTTATTTTCTTTTCTCATTTATTGTGGACTGAACTTTCACCTTCCAAAAACACTTCTTGTGAATTATTTAAGTCTTGAAGATCTGTTGTATTAATATTATTTTCTTCATGTGTCCGAGGCTAAGCAATTTGCAATTCCTTTCTTTATTTTTTCGCTTTTAGGTAGCCTGTCGACCTGTTTTATGATTTGATTGAATCCCTACAGCTCCTATGGAGACAAATGTGGATCCCAGAATATCAGCTTTGGCAGCTGAAATTGCAGAGAGCCCGGAGAAAAATGTTCCTTTACTGCTCTTAAGACTAAAAGGTAAATGGCACCCATGTATGTATGTGAGTGAATGAATGAATGGGTTTGTGTCTTTACTGTAATCTTAGAGGCTGCAGCCTCTGTGAGCCCAAATTTAATTAAGGGGGTTAGAGAAGAGCACCTCATTTACACAACATACTCCATATGTGTATAAATGCAGTGTATGTATGTAAAATATGTAAGTGTGTGTTTTTATATGCAGTGGGAATAACGGACGGGACAGAGATATATAGTCTTGGGACGCCTCCTTTGTCTTAAAGCCATTTTTACTTTCCATTCCAATAAAGAATTCAGCTAAAAAAGCCCGTCTAGCGTCCCACTGCTTGGTAGGCTTGCACTTGTTTCACGGTATCTGCTGTATTTAGTTTGTTTCTTATTCATTTGGATGTTTGTGTGATTGCATGCAGAAATTGTCACCGACCCGTCTCTCAGTGGAAAGCAGTTGCAGAAACTGAAGCAGGATGTCTACTACTACGATCTCGTTCAATACTGTATCTTAGTGTTAAAACAAGATTTCTCTAGGATTCAAGGAAGTTGGGCAACTGCAGGACATTTGGCAGACCTCCTCAGGTAAATGAAGTGCTTCTTAATCAGACCATTTCTTTTTTTTTTATTTTTAAAATTCCGCTTCCTCTTTTGTTTCAGTAACTGTTGTGTTAATTTTGAACCCGTGGAAGAGACTGAGGAGTATTACAATAAAGTTCTTCCTTCGGCTGTTGAAAATCTGTTGCTGTTAGCGAGACGTTTGCAGGCCCGCCGTACACGAGCTGTAAAGGTGAGTACCGCGTTGTCCATATTCTGTCTGGTTAGTAAAACGGAACTTGAATTACAGTGCAGAGGCTTCTCTGCTGAAAGTGTAAAAGTAAATCCAAAGAAGCAGATTTTCAAATTCTCACCATACAGATGAGCTCTGGTGTGTTATACCGTGAATGGTCCTTCCCAGATGTTCGGTACATACTTAAGGAGGGTGGTAGTTGTTGGTTTGTTATAATATTTCTGTATTTCTTGAGCTTCAGTAACAACTTCACTTCCCAGTATACAAATAAAGTGCCACCTGTATGTCTGTCTATGGTTTATGTGTATGGTACTAATTAATATCAATACTGTGTATGAACTAACCTTGGTAGATGTGAGCAATCTACATACAGCACTGTTGTTAAGCCCTACAGGGCATATGGCACCTAATGACTGCCTTTGCATATATAAAGTTTAATTTTGCATTATTTAAGATTTATAGCCATGGTAGTCAAAAACCTCCAAAGCATAATCCAATTTAAATGTTTTAAATTTATCAAAAATATATTCCATCCACCCACCCACCCATTTTCTGGATGTGCTTTTCCCATGTGGCAGATGTTGCTGAACGTGTGATTTCCTGTTCAACTCGGACAACTTTGGTATTTTTCTGTCAGGTAATACGAGCAGATGCCTGTTTTTTTTTTTTATTTTGCCAGGCTGTTATGCCCAGTTTATTCCCATTTGATTTGCTCTGAAGTGACTTGAGTTTTTATTGCAGCACATCTCCAGGAGACTGGGCTTTAATTCTGGCCCCGGTTTCAGTATTCTCTCTTTGTCTGCATGGATTTTTCTTTGGCTTCTCTGGCCTTCCTTTTCAGATCTGGTGTTCCTGTGAGGGCAGTTGGTGACTCTGCCTGGCCCTCTGGCACATACAGTATCTGAGGTGGGTTTGTGCCTACAGCCTGGCATACGTAGGTTAAGGAAATTGAAGCCTGTGATGGAATATGCTGGCTCAGAAAATGGATGGATGGTCTTCATAAACAGCACTTGATTTAATTTTGAATTTCTGCAGGATGAAAATATTGCACTACAGCTAGTGAGTGCAGAGAATGAATCCTCCTTTCCAAACGCCTTTTGGTGAATTTAATGCACACAAGTTTTGTATTTTCTTAACAGTGTGGGCGATTAATAGAGTTGACGGCTATAAACAGAATATTTTAAAAATATTTCAGAATGAAGAAAAGGCAGAATTTATTCATACCTTTCGTATAGTGGCAGCTTCTTTATGCTGGCTTTGTGATGAATTTATCCAGTTGACTCATCAAGGTAAGAATAAAGCAGTTTTGTTTTTAAATCTTATACCTTAGACCAGGGGTCCCCAACTCTGAGCCTGGAGGGCTGCAGATTTTCATTCTGACCCTTTTCTTAATTAGTGACCTGTTTTTTGCTGCTAATTAACTTCTTTTCCTTTCATTTTAATTGACTTGTTTAAGATTTGTTCCCTTGAATTTCTTCACCACACCTCTGAACTACTTCGTCTTTCCTTAAACGGAAATGAATTGTGAAGTGAGGGAGCCAACAGAAGACCACCTAAGCCAGGGCCTCAAACTCCAGCCAGTTGCTTAATTAGGTGCCGAGTCTCGTCGTTTAATTAAACTCGTTCTTTAATCCGATGGCTTGCTGCTGAATTTTGACATTTACAAAATTCTTGATTTTCTGTTTTCTAAGAGTGCTGGGAACCTGAGCAGATCAACATTCCTGAGACCTTCACCTTTCTTTATTTTCAGATATTGTATGATGGACTCAGTTTGCAGGCCGTGTTTTGGCTCATTTTGTATCTCATTATTGTTTAGCTGCTAATTAAGGAAAAAGAAACAATTGAGGGTCTGAGTCTTCAAGAGCAAGTCAACTAGAATTAATTTAAAAGAAGTTAATTAGCAGCAAAAACAGGCCACTAATTAAGAAATGCGTTAGAATGAAAACCTGCAGCCACTACCGGCCTCCATGACCAGAGTTTGAGACCCCCTGCCTTAGACACACATACGTAAATCAACTTCTGTAAGTTTGGTAGGTTAAGAGTCAATTGTAATCTTCGCATGCATCTTTGACTTTTTCCCCCTTTTAACTTATAAAGTATATCTAATAAAAAAAAATTGAAATAATAATGTATAAATAAATAAAAATCTACTTCAAAGAAAGGATAGCATATAAATTATTATTTCTAAAATGTGTCAGCCTGTTTTTCTGATTACTGGACGATTTCTGTGCAGGGATTTTTTTTTTAATGCACTTTGAACTGTTTTATGTGTCGTCAAGCCAACTGTTTTGAAAATTGAATTCAGTTCCCCTGAATGCCTTCATTTCTGAAGCTGTTGCTTTGCGTTGTTCGACTGTTATTGCTGGTGGTGAGAAGTTCGTTCCTCCACTTGGCACAGTGCAGTCTCATCCATCCATCCATCCATCCATCCATTATCCAACCCGCTTTATACTAACGCAGGGTCACGGGGGGTCTGCTGGAGCCAATCTCAGCCAACACAGGGCACAAGGCAGGACACAAACCCCGGGCAGGGCACCAGTGCAGTACTGTATGCTGTAAATCATGAACCAGATAGAAGTTCCATTTTGACCTCCATCTCCTTCTCTTCTTCTGTGTTTCTTATGCGACTATGGCATTCTTCCTCACAGTCACCAAGTCAGTCTGGCTTGACTTCTAGACTGTGCTGTGATGGAGTTTTTGGCTCCTTGAATTATTTGATTATAACTGTCTTTCTGTGTTCTTTGTTTTTAGTTTTAAAATCTGAGCACTTCCTGCAGTTGTTACTTACCGATGACGTCGAGACTGGAGTCCTCGTGATGTCAGTGCTGCAGAACCTGATTAGAGTCAATGGGTAAGTCGTATAATTTGCCATTTTCAAGAGACGACTTTGCCGGAAGTTATTGAAATGTTTGTCTAAATGAGTGTGAATGGCGCTGTGTGTGTTTAAGTGGGGCCTGCAATCACAATGCTGACCTGTCCGGGTGGGATCAGTCCCTGAACTGGACCTGTTGAAGATTTTCATGTAAAAGTGTATGTACTGGACATCATTTTTGGTTTGATCTGTACAGGAAGGTATTTGGGGAGCTCGAGGAGACCACAGAATTTGCTATTTTGGATGAATTGGTTTTCAAGCTTTCTTCAACAAACAATCCTGTCACAGGAAGCACCGCTACAAGAGTTTTGCTGTTAATTGTCAGTAAACACCCTACGCTTGTGACACAAATCTGCAGCAGATATAAAGGTAATGTATTTCACTGTTGGGATAAATGCAAATTGATATTAGAAAAACACTAGCTGTCCCCCACGGCTTTGCTCATAGAGATAGGACAGCAAGGATGGCCACCCTGCCTGCCTCCCGACTCCTGATGTCACGCTTCCCACTACCCTCGGCAGCCTCTGTCTCGGATTAGTGCAAATATATTGCTCCTGCAAGATTACTACGATACTTGGTGAGATGAGAGAAGTGGCAAAATCAACAAGCAATGTTCAAGCAAATTGTAGAAAAAAAAAACCCAATCTAAATCCGTTAAGTAGTTCTCTCATTCGCAAGCTAAGTGGAGGTAAGGAACACACCGCGAGCCTGGCACGAGTGAGGAGGTCCCCGGCGTCTCTCTCAGATTTGCGCAAAAAAATCGGTACTGCATTTCATAAAGCGGGCCCCTGGCATGTATTACACATCTGAACTGTGCTCCAGTCATCAGAATAGTATTCGGTTTCATGTGCTTCTAAATTTACCAGTAATTTATGATGTAGCAACTGAAGAAAGATAATGTTTACACTTTTTGAAGACTGCTGAGCTAACATCTGATGAAGATGCACTGACACCGTATAAGAGGACCTCCTCACTCTGGCAGTAATAGCTTACATGTGAAGACGCACGGCAATGAGAGCAGTTGAGTCACAGAGCACCGTGTCCTGATTTTTTTTTTGTGCTTTTTATCTCTCCTTAGGCTTGCAGCATTTATTAAAAAAACAGTGGACTGGGAAAGGATTCAACAACGACCTGGAACAACTTTTGGAGCTGCTGTATTCTGGGTCTTTCCATCATACAGAGATGCAGGTGACATTTTCAAATCCGTACATTTACTTATTTTTTTCATGTGCAACATAAATGCATTGTTATTAGCCTGGATTGTTGTAGATTATTTTTGAGATTTGTTTATTGTGCCCCATCTGTGTGCCTTGGTGCACTTTTTTTAAAAAAAAAAAAAAAAAAGCACATGGAATAAAAGAGCAGTGACAAATGCATTAGTATTCTTCTGATTTTGGGGACTTTGGTAGCCACCCCCCTTAGGCCGCAAAGGGTCACCAATAACTCTGTATCTTATAGATCCACAAACAAAACTGGCAAAGCAAAACATATAATGAGGAGAACCACTTGACACGAGGCCATGTAAATTATTAAGTAACTGATGTGTGCCGTTTTTAAATAGCGTGTTATTTACAAAGGGTCAACATTCATCCATATGTTGGTATTCACGGTTGCTGATGGGGATTAAGCTGAACATATCTTGATCTGGACATCTCTAGCTCTGGAGTATCCACAAGCTCTTGAAAAGAAGCAGACACATACTTGCACGTCTTAAAGATCAAAGCTAATAACATTTTATCAATTATCAGCAATATTAAAATGTTCATGAAAAAAATCTTGGGTTATGCATAACACACAATTAACATGTCTGTTATGCTCTCGTATGTTTGCAAAGTCCAAAATGGATGCTTTTTCTGCAAGTAATATTGTTAAATGCTTAAGGAAAATCAGAGTAGTACACAAATATAAAGCTCATTCATACAGGCTTGAGGTTTTGAATTGAAAACCGGAATCTTGGCCAATTAATGGGGGGAGGCGTGTCTTCAGTTGAAAGTTTGAATTTGCTTTAGCATACTTCACATTCCAGCAAAACTAATTTTCCAGGAGGTATTTACTGAATGATATTTTGGTGAAATGTGCCTGTGTTTTACAGGTTGTGAGTGTAAAATGTATAACTGATATGTGGATTATGTAAATTGTGTTTTGATATTGTTTGTTGTAGGTGAAGCCCATTATATCATAAACTTTGATCTATGTTCTCAATGAAAATATGAGCTTAAGACAACCCTACTAGTATTACCTGTAGTTCCAGACATGGCGTAAGTGGGCTAAGAGGCTCCATAAAAGCAGGCCAGGACTGTCACTGGCAAGCCCAGAAGAAGCTCACCAACTCCAGCTTACTCCCAATTACTGTCCGTAGGCTTTGGCCTGCCTTGGCCCAAAAGTGGGAAAACTGATTGTTAAATTTCAAAATAAGACTAAAAATGTTCCAAAATGGGAGAAAGTGTTAAAAAGACTTTGGCTTGTGACCAAAAATGGAACAAGGATTATTTATGAAAAAAATTGTTTTTTTGTAGTCAAAGAATAATAAAAGGCAATCCTAAAGTGGTTAGGTTCCAGTACATTAAACAGTATTTGAAATCCAAAGACAGGAGCAAAACATCAAAAAAACAGTGAAAGGAGGGAAAAGTCAATCCCAAGAACTCCAAGATGAATTTTGATTCTGTGTTTGGACTTTCATCATGACAACGCCACGTATAGCTGGCCGTGATTGAGTTTAGTTTCTTTCTCTCTAATAAATAAAACACATTTTTAAATGTTTGTCCCAGTGAGTTGTAAATTGTCTTTGCAAAAGCTATTCTAACAGGAAACTGTAAACCTTTTTAATACGAATGGCATATCAAGATCTCATTTGATGTCTCCTGTCATTAGTGAAGATGGACTACATTACCTTTCTTGATATATCCTTTATTTCAGCAGTAATTCAGCCGGTGGAAGACCGGATGGTGTTAACAGTTGTAGATATTCTTCATGATATTGTATGTTGACACCATCACCGCCAACTGTTTCAGCAGAGTCTATTGATACGCATTTAACCAATTTGCCGTGTAAACGATTGACAATCGTCACATTAATTCGTTTGACTTCGTTTCTCTGTGCTGGGATTGCCCGTGTACACATTTCCTCTGTTGATAACCCTTTGGGATGAATTTTTTCAATAGGGTTTGGACATAATACGTCTTCTTTAATTGGGAACTTAAAGTGAAGAAAATGTTAAAATTTATAAGCACTGAGAAAGCAAGAACTGTCTGTCAAAAGCATTCGGACCAATGAGAGGTGAGAGGACCGTGGGCGTGGTGTGAGAGGAGGGCAGGACTTGAAAACATCTCATAGCCAAAGTCTTGTCTAACGGTGCTTGAAAAAATCTTTCAAAAAGTCTCGTCTCATCACAAGATTTTTTTATTATAATAGACAGATGTTTCTAGAACTTGACCAAGAATCGACCTGCAGCAAATTTAATTAATTGGGTATCATATAGAAAGGCACACGTAGACCCGTGCATATAATGTATCACAGTCTCAGTTCACTCTGTATGTGAGGACAAAAAAGAAGCCGTGAAGTCCAAGAAACTCTTTGTAAATCCAATTGTGGTGAAGCAAAGGTCAGGGCAAGGAGATCAAAGCATTTCTAAAGCTTTGAGTGTGCCCAGGAGCACAGTGACCTGAAGAATTGTGAAGCGCAAAAAGTTTGGAACTAGCAGGGAACTTCCTAAAGTTGGCTGTCCGGGCAAACTGCGTAACTGGATAGGAAGAGCCGTGGCCAGGGAAGTGACCAAGAGCCCAGTGGTCACTCTAACAGAGCTTCAGAAGCAAACTGCTGAGACGGGAGAACCTGTCAGAAGGACAACCATCTCAGTAGCTCTCCATCAATCAGATGTGTATGGTAGATTAGCTGGATGGAAGTCATTTTTGAGTAAAGGCATATGAAAGTTTAAACCACTCTGAGAGTTAGAGGAACAAGATGCTCCGAGTCAAAATTCAAACTCTGTGGACAGAACTCCAAGCACCATGTCTGAAGTCTGGGCACTGCTCTTCACTTGCCTAACACCATCCCTGTGGGTAAAGCATGGTGGTGGCAGCATCATGCAGTGGAGACCGGGAGATTAGTCAGAACTGAACTAAGGATGAATGTGGTGAAATCCAGAGAGGTCCTTAATGAAACCCTGCAAGCTCAGACTGGGGCAACACACAGCCAAGACCACACTGAAGTGGCTCTGGGGTACGTCCTTGAGTGGTCCAGCCATACCCCAGACTTAAACCCTGTAGAACAAACGTGAAGAGACTTGAAGATGGCAGTTTACAGACACTTCTTGTTCAACCTAATGGAGCTTAAGAGGAAGAATGGGATGAGCTGGCCAAGTCCAGGAGTGCCAAGTTTGTAGAGACTTACCCAAAAAGAGTCGAAGCTGGAATTGCTGCCAAAGGAGCTTCTACAGACTACTGAATTAAGGGACTGAATACTTCTATGAAGGAAAGATTTCAGCTTTTGTTTTTTATTAAACTTTTTCTGACGACGTGTTTTCAAAAGTTTTGAGAAGTGAAAGGGTTTCTAATATATTTAGTATCGACTTTTATCTTTCAGAGATTACATCAAGCAGCCTCTTTGATACAAGCTGCATGGAAGGCTTTTCAGACTCGGAAAAGGTTGAAGAAACTCCCAAACGCTGTCACGACCATTCAGAGGAGCTTCAGGTAGGACACTGGTGTTTGAGAATTTAAATGTTATTTTGATTTTTTTGTCAAATGAATCATAGTGGCGTCACAGCAATTTTCTCATTCACAGATCTAAGGGCATTTATATTCTGCCCCTGTTTCCGTAGAATTTCTCCCAGCGCTCCCATAAGTCAAAGACATGCAGGTTAAGTTAAGTGAAAAATCTTTTAATTGTCCACGTGTGTCGCATCTGGCATTGTGCTCACTGAACGTGGAGATAAAACCGTTTACTGTGATTGATGCCCAGAAAATCAATTACACGTTTGAAAAAACATTTTGCTTCATTAGGCATCAGGGAATATTTTATGGAGTGCTGTGTTTGTATTATTAATGAGAAAGGTTACTTTAAAAATCAATAAATATTCAGTTTAGATATTCATGAAGCTTTTTAAAGATAATTTGCAATCTTTCAAAGATAACTGATACAGCCTGGGTTGAAATTCCATACCCTGATGTTGGCTTTGTGGAGTTTTCCTGTTATCCTCCTGTATGCCTTTGCTTTTTCTCCCGAGTCCTCTAAGACCCCCACTGGATCACAAAAGAAGAATATAAAGCAGCAGGCCAGACAGGCAAAAACAAAGAGATGAGGAAGAAGCCCCAGCACTGAAGTCTTCTTGCAAGGGAACATTTAGCTTCCCACATGCTAGTCAAAATGCCGAGGCCTTTTAGAAAGTCAGGAGCTTCTGGGGCATTCCCACCACATGTGTAGTTCCTGGTAGTTTGTTTATAGCTCCAACTCCAGTGTGCAGACTTTTTTTTTCGCTCAACCAGGAACTATAATGGGTGAGGCTTTGGCGATTAAATTGTGCTGATTGGTTGACCAATTGGTGCCATCTTACAAATCTTTGGAGAGCTATCGGTAATGATGGAGCATCGCACTTTGTACCACATCACTCTTCATAACTACATCCCTGGTGCACCGTGATATGCATTGCGTCAAGGCTGTGATCTCCCCTGCGAAGTCACAATGGTTCAAATCAATAAGGTGTGGGGGGTCCCCTTGAACTCCTGATGCTGTCACCCTTCATAGCCCGCTCTCTGGTGCGCCACGCTATGCACCCCATCAAAGCAGTAATCTCCCCTGTGAAGTCGCAGTCGGTTCAAAGCATTAAGGTGGGGTGGCCCCCCTAATCTCCCGAACACGCCTCACTTCACACCACATCGTTCTTCTTGGCACATCACGTGTTTTGCATGAAGTTTACAGCTCCTGTTGTGCAGTTGGAAGGTGTGGACACTGAAGTCGGAAACAACGGGAGACAAACGCCAATTTAAAGTAAATAGCAATTTCTTTATTCTTGGAAGAGACTGCCTCCATACCCGCCCACACCCCCCAATCTCGGTGCCACTGACTGATCAGATCAGACGGCCTGCAGCCTAACATGGGGCCTCCCTCTTTATACCTAGTTTGTGTATTAAACAAAAAAAAATGATATATATGGCAGTTTATTTTGAGTTTATACATAAATTTTAAATGCTTGCGACTCCATGAATTGGAATGTGCACATTGCTTCTTTCCGATAACGAGGTTATCAGGGCACTCACAGTTTTAAGAAATATGCTCAGATAGTTTTAAACAAGAATTCAGAAACTGTCACACTGATTTATAATATCACAGGGTGCTCTGCTAGTATCAAGAGGTCAGCATTTTCTCATAAAAGAATGCAAGTTAGTCCCTTATTCTGTGCACAAGCTTAATTCTTTTTCTACGTAAATGAAGAACAAATCATATAGAAATAATAAATCATAAAACTTTCTGCAGCATCATTAATACAAAATACAGTCCTTGGTACTTATAATCAATACAGTTAATAATGTTTTTTCTTTCTCAAAGGCAACACACAAAAGCTGCCAGGGACCACAAATGGCACAGGGGGGCGTACATCATACGAGATCTTGTTGGTTCTTCCAATGTGTTTAAATTACTTCTGGTGACTCGTCTAGAGAAAGCTGGACTTTTCTATTTTGGTAGCACATTATTTTGTTTTCCCACATTAAAAACTATAGCTAGACATTGACTACATCACTGGTGAAGCTTTACTGGTGGTCTTCAAAGAAACATCGATGTCGGGGTGTAAAAGCAATGTT
Organism: Polypterus bichir lapradei; assembly: GCA_026402145.1. Taxonomy (NCBI): domain Eukaryota; kingdom Metazoa; phylum Chordata; class Cladistia; order Polypteriformes; family Polypteridae; genus Polypterus; species Polypterus bichir. The sequence goes on along the minus strand of JANRMT010062816.1, from coordinate 22,173,859 downwards.
GTCATGTGGTCAGAAGTTCTGACTAATTGACGATCTTCTCGATTGTCGCCACACATTTCTGTCTCTTGCATTCTGTATCCTGAAATTTGTCCGCTGATCAACTGGTCTAAATTCTGGATTACTTCTTGCTTGTCAATGTGGTTCAGCGTCCTGTCGTCTTATGGGAAGGAGGTGGCGTGACCCAACAAAAGGCTAATATATGATCAACGGTAAACCCTCCACTTTCTTGACGTCCTGCGTAATCTCTGACTTTGTCATTATTGCATTCTGTATGCCGCACTTGACAGGCCGGCGATGGCGCGGTTCTTATTCTTCCTTTTATAACGTTCTTCATCACTTACTCGGCCTCTGCGATTTGCTCAGCAGATGTCGTCGCTGTTCTTTTCCTTTCCGCCATGTCACATGGTTTTGCAGGCATTCAGCCATCATAAACACACAACCACAGGTCACTTTGCAGAGATTGCTGTTCCCTGAAATTGTTTGAATTTCCAGAACGTATCGGGTCTAAAGCTTTCAATTGAGACCCAAGTTCACTGTTTTAGCCCCAGTAGTTTGCAAGTGATCATGTGACAGACAAACGGACCTTAACATGCTGTATATATAATTTATTTAATGAAGCAATTATTTTGTTTTTAATCTGTACTGTTTTGTGTTTGTCTATGGCCACTGCCATTTATTTGGCAACATTGCTTGTTTAGATGCGCTGGTGTGTTGCCTTGAGGTGCTACCTGGCAGTCACAGGTTGATGAGGTCATCAATGAGATGGTATTTAGTCTGGCACTGCAGCTCACCTTCACACTTCGCTTGATTGATGATTTAATTTTGTGTTTTGGCATCTTGATGAATCTCCTAGTCTCTAACATTTGCTCTAGTTAGTGTTTTGATTCCTGCCATTTGAAAATCTCGAAGGGGATGCAAGCCTCAAAATAACCAAAAGGCAGGCCTGCCGTCCTTTACAGGTTTGAATTCCTCGAATAAACCTCACCTCTGGCAGTCTAACCCCAAAGTCAAAAAGAAGGCTTTCTGCCTGCACTGGCCCAAAAATGAGGAAAAGGCTTTAAAATGTTAAACTTTCAAAAGGGGGTAAAGGGAAAATGTAAACCTCTGGACTCCGGGGCGACAATGGAAAAAATGTTTACTTAAATATTAAAAGTGCATGAAAGAATTCAGAAAAGTTTGAAGAAAAAATTAACAAAAAGGCAAAAACGAAGTTAATGAAGGGCAAAACCTAAAGCGAACAAATCCAATGAATCACAAAACAGAAAAAGCACCTTTTATAGGCAAGGGTTGAATCCGGTAAATCCAAATTTGAAGAACAAAATCACAAAAACCAGAAACCATATGAACGTAATGTCAAAGGTGCCAGTGACAAATGCTTCTCGGTCAGGCAGCAAAATTAGGTGGCCGTGCCTCCTTAGGCTCCAAATACAGGAAACGGGACAAAGAAAAAAAAAAACTGAAATACAGTTTATTATCCTAACACCATAATATATCATTGAAAAACAATACAGTGGTGTGAAACTATTTGCCCCCTTCCTCATTTCTTATTCTTTTGCATTTTTGTCACACAAAATGTTTCTGATCATCAAACACATTTAACCATTAGTCAAATATAACACAAGTAAACACAAAATGCAGTTTTTAAATGATGGTTTTTATTATTTAGGGAGAAAAAAAAATCCAAACCTACATGGCCCTGTGTGAAAAAGTAATTGCCCCCTGAACCTAATAACTGGTTAGGCCACCCTTACCAGCAATAACTGCAATCAAGCGTTTGCGATAACTTGCAATGAGTCTTTTACAGCGCTCTGGAGGAATTTTGGCCCACTCATCTTTGCAGAATTGTTGTAATTCAGCTTTATTTGAGGGTTTTCTAGCATGAACCGCCTTTTTAAGGTCATGCCATAGCATCTCAATTGGATTCAGGTCAGGACTTTGACTAGGCCACTCCAAAGTCTTCATTTTGTTTTTCTTCAGCCATTCAGAGGTGGATTTGCTGGTGTGTTTTGGGTCATTGTCCTGTTGCAGCACCCAAGATCGCTTCAGCTTGAGTTGACGAACAGATGGCCGGACATTCTCCTTCAGGATTTTTTGGTAGACAGTAGAATTCATGGTTCCATCTATCACAGCAAGCCTTGCAGGTCCTGAAGCAGCAAAACAACCCCAGACCATCACACTACCACCACCATATTTTACTGTTGGTATGATGTTCTTTTTCTGAAATGCTGTGTTCCTTTTACGCCAGATGTAACGGGACATTTGCCTTCCAAAAAGTTAAACTTTTGTCTCATCAGTCCACAAGATATTTTCCCAAAAGTCTTGGCAATCATTGAGATGTTTCTTAGCAAAATTGAGACGAGCCCTAATGTTCTTTTTGCTTAACGGTGGTTTGCGTCTTGGAAATCTGCCATGCATGCCGTTTTTGCCCAGTCTCTTTCTTATGGTGGAGTCGTGAACACTGACCTTAATTGCGGCAAGTGAGGCCTGCAGTTCTTTAGACGTTGTCCAGGGGTCTTTTGTGACCTCTCGGATGAGTCGTCGCAGCGCTCTTGGGGTAATTTTGGTTGGCCGGCCACTCCTGGGAAGGTTCACCACTGTTCCATGTTTTTGCCATTTGTGGATAATGGCTCTCACTGTGGTTTGCTGGAGTCCCAAAGCTTTAGAAATGGCTTTATAACCTTTACCAGACTGATAGATCTCAATTACTTCTGTTCTCATTTGTTCCTGAATTTCTTTGGATCTTGGCATGATGTCTAGCTTTTGAGGTGCTTTTGGTCTACTTCTTTGTGTCAGACAGCTCCTATTTAAGTGATTTCTTGATTGAAACGGGTGTGGCAGTAATCAGGCCTGGGGGTGGCTACGGAAATTGAAGTCAGGTGTGATACACCACAGTTAGGTTATTTAACAAGGGGGCAATTACTTTTTCACACAGGGCCATGTAGGTTTGGATTTTTTTTCTCCCTAAATAATAAAAACCATCATTTAAAAACTGCATTTTGTGTTTACTTGTGTTATATTTGACTAATGGTTACATGTGTTTGATGATCAGAAACATTTTGTGTGACAAACATGCAAAAGAATAAGAAATCAGGAAGGGGGCAAATAGTTTTTCACACCACTGTAAATAGATACTGTAATTCACATACTCCAGCAGCAGCATACTGATAAAAAACAATATTATATTGGGTTAGGGTTAGGGTTATATAACAGCATATTAAAGAAATTAAACGCAGTTAGAACAAAACCAAAAAGCTGATGTAATAGCATGACCTACAACATTTTGTTTAAATAATATCAAAAAGATTAAATAAAGAAGACATAAGCTGGATCCAGGACAACAGCCCGAGCTATGCCATCTTCCCAGAACGTCACTGCAGTCCAAGTATCCACTTCTGGAAGAAGGTATTTCTCCATCCAGATGTCCTTCATCAGTTTCTCACCTTTGTGTCTGTATGTGTCAAGCTTTGAGATTTTGCTCATAATAAATGCTGCAATACAGAGTGATGACCAATTCAGTCACTCCTGTGTTTCATTTTTTTTTGTTAATGTTGTATTTTAGGAATAAAAAGGAGAAAGAGAGGCTGATTTTGGACAGGCAGAAAGAAGAAGAAGAGCTTAGGCATCACTTGCTCCTTCAGAGACAAAGGGCCATTCGAAGATTTCACCAGCACCAGCTAGAGCTGCTTCAGATAATTCCTGCAGGTAAGGAGTTAATGTCCTGACATACAGTAAGTAGTTTCAATAGTCGCATTACTGTACTCTATGCTTGTCATATTGACTTTGGGAGACCAGCTTGTTTTAATTATATTTTTGAAGACATGAGGTGCTCTCTGTAATCTCCTTGGCGTTAACCCTGAGCCCATCTCGGCTCGAAATTCTATGTGAAGAGGGTTAACCTCAAGTGTGACTCGGGGAAAGCTGTTATGATCTCCTTTGCAGCGTTAACCCCAAATATCGCAAGGGGAAGTCCTCTGCTGCCATCTAGTGATAAAATAACATGACAAAGCAGAAAAAATCCTAAATATTTGTATGTGTTCTGCCATCAATATTTATGAGGGGGAGGAGCCTTCAACCAAAAGCACAAATGGCATGTAAACAAACAATTGCAATCAAATGGAAGGGCAAAAAATCTTAAGAGGAGGAACAGAGAATCCTGCTGCAGATGGTGTGATCACCATAGAGCCCTAATCACCACGTCATGGAGCCAGTCTGGGATTACAAGAAAGACAGCCAGAGTCTGCAGTGAATGTGTGGCAAGCCAACAGGAGGCATGGTACAATCGAATCATGCAAGGACCTTCAGAAACTGCAGATTTAAAGTAAAGATCTGCAAGACAGAGGTCATCTCTAAATCTAGGATAAATGGCAGGCAAGTTATAATCATCTGAAAAAGAGAAGTTTATTAAAAATCTGGCACACGTGAGATAAATGAATTGAAAGGGTAGTAAATTACACAAATCAAAGAAAAAGGACGTCCTGATGCCTCCTTGAAGCTTTCTATCCACTGTGTCAAATAAGATGGGGTGGCATTTTGATTTCCAGCCTTCATACCACCAGGAAGTACTCCTTCCACACCTCCCCACACATGCCACTAAAGGCCATGTCACATTCATCAGCTCTTCCAGTGATTTTCAGTTGTTGCCTTCATTTACATAATTTTAACCAGCTGGAGGAAGTCGAAGTCTGACCTGCCCCTTCACGAAAAGCCATCTTTAAGCTCTGTGGGTGTCTCTTGAGTTAAAGCGCCTTGCAACTTACTTCTGGAATACAAGGACAGTTAACATCTGGAGATGAGATGGCAATCTTTATGACTATTTGTAGAATCAGGATTCTGCAACTGAAGACCTGGAGTTGTCCTCTTAGTGCTCCCTCTAGTGGCTCCAGGTGTTCCTGGTGTTCTTCTAAGTCTTGGGAACCCCCAGGTAGCCTGTTCATATTAACCCCCTTAGCGTTTGACCCGAGCGTCACTTGGACTGTAAAAACAGCACTAAAAGTGTTAGTCCTAAGTGTCACTCGGGCAGCGGTATAGACACGTCTCACATAAGACACGAGATTTACTCGGGCTGTAAAAATGGCAATAGCGTTAGTGCTGAGTTTTACTTGAGCAACGGTATAGGCATGTTTTGCGTAAGCGTCAAGCCAGAGTGTTACCCGCTCAACGGTGTACACACGTCTCCTCCTAGCCTCATAATGGCATCTCGTAAGAAACGCCACATTGTCAGCGGTGACAATGAAGTGAATCTGTCTTCAGGCAGTGAAATTGAAATGGTCAGTGCAGCCAAAAGTGATTCTGGGAATCGGAAAGTTACACTCGCGTCACTTGCACATGACTCTTCTTCTTTCGGCTGCTTCCGTTGGGGGTTGCCACAGCAGATCATCTTCTTCCATATCTTCCTGTCCTCGTCATCTTGCTCTGTCACCCTGTCACCTGCATGTTCTCTCTCACCACATCTATAAGCCTCCTCTTACCTGACCGCTCTGTCCTCATCACCCTTCTCTCAGTGTACCCCCCATCTCTCCTCTGCACATCTCCAAACCAACGCCATCTCGCCTCTCTGACTTTGTCTCCCAACCTTCCAACCTGAGCTGACCCTCTGATGCCCTCATTTCTACACTCCTGATCTTGTACTTTTAGTGTTCTGCACATTTTACAGTAGAAAGATGCAATGCTTTTTAGATGTTTTTTGAGAAAAAGAATTAATGCTAAGGAGGTTAATTAATAATGGGTGAGCAGACAGAGTGAACACATTCCTCCTGTTTCTGTACCCTTGTATTTACTGTCAGTGCACCTTCCACAAACACACACTCTACTGCCCACTGCTGGCATTTCTTTGCGCCGTAACACCCCAGACCCCCATCGTGTTCATTTCCACACTTTGAGCACTGACCTGGTACTCCTTACACTTACAACTTTGATTATTTTTTTTATTTTTTAATATTTACTTCCTGCAATTAAAATATGAATTTCCCTTTTAAAGTTAATTTTTTTTCCTTACAGAATTGCTAAACCGGCATATACAGGATCAGGAAATGAAAGCCGCTTTATTAATACAAAGGCACTGGCGAGGACACCGAGAGAGACGGAACTTTCATCAACAGAAGCAGGCCCTGAAGCAGTACAAGGCGGCGGTCACGTTGCAAAGAGCGGTAAGGCAGAACTGGGGCATTCAGAGTCGCGTAAAGACAGCGGTGCTCCGTTTAAGGAAACTTGAGAGTTTGAGTTGTTAAAAATTGAAATTTTCTTATTACAATTTTTTTTTTTTTTACGGTATAAATGCAACACTTCCAGCATCATGACACTGAGCACTGGAGCGCCACAGGGCTGCGTGCTTAGTCCACTTGTCTTCACCCTGCTGACTCAGGACTGCACAGCCATGCGCAGCACCAACCACATCATCAAGTTTGCAGATGATACGACGGTGCTGGGACTGATAAGCAGGGATGATGAAACAGCATACAGAGATGAGGTGGAACGGCTGTCTGCATAGTGTGAAGACAACAATCTATCTCTCAATGTTGACAAAAGAGATAATTGTGTACTTCAGAAAATCCCATACTGCTCACATCCCACTCAGCACCAACTGTTTAGATGTACCAAGTTATTCGGTGTGCACATAACCAAGGAACTTACGTGGACGCATAACACCTCCTCACGAATCAAGAAAGCCCAGCAGAAACCAAGCAAGTCTTCCCCCGTCCACTCTCCCCATGTTCTACAGGGGCACCATTGAGAGTGTTCTGACCAGCTGCATCACGGTCTGGTATGGCAACTGCAACATATCCGACCGCAAGCGCCTGCAAAGGATAGTGAAGACAGCAGAGAACATTATTGCGGTGCCTCTTCTTTCACTTCCAGACATAGTTTACAAATGCAGTGTCCGCAAGGCCTGCAGCATTGAACAGGACCCCCTCACACCCCTCACGTGGACTTTTCACACTTCTGCCATCCAAGAGAAGATACTGCAGCATCAGAGCCAGATCTGCCAGGCTGTCGGACTCCTTAACACCATCCTGCCCTCTGGGATCTTCCACACGGCCTCAACCACCTCTAAAAACAGAACTTTTATACATGCAAGTCGCTGTCCTGCAAAGACGAGTGTGCAGGTAGAAGAGAGCTGGAAATCTCATACTGACCTTTAGGTATTTTGACACTCTTGATATCCTTCTGCTGTGAAACATTCTGACCTGTCATTATTTACACACGTCTTAAACGACTACTAGGCTGACCCGCCTTTTAAGGCGACCGACTTTTAAGTTGACCACTTCTTAAGGTAATTCAATATGTAGATCAATTTGATATTTTATACAAACTCATTAATTTGGTTATATTGCATTTGAGCGGTATTACTTTAATACTCGTAGTTTCTGTTATTTTTGTGATGAAATTTAAACTTTTTTTTTCTATATTGTGGTCGCCCTTTTGAACCCCCCTGATATTTACTACGCGGTGAGGCATTTGTACTCCATCAACATGAATTATTTCCAGAGACATAATTTTGTCTATTTTTCCAGCGCATCGCACACAAAATGAAGGGAACGATGGGAGCACCAGAACTCTGCTCACA
>JANRMT010062816.1:22066334-22166285 GCA_026402145.1 Polypterus bichir lapradei | reverse complement strand
TTCCACTCACGGGACGGAAGGACAATCCCTAACACTTATATAGTAAGAAAGAAGAAGAAGATATCGCACAGTCTGGAGTAGAAAATCATCTTCTACCTGGAAAAACGAAACTACAAATCCCATCGTGCATTGCAAAATGGACGGGGTGTGTGTGAAACTCCGCGCCAATGTAGCACTCACGGGACGGAAGGACAATCCCAACCTCTTTTATACAGAAGGATTATCATACACTTATCTATCTATTATATTACATTTCGATTGACTATTTATGTATCTAGATTGCATATACCATTACATTGCATCGATGTTCATATTGTTTACTACACTTCAATATTGCTGCTACTTCTTTGTCTTGTCTTGTTTGTGTTTTAATTTAAATTAAAAATAGAATTTTAAATTTAATTACTTGCACTTCATGTTGTTACACTGTGGACCCTGAGCTTCCCAATTTTGTCAATCTGTATACTTGTATATGGTTGAGATGACAAAGTTAATTTTGACTTTGAAATTACAAAAGACCCACTGTCCTTTTTAACATATATATGGATAAGTCTTTTGGAGCTTACAGTCATTTAAAATGACGTATACAGACATTTAGGCCTTAGTCAGTTGTATGAATTCACTAATCACACAGTCTTCTCTGTATTCATACTTTTTAGGTCCTTCGTTTCTTAAAGAAGCGAAGAAATGCCAAACAGATCCTGTCTCCGTGGAAAGGACCCCCGGGTCTTACAGACGCACGCAGGCTAGAATTGAAGAAAAAGGTGGAGGAGCACATCGGTCTCCATCGAGTAAGACTTTTATTTTATTAAAAGGCCAAGATGGGTGCTATCAGTCCAATGTAAGTTAAATAATTACGATCAATCTTTCTTGCTGTTTGGTGTTTTTTGTTTCCTTTTGGTTTTACCTTTCAAACAAACTGAAGAACTGGGCTGAATATTTTAATAGTAAACGGATTCATTGCTCACTTTTATTTTTGTTGAACACAATATAAACTAAGTCATTTATAGGGCTTTCTGTAGTGCACTAAGCTGTGGTAGCTGTGATAAAATCAAATAGAAGGAAAAGAATGTGTGCAATAAATAAACAGCAGATGTGGCACTTATAGCCTCCTCCGCATGGCAGCATTATTTAGCATTTAGTGCTTCTGAGCTTATTGAGCACTTGCAAAATTTTACTATAAAATTAGGTGTAAGATTTAAAGAAACAGAAGTCATTTTGCAGCATAGAACAATCTGTAGAATAACAATAATAATAATAATACCTGGTCATCCACCTGAAGCTCAGCACGCACTTGAGTAGGAGACCAGCCAGGAAAGCTTGGGTTGTTGCAGGATGAGGTGTAGGGGATGCCAGCAGGGGGCGCTTACCCCGTGGCCTGTGTGTGGGTCCCAATGGCCTGGCACGGTGACACTGTGTTGTAAATTTAAGACATAAACTCGATGTCCTGAAACATAAAAAAAATCCCTGGGCATCTGTGAAAAAGAGTAGGCTGTTCCCAGATATCCCAGCTAAATTGCCTACATTGTTTTAGTCCATTCTGGCCCACTCATGATCCCCCTGTCTCATACTGGTTGACTGTTTGTCTTGCCCCTTCACTCCCTAATAGCTAATGCATGAGATTGGCCTTTGTTTAGAAACAGCCAGTGATGACGAAGGTTGGACACACAGTGATACTTCATTCCATAGTTGAAGGCTGATGGAGCTAAAGACTTGATCCTCCATTGTAGAAAGCTTTGTGGGTGCGACAACCTAAGAATTGGAGGATGCAGAGCAGAGAGAGCCTATGGAAGTGAATGGATGGACCGAGTAAATTCTGACCATATGCAGCGGCAGTAAGACACTTGTATACGGAGAGTAAAACTTTATACTGCTTCTGCTCCTTGTAGACAATACAGAGGAAAAAGAACTGAAGTTATGAATGAATACTTTTTTGTATTGGGTGAGGACACGTGTGGTGCTATTTTTGAACGAATGGTAACTTCTGGATGGTCCTTTGTGGGAGACCAGCAAACAATGAGCTGCATTTTTCCAAGTATGAGATTGTAATGAGAATGAACAAGGAGACGGTGCCCTGTGTAGTAGGAAACAAAGATTGGGGCAAAGAAAACAAAAGTTCCAGTTGAATTCCTGTGGATGTCATGCATCCTTGAGTGCTTCTGGTCTTGTGGAGCTTGGTGCTCTTCGTTCTCTGGTTGACATTGAACTCCAACATCCAGTAGAACAGTTCATTAAGAGATGGGACCTTCAGGGCTAAGCTGGAAGTGGTGTTAGTGGGTTTCGTCCTCCACGCAGGGAGAAAGGTGAGAGGCTGCTGTCGATTTTCGTTTCTCGTGATGCTGGCGCCTGTGTCCTTACCTCCATAACGACGCGCCAAAGCTTCCGACTCAAAACTTGCAACACATTTTACGCAACAGCCATTGGCACAAAATATTTTTGTGTCTTGAACTTGACACGCTTCAGAATGGGGAGGAAGTAGGTTAGGAAAGGGGACTTCAGTATCAGCTCGAATATTCAAGATTAACATTTTCAATTTTCTTGTTGGGCAGGTAATCTTTCCCGAGCCCATTTGGGATACCAGTCCATCCAGTCCGGCATTTACACTTACAGCTTACTATACTGTTGGATTAGATTGGGCTAACTTTATTAATCCCGTCAGGAATTTCAAGGTTTTTTGACTACAATTATGGCGACATGTCCTGATCTTTGTCAGAATTCTGATCTGCCTGTTCGTTCGCTCTCTCTCTCTCTCTCTCTCTCTCTCTCTCTCTGCCAAGCAATGACGAACACAAAATAGGTGGCAATGGTAAGGATGAACATGGTCAAATATTGCAAAGCACTCAAAAACAAAACATACAGACAGAAAATGCCCAGATACGCGTTCTAGGAGACCCTCGGGATGGTGCAGTCTTTAGTCTCGTGGGTGCCACCCCGCCGGGTAAATCCACAGGAGGCCCAAGTGTCCGTTTCAATGGCGGCTCTGCTGTGGCCCCGAGGGTTTGTGTGTGTGAATGCAATGGCACCCCATCCAGGGCTGCACCCTCCGGCCCCTCACACCGGCATGAATGGACTAAGGAAGGTGGAGAAGATGGTGTGACATCTTTAATGTTCAGTTCATCCCCGTCTTGAGAGCGGTGGTGCGGGGACAGGCTTTTTAAAGCTCTTCTCTTGATGTTGTGTAACCGCAGACTTGTTTGTTTTTTGTGCTCTCAGTCTCCAGTGTTATCTGCAGACAGCAGCAATGAACTTCACTTAAAAGCTCAAGAGATGTTGATACAGCACTGGGTAGACATAAATCTGCAGAGAAAAGCGGATCTGCGTAGAGATGCCCTCCTGGCGCAGATAAACACAGACCTTGAATTTCTAACGAGTACGTTCAGTTTTTATTCCTTCAAGACGCCACTGTCTCTGTCTCCGCCTGGCACCGTGCCGTCGTGTAGTTTTACATTTTGTTATTCTTTGTTTTTCAGATATGCCATCCTTAAAGGAAGCAACAACAAAAGACATCGATATTTTTACAAGCCGGTCGGTCCCTGTGGCTGCCCGGGCCCGGCAGTCCCATAATGCCATGTTACAGTACATGCGCTGGCCCTGGTGGAAGAAACTAGGGGATGAATTCCTGGATCCAGAGAACATACCGGAAGACAACCTAGAGGCCGAGATTGACAGTTTGTACCTTGGGGGAGATGGGTAATTTGGATAAGGTTAAATTGACAAGCGGGGAACTTTTTATAAAGATGAGAGATCAGCGTGAACCTCCTGAAAGGCACCTCGTTACTGTAAAGTGAAGAAAAAAATGTGTCTGCAAATGTGGACGAGTGAGACCGTTTATAATCTAGAGACGCGGGACTGTTCTGTGGATTCTATACTGTACAGTATGTATGTGTAATGTGTGTGTATGTATGTAATGTTAAAGAAACACCCACTAGGGGTCACTGCTGCCCCAAATAAAAGCACTGCACACCATGCAAAGGCGTTAAACTGAGCAAATTAGTAATCAAGTATAAAGGGGAAGGTTAAAGGCTGGCACCCGGTCCAGGGATTGCTGGGATATGCTGCAGCTTCCCCCATGACCCTTCTGTGGATGATTGGAGAATAGATAAATAGATACTTTATTAATCCCAAGGGGAAATTCACACACTCCAGCAGCAGCATACTGATCCAGGGAGCGAGTCCACATCAAAGAAAGTGGTAGGAGTGATCAAAAATATAACCGTAACGAAAAAGACGCCTAAAAGCAGAAGTTCCACTCTCTGCATAAACTGAATGCCTTTGAAACTTCTGAAATGCTTGTAATTCTCCTTCAGTGCACCATAGAAACATCTCTCTATTATAAAAAAAATTAAATCTTAGAAGGAGACGAGACTTTCTCAGAGAGACACCTTCACGTCCCGCAAGACGAGACTTTGTGCCAAGAGATTTAACCACGGAAATAAAAGACAAAGAGTAGATGACAAAGTAGACCGTCGTAAAGAATTCAAAAACGTCGGCGCGATACACATGCAGAGCAGGTTAGAGATGATGGAAGTATGAAAATTTGAAAGTCTCCAAAAACTGATAGAAAAGATCACATTAGCACAAACAAATGGAAATTATTACTCAGTGCAATAACAGAACAGCGAAAAGAGATCGAATATATTGTTCAGATTGAAACTTTAAGTCGGAGACTTGCAGATCGTCTAATTCATGTTGTCATCGGGGAGAAGTACTGCTGCTTCCCAATGAAGAATTAAAAGATTGGTTGTTTGATGAAAGTGAAATCCCGTGAGAGAAAATTTCAACCCCCGCAAGACAAGACTTTATGCAAAGAGATTTGGAAAAGTCCCGCCCACATCTAAAACATTTACCACCACGCCCACCTGTCAATCATCTCTCATTTGTGTGAGTACTATTGTCAGATGCAGTTCGTGTAGAGCAGGGGTGTCAAACTCCGGTCCTGGAGGGCCGTAGTGGCTGCAGGTTTTCATTCTAACCATCTTCTTAATTAGTGACCAGTTTTTGCTGCTAATTACTTCTTTTTAATTAACTTGACTCAGGCCCTTTAGTTGTTTCTTTTTCCTTAATCAGCAGCCAAACAATAATGAGGCACAAAACAAGCCGCCACGTTGCACAATATCTGAAAATAAAGAAAAGTGAAGGTCTCGATAAGGTCGATCTCTCAACACACCAAAACACTTTAACGAGGTTCTTATGAAAAACAGAAAAATCAACAGTTCTGGAAATGCCGTGGCAGAACGAGAGCAACGACAAGCCATGGAATTAAATAATGAGTTTAATTAACAGCAAGAGTTGGTTTCTCATTAAGAAACTGGTTGGAGTTTGAAGCCCCAGTTTAGCTGGTCATCTGTTGGCTCATTTCATGTCTCATTTCTGTTTGGCTGCCATTTTAATGAGGAAGCAAATCAATTCAGAGGACTGAATCCTTAAAAACATGGCCATTAAAATGTGAATTAGCAGTGAAAACAGGTCACTGATTAGGAAAAGGGTTAGAATGAAAACCTGTAGCCACTGCCTGGAGTTCGACACCCGTGGTGTAGAGAGAAAGAAACGATATTCACTCACGGGCAGTTAGACGTTTCGTTGTCACGATGTAATTCTAAACACGGAATCAAAATTCATTGCAATATTGACGAAAAGGTAAAAGCGAAAGGAGATTGAATATATGGACGGGGGTGATATGACAGAAGTATGTAGATATTATGGTTTGACTCGTCGATCGTCCAATTCGTGTTTCTTCCAAATGAAGAGGCGAGAATTAAACGATTTGTTGTTTGGTGAAAGTGAAATCCACAAATGCGAGTGGCAGAGACGTGACATGGCTGGGGGGGTGGGGTCTAGTGAAGCCCCCTAGTCTGACAAGAAGATCTAAAACCACTGAAGCACCAACACTTGGGTCATTCTCAACACTTCTGGCCACGACTGTAGTCTGTCAGCAGGACCCCCAAACCAATATAAGAAAAGTGAGGGGACAAATTTAAAACAAACCTGAAGAGAGCAGTAGCCAGTGACGAAAAACAAGAAACACAACATTTTGGCAAACGGCAAAGAGATAACAGAGAGAGCCAAAGACCAACGTTCAGGGCAAGGCCCGCATGCCACCATGACAGGACGTGGCCGCGGTGAACCCCTGTGGCCATCCAGGATGGGAGTGTGCCATGAAATAAAAATGTCTTGGGGATTTTGGGTGGATGCCTCACACCGTTACTAGGAGGACAGGCCAGCTCCACACAGGCGGAGGTCGCGGCGGTAGAGACGCTGCGGTGCCATCCTGCCCGAGTGTTGTCGCTGTCTTCTTTCTTCGCTTCCTCCCACTCCTTGTGCTTGTAACGCAGGTGAAGGAGACCCTCGACGAGTGTTCAAATGTGACTGACAGTGAAGGTGAATTAATCCAAATGTTCACATGAATTATTGATGGAGAGAAATGTATGACTCGGCCCGCGGGACGGCTGTGAAGTGCCAAAGGCTGCCTTTCTGGACTCGGTGAATGAAGGGTGCCATTTATGTGGTGCCCTTTGTTACAAGCATTTACATTTTTTTTTTTTTTTTTTGCTTCCTTTTGTTGAAGAGTAAGCGCGGCTTTGTGCACCTGCTGAGAGCTTTATAGATGGTGGGATTTTATTTTAAAGCCAGAGGGTAGAAATAAAGCCCATGGCAACAGGAACTCGATTAATTAAACATTAAGCTCCGTTGTTAATATGGTGACTTTCCTCCAGTACAAGAAAAATGGGCCTTTGTACTCCGGCTGGTACCACACAGGAGCCCAACTGTCTCCTAAAGACCACACGGAGAATTTGGGACTTTTCTCTTTTAACTTCAGGTGAAGCCTGTCAGGATGTGTTATTTTACGTTGCTGTGTCCATTGTAACCACAAGGGGGTGCCAGAGAGCCCCAAACCACAGCCACAGTAAAGCAGCACTCGAGTGAAATACGCAGCAAGCACCTTTACAGTGCTCACCTCTCCAGAGATAAGCCACAAAATACAATAAATGAACAATAAAGTGCAATTCATCCTCCTCCTCCTCCACCGAGTGTTACCTGCTGCTTCCCGACTCGGACTCTGTGATATGAGGCATCAGGCTGTCTTCTACGCCGGTCCCTGGAGTGTTTCCAGTGTCACGTCATATCCTGTAGGAAACACCTCTGGGCAAAAGGAAAAGTAGGGAGGTCCTCCCTCCGCAAACACCCCCTCTCGATCCCCAGGGACCCCAACAGGGCTGCACTTCCAGACTCCATCTCCCTAGCACTCCTGCGGGTGTCCTGACTGGTTTCCCATAAGAGACCCCTGCCACCATAGCCTATGGGGGATGGAACCACTCCAAATCCCTGGCTTTTTTTAGGTCCGTCTGCTATACTGTGGTATACCGGCCGGGTACAAAATTATTTTCTTGTGCCTCCACACAGTTTGCTTGTGTCATCGCACTGGCATCCCTTCCAGTTAATGGCTTCTTCCCCGTCACATCTGGGATGCCCGTTCTTCTCCTCCCACCACATGTTTTTGACTATATAGTGTTTGTCAAGGGTGACATTCTGCACTTCAGTCTCATACTCATCTTTTCCCCAGGAATACACGTTATGAATATATGACAGCAATACGCCTTATTATCTCATTGTCCGGCCAGCATTCCACCTTTTCCCTGTATGTTGAGATACCCCAAAATCTTCATTTGGATTCCTGAAGATTGCAGGATTGATTGTGGAGTTCGATATGACATTCAGAAATCACAGACTGGGACCACTCAGAATCAGAACAGGAAAGTACATCTGCGGTACGGGCCAACTCTGCTTGCTAACAACGAATTTGACTCCAGTTTGTTGATGACCTTCTAAGTATAGATTCATAGATGTGAAAGGCACTATATGATAGATAGATAGATGTGAAAGGCACTATATGATAGATAGAGATAGATAGATGTGAAAGGCACTATATAATATAAACACAGAGATGGCCTCTCACCCTCCCGTCAGTTGAGCCCTGGTCAGCTCCAGATCTCCCAACTCCACATTTAGCATCATACTAGCCAGCAGAGGCTTTTAAGTCTGGGCAATGACAGCAAAATCCCAGGGATTACTACCAGGGACATGGCCAGCCACTAGAAACCCTATAGAGATCCACCTTGAGCTCCCTCTTGTGGCCGTAGCTATTCCTGCTGTCCTGAGTCCAACCTCCTAATTACAGGACAGACAACCCCCTATGTCATCCATACATTATAACGGATATCTGGGAGCCATTATACTTCACCCTGTAAGTGTTTCTGGACCACATTCCAATGACAGGATCTTAGATATGTGAAAGGCACTATATAACAGATAGCGTGAAAGGTACTATATAATATATACCTAGATAGGATATGAAAGACTATATAATACATAGATATGAAAGGCACTATATAACAGATAGAGATATAGAGTGTAAGGCACTATATAACTGATAGGTAGATAGATGTGAAAGGCACTATATCATAGATAAATGTGAAAGGCACTATATAATAGATAGACGTGAAAGGCACTATATAATATAAACACAGAGATGGCCTCTCATCCTCCCATCAGTTGAGCTCTGGTCAGCTCCAGATCTCCTGAGCCCAGGTTTAGCGTCATACTGGCCAGCAGAGGCTTTTGAGTCTGGGCAAAATCCCAGTGATTACTACCAGGGACAGGGCCAGCCACTAGAAACCCTACAGAGCTCCACCTTGAGCTCCCTCTTGTGGCCGTAGCTATTCCTGCTGTCCTGAGTCCAACCTCCTGATTAAAGGCCAGACAACCCCCTATGTCATCCATACATTATAACGGATAGCTGGGAGCCATTATACCTCACCCTGTAAGTGCTTCTGGACCAATGACAGAATCTTAGATATGTGAAAGGCACTATATAATAGATTAAACTTTATTTGTAGAAACTATACAATAGATAGACATGAAAGGCACTATATAATAGATTCAACTTTATTTGTCCCCAAGGGGATATGAGAATTTTACAGAAGCTCATGGAAAAACAGGAATATATAAAGGAACAGAAATGATTCACTCTACTAATATTCTAATGACTGAATCATTCTGACCCTAGAATGCCATCGACTTAACTAGGGGGACATCGGAATGAACAAACTTCAATAAGCATTTTGGATTTGTGGACACAACAAGCTGGGCCCTCTCCACCGGTATTTGATTGTCAGTGTCATGAAATGTAGCCCTGTGGCACAACTGGGCAGATTGAACCTCATCTTACTGCCACCTACAAGCCTTGGATTGATGACAGCCGCAGCCGCAGCAGCACCTCTTGTGTTCAAGTCTGAAGTTCTTACGTGCGTTTGGGGGGTTGTTGCCCGTTTTGTACGGTGAGATGGCAGACAGACGCACAATTGCTGAGTAAACACCTGAGAAAAAACAAGACAAGTGTAAACGACATACATACAAAGTGCAAGGCAGTGCAGGAAATACTGAACTGAATTGTGAATTACACATGAACCCAATGTCAGTCTAATACAGGATAAGGGGGAGCTGAGTGCCCATACTGAGCATGGACGGCCAGATTTACCATTTGTGAGCTTGGTGACCTGTGGAAAGAATCTGTTCTTGTATCTGCCTGCTTTGACATAGTCCAGTCAGTAACATCTGGCAGATGGGAGAAGTTCAGAAAGCCAGTGAGCTTTTCGGCAGGCCTGACTATTCGTTGCCGCCTGTTCCTCTGATGTTTAGTTGCTGATCCAAACCACACCGTGATGGATGAGCTAAGAGCAGTCTTGATGATTGCTGTGTTGAACTGAATCAGCAGATCTTGTGGGCGATGAATCTCTCTGAGCTGTTGCAGGAAGTCCATCTGCTGCTGTGCCTTTTTTATGATGGAATCTCTTGGTGTTTTCCCACCGCTGGACTTTTTAGAAACTCAGGAACTTTGGTAGGATTCCAAGTGCAAGACGTTGAGCCATTTGTAGTTGCTGGTACTCCTTTCAGCTTCTACCCCAGAGTGTGTACTTTTCATTCAACCAGGAACTTTCTTTGGGGGCTTGGGCAATGAATTGTGCTGATTGGTTGACCACAAGTATCTGTGCCATCTTCCAAATCTGTTAGTAGTTTAAACTTTGGAAGATCGAGCATTGCGCTTAACACCACATCACCCTTTATTGCCACCTCCCTGGTGTGCCATGAAAAACACATTTTTAAGGTAGGGGTGGTTGGGGTCCCCCATGGACTCCCAAATGTGCCTCATTTTGCAGCACATTACTTTTCTTTGTCACATATTTTACATAAAGCTTATAGTTACCGGTGTGAACGCAACACACAAAAGTGACCAGGGACCACAGGTGGCAGAGTCATTCATAATACAGGAGCACATCGGTTCTTGAAAAAGTTCCTACGGTGGGATAGTGCCTTATGTTGGTCTTCCATGTCAAGTCCCAGGTGATTAGAGACACGCTCTGGTTTCCACAATTGACACGTTATGGTTAAGTATGGTGAGGGGAGGTAATATTGGGGGCCCCCGCCTGAAGTCCACTGCCATCTCCACAGTTTTGAGCCAGCTGCTCAAATTCATGACGCAGACTCGTCACCAGTCCTGATGAGTCCAGTGACAGTTGTGTCCTCCGCATAACTACGGAGTTTGACAGAAGAGCGTGTAACAAGAAGGCAACATGAATACATTACCGAAATGGGCCTCACTTTCTTATTGTCCCGGCCAGTGTTTTTGCTCTTGAATGTATGCTGAGACGCCCCAAAATGTTCATTTGGACTCCCGTCAATTGCGCGATTATTTTTTTGTCGCGTTCTGGATGACACTCAGCGATTGCAGACCCGGTCTAATGTCACAAGTGGCTCTTCTCACGACATTTACAATTTTTCTTTTTTCCTCAAAACATTCGATTTCTATTGAAGTAAACGGTTCTCCTGAAATCCCTCAACGCTGCACGCTAACATACTGTGGCTCTTCCAGGGATGACTCATTCACGTGAGCCGCTGTATTGTTGTGTTTATTAATAAATAACGGTCCGTCTTCCCCAAGCGGTGGTGCACTTTTCCATGAGCAGCATGCGTTCTTGATTTTTTTTTTTTGTCTTCTCGAATGTAAAGCGATCCGACCGGCCGGCCGGCCAGTCCTGGAGCAGCACAGAGGCAGCGTCAGCGGTGACAGCCCGCATCTCGGCCGGATTGCCCCTGGATGCTCGTCCCTGAGTAGGCCCGCCCCCTGCCTAACTATCTAGTAGAGCCGGCTCTGGCCAATGAGCGGCGCGGGTGCCGTTTGTCCTCCACGGTTGTCTAGGAGACGCGGTGAGGAGGCGGGGCGGCTCGCTTATTCTCTGCGCGACTTGAGGCACTTGCTGGCTGGCTGGCAGGCAGTTTGTGGCGGGGGGGGGGGTCGCAGCACAACAAAGGCAGGCATCGGCCAGGATGAGGATGACGACGACGACGACGACGACGAGGAGGACGAAGTGGAGGTGGAGGTGCACTTAGCGTGTGTCCTGTCAGAAGGCGCCTCCGGGCCACTCGCGCACTCCTTTCGTCTCTGGACACTTGCGTGGCGGTCTGGCGAAAGCGGGGTGCTTTGGATACACAGTTCCCACCTGCCTTGTCCCGCGGAGCAGAGGGCGACCACTCCACTAACCAGTAAGTGTACCGGCGGAAAAAAAGAAAAAAAGCGAGTGTGTTTTTGTCTCCATTTGGCGTGTTGCTGTCGTCGTCGTCGTCACTGCCGGGCGCTCACCTGCTCGCTCGAGACCCGCCGCTGCACGAAAGGCGCTCATTAATTTTACATCGCGCGCGGACCGCGACTGGGCTGCTGTCGCTGCTGAACGTCAGGGAAGAAAAAAAAAAGAAAGTGTCGAGTGACAGCCGCATCCGGCCGGGCGGAGCACGGGGTCGGTGTCGGAGGCAAACCAATCGGGGCGAGGGACGACGCTCGGTACCAAGCTGCTGCTTCCTCGCTCCCTTTTTGTTTGTTTGCCAGCCAGCCAGTTCGTCGAACGAACGAGGAGACACCGGACGGGAAGGCACGTGGCTGTCACTTCGCTGACCGCGAACACAAAAGACGCGCGGAGCAGCAGGGCTGTAAGCGGTCACTGCAGGTAGTGGACGGGAGGACAGGCCGAGGTGAGACTCGGGTGAGGCAGGAGGCAGACGAGTGGCGGTACCTGTGCGAAAGGTGAGAAAAGTTGCGGGAATCGTAGACTGTGGCTAAAAAAAAACAAAAATCGCGACGTAAGCCGATTGCTGTTGTGCGGTAGGAGCTGCGGTGGGTCGCACGCTTGGCTGGCATTCTGGAAGTGTCGTGCATGGGGACGAGTAACCCGCGGGAACAGGAAAGCGGACGACTCAACTCTTACGGTAGTACTTGACGTTTATTAATTTGAAAGAAAATAACCCATCAGACAAATTAAAAGGTGAAGAACTTAGGGCAGCTTGGTGACATATCTCTCCATTCTTCGCTTTGCTTAACCCGTCTGATAAGATTGTAGACCTGTGAAGCCCCCCACACTCGTTTTTTGAGGGGAAATGTGTGAAGGAAAATCCACAGGAACACTTGCTTGAACTTTATACAGATAACGTCCGGATGTGGTAGTGGAACCCAGCATGCTGGATTTTTAAAACACAGGGAGAACATGCTGACTCCATGCAGAAGGTGTTTTGAAGTGGGCATGTAAGGTTTGGTTTTGGTTGATGTACTTAAAAGGCCATCCCGCATGAAGACAGAGGTGTCCTTTAGTCTTCAGCGCCCCGTTAACAGCCACAGTCATTAGCTAATAAACGAGGCTCACTATGGGCTGTCATGCCACCGCGTCCTTCCTATTTATGCCCCTGCGAATAGCATCCTAGTGTGATAAATGAACTGAGCTGGATTTACAAACACAGGGAGAACACGCTAACTCCATACAGACGACCAGGGGTGCAACAAGCCGACATGAAGTGGGCATGCAAGGTTTGTTATTTTTGGAATGTACTTCAGTCGATGGCGTACTTGTGGCCGTTGCCCTTGAAGATGAAGCAATAATGTACCATAGTCCTCCACAACTGGGGGAATAACCACAGTCTTTAAATAATGAAGAAGGCTCACTGTGGGCCCTCATGTGACGCATCCTCCGCATCCCACCTGTTTGTCCTCCTGTGGAGAACATGCTGACGCCATGGGTGACAAGAAGCTGTTCTGAAGTGGGCATGCCAGGTGTGTTTTGTAGTGTTACCCGTGAAGTCAGAGTGATGTTCTGATGGTATCTGATCAGGGGTGCTCTGATCACGGTTGTTTTTTGGGGGGGGGGGGGGGGGCTGATTCAGTTTTCATGTTACTAGAATGGGCTGATTTCAATATTGCTTCTGTTTTGATTTCTTTGTCCTTTTAATATATTTTATTTTCCATCCATCCATTATCCAACCCGCTATATCCTAACTACAGGGTCACGGGGGGGGTCTGCTGGAGCCAATCTCAGCCAACACAGGGCGCAAGGCAGGAAACAAACCCCGGGCAGGGCGCCAGCCCACCGCAGGGCACACACCTGGGACAGTTTAGGATCGCCAATCCACCTAACCTGCATGTCTTTGGACTGTGGGAGGAAACCCACGCAGACACGGGGAGAACATGCAAACTCCACGCAGGGAGGACCCTGGGTCACCTAACTGCGAGGCAGTAGCGCTACCCACTGTGCCACCGTGCTGCCCTTTATTTTACTTTATTTATTTATTTATAAGCTTCTGCAAAACCAGCCAGGTGTAAGCCTTACATTCTATATTAAAGGAGTCTTCGTATAATGGAGACCACAGGTGTTACCTGTTCGTTTTTTTTTTGAAAATGAAAATCTGTAGGTTTATTTTTCAATAAAAAATTCTAAAATAAAATCCCTTTAAAACATACTTTTGTTTAAAACTAATGAAGCAGGTATACACTATTTATCCATAATACACACATCATAAGAGCATATAAAGTGCATGCCATGAGTACAAGACAGAATTGAAATGAAATGTCCAAAGACCTGCAGGTCAGGTGAACGAATCGCTGTTGCTAAATCGTCTGTGTCCGTCTGTTCATGTTGAGTTGCGCTGGACCGGCTCGCTGTCCTCGGCTTGTTCCTGCCTTACGCCCGATGCTTGCTGGGATAGGCTCCAGTCTGCCCTGCGACCCTGCCCTGGATAAGCAGGTTAGGACGCTGGATGGATGTTCATTAGATGTTTATCAAGCGGGTACGAGGCCAACACGCTTATCAAGTTTACATGTAAAATACACACATTTGGCCTTTAAGCTAACAAGCCTGTTATTTAATGAGCAGCGAGGGGAATTTCTTCTTTTGTCTGTTGTTGCTGTAGCCCAAGATGTGAGCCACTGTACTACACACACACTTGATCTCAGCCACACTCCTGACAAGAAGTTTCACATTTAATGAAAGAGAAAAGGTCTGAACTCGGTACAGGAGCTTTTCCTAATTTCGGCCCCTTTTTCCTTTCACCCCAAGTTCAGCTGAACAACCTCCACGTCTGCCGTTCCTTGAACAACACGAGCCCAACGATTCCCTCCGTTTATTACTCCACTTTCTTGAATTTAAACCCCGATATCCCTGCCCTCGCTATCTGCTCTCTGTTTACTGCAACAAAATGGCCCACGCGCTTCCCTAACACGTGCAATTCTTTACATAAAGGGTCACAACAACCAAGTTACCTTTAAGACAAAAAAAGGTTATGGGGGAAATAAAACGCCAATTGAGTCCTTTGGGGTGAAAATCGGCCAATTTAGATTGGTGGCCAATCAATTAGAATCTGCGAACTCGGGGACAATGGGGCCAACTCCATACATGGTGGGTTTGAACCTGGCACGCTGCCACCCACTGTGCCACTCAGCACTGATTTCAGAGGTCTCCAAATGTCACCGGATACCTTCGACTCGTTTAAATGTTAATTTGAATCGCTGTAATGAAGCAAGCACAGCTGATTAAAATGGGGCCGCGTAGTGCCTGCTCATTTGAGGGAAAATGTGTTTTAAAGGTTAGCGAAAGCTGCTGGCGTGTGCACCTGTTTGAGATGGAATATGGAGATAGAGAATTGTGTGAGATGCAAGTAATAAGAACCGCGACAGCGTCATTTAACATGGAAGTGCATGTTGTGAAAGGAAGGAGGAATTAAGTACTTAACAAAAAGATGTACAACTTTTGTACTAGACCTGATATTCGTTATCCTCATTGTGCCTAATCCAGTGCAGGGTCATGGGGACCAAGGCCTACCCCGCAGCACAGAACAGTCAGAACAGGTAGCAGGCCATACAATACAATACAATACAGTTTATTTTGTGTATAAAGAAGTGCCGCAATGGGCTTTAACAGGCTCCCCCCCCCCAAGCCTTCACTCAAGGAAAAACTCCCAAAAAGACACTTGTAGGGAAAAAAAAATGGAAGAAACCTCGGGAAAGGCAGATCAAAGAGAGACCCCTTTTCCAGGTAGGCTGAGTGTCCATTAAAAAAAGGGGGGTCAATACAATACAATACACCAGGGGTGCCCAGTGCGTCGAGTGCGATCGACCGGTAGATCAGAAAGGTAGTGCAGGTAGATCGCGTTGCATTCAAAAAAAATTTTTTTAAACGTTAGTCTATCTTTACGTTGCTAATGGGCAAACATCCGCCACAGTGCCCTCTTCAGTTGCGAGATCAACCACAGGCGTTACCTGGTAGGGAACCACCCATACACTCAGACTGTGATTCAGACTACGAATGCCATGAATGTAATTACCCCGATCTACACGCTGTCAAATAAACGAACCACACGCCGTGGCGCAACGTAAAGAGGCTTCCCCTCTGATGCTGACGTCCGAGGTCCTCCCTGCGTGGAGTTTGCATGTTCTCCCCGTGTCTGCGTGGATTTCCTTCCACAGTCCCAAGACATGCTGGTTAGGTGCACTGGCAATATGTGCTTGGTGTGTGTGTGTGCCTTGCGGTGGGCTGGCACCCTGCCCGGGGTTTGTTCCTGCCTTGTGCCCTGTGTTGGCTGGGATTGGCTCCAGCAGACCCCCGTGACCCTGCAGTTAGGATAATGACTGACTGGCTGACTGACAATACTGTGGTGAACTTGCCTGACTCATCTTTGTGATTTCAGCCTATCGTTGCTTATAATCGCTTGAGATAAATTTGTTAACGTAAGACTTCTTGCCCTAAAATTCATTGCTCTTAAAAGGAATCTCGCAGACACTTGAGAGGGTAGAGCACTGGGCACTGATGGCCTGTAATGAAGTTTGATAGCCGCCAGGCTTAAGAGCTTAACCCTTCACTGGACATCAGACATTGCAGCCTTTTCAGCTGACGTTCATCGGGATGAGTGGCTTGTTAGTCCGCCAGCTGAGGCGTTTTAGTTTGGCCTGCCAGGTGCTGCAGTTGTGTGTTGCTTTTTTTAGACGGACTGGCTTACTCTTCCCAATATTTGCTTTGATGCTACAGAACGGTGCCCATGTAATGGGCACTTGTCGACACTCATTCATTGGGCTTGACTTGTGGTAGGGTGTGCGTCATGGTGGACGTGGAGAGGTGTGCAGCGTCTGTGGCACAATAACGACATGGATGGTTGAATATGGATGATGCTGTTCTGTGGTCCAGGTGTTCTCTTTGTCTCGACTCCTCTTAGATCTGCCACCATCAATATGCATCTTCACTGAAAGGCAGGTAGCAGGTGTGTGTGTGTGTGTGTGTGAGGGGGCATGCTGGCAGATGGTGGCTGCTTTAGGGAAAGCAGTCCAAGTATCCAAAAACACAAGTAGGAATATCACAAGAAGCACAGCAATCGGGGAAAAATGCCTTGAAAACCGTTAACACACGAGAGTGAATAATAAAAAGAGGAAACTGAATCTCCCACAGCAGTAGACATGAAGCATAAACCGTGTGCAGTGGAATATGCCGGAAGTAAAATATAAAAGCCAAATCCCACTGACTCACTCATCACGAAATCTCCCAAACTGTGAGGACTTGGGACTTGAAATTTGGAATGGAGGTTACCCTTGTAAGTGCTCACCAAGAAACGGTTTTCAAAATGTCGTGGTCCAAGCGCGTTCTGTCTGTATGTCTATCCGCTTTTCACGAGAACGGATTTAGATCGGTTTGTTCTTTTCTGTACTTTGCTTGAACTTTCCGGTTGTTTTTGCGACTTCTCTCATCGTGCTAAGTACCGTAGTTTGCTTGCGGTACCGATGTATTTATGCAAATCCAACAGAGTGGCTGTGGGCGGGTCCTTCCTCATTCACTTGCGCCATGTGTTGGAGTGCACCTCACCTCTACTTAGCTAGTGGTACCTGTTAGACATTATTATCTCCAGATTGTTAAGGAGTAACGTTTGACGTTTTTGAAAGTGAGATCAGACCTCAGTGTGTTTTAGAGGGTAGCTGCTGATTGCCAGCGATATCACGGCCACACGGGGGATGCTCTCCCGTCAGAGCCGAACGCGATCAGATACAGTGCCGACATCTATTGATTTGTAAAGTTTGTCCTGTTTCATTACTATGTGGGCGCAGCCACGGGGTACAGCTAGTCTAAAATATAAAGCCGAAGCTCCGTTTGTATGTCTGTCGATGTGCAGATCTTCATCCCTGAACCTGACTTGCCTGAATTTGTGCACGGATTCCACCATTAGTACAGGGGATGAGAGCAGGCTATGACTCCTTCTGAAATGTAGCTGGTGTGCCCACCCTGGGCAGTGCGGGGTACCCTTTACCTAAGAGAAGAAGGGGAAAAAAAACCAAAACATGTAACATTAAACATAAAACGACAGAGAAATGTTGTTTACGATACCTTGTGAGGAATGTGTCATTAATGAAGTGATCGAGACAATTAGTGTGAGGAGTAAAGCAGAAATAACAACAATAAGACAAACAAGATATGAGGGGGAGTGTTGTACATGGGCATCATGTCAGCCTGGACAAGTAATGAAGTTAAAAAAAAAATAAAAAAAATTGTCATTGCTGCTTAATCCAGACCAGGGTCCGTGGGCACCTGGAGCCCATACCAGCCAGCATAGGGCGCAAGGCAGGAACAAATCCTAGACAGGCTGCCAGTCCATCACAGGGCAAACACACACAGCAGGGGGAAGAAACCCACGCAGACACAGGCAGGACCCGGGATGTGAACCATGTGCTACCATGGTGCCACCCAGCTGAGGGTCTAACGTCCACATTCTTCACCAGTCTGTCAGACCGATACTTTTCGTAACGCATTAAGTACACACCACAGAAGCAAGAGCGGCGGTTTGCTGAGTGAGATGTCAGCTCTATGGTCACCATGAGTGCCAGTGCAAACACCATGGGACATGTGTTGGTTGTGTTTGCCCAGAGTAAGGTGGTAAAGCCCATTTTAAAGGGCACCACTTGGACAAGCACGCCAACGACATGAAGGCTAAAGAGGAAAAACCTGCACTGCTGGCACTGCAGCCCGCTGCTCCTTTTGTCAGCTGAGTTGTTTATCTGAGAAACTGAAGACATTCAATCAAGGGAGCCTGAAAGCAAAATCCATCACCGTGATTGGTGGGGCGTCCATTTAAAAAATGAACAATTAGTTGAATAAAAAGAGGCAATCTGTGTGGTACTTTCAATTCAATTTAAAACCAAAGCTGATTGATTAAAGGAGCAAATATTCAAGAATGCTTACATGGTTTGATTCGTCTGTGCATATTTATGTCATTACTAATAATAAGAATACATTTTAGTTATATAGCACCTTTCCCATGCTCAAGGCATTCACTTTATGCAGAAGGTTGTTTGCAATTTAAATATAAACTAAATGCAAAAAAAAAAAGTAATATCTGAACTGAGAGACGGCCAGCTGGTGTGGAAGGGTGCAAGGAGCACTCATCGATGTCACAAAGTGTTGGAGTGCCACCCTGGCCGCCCCCTTTCTTCTACGTGTAAAACAAAGTAAACAAGCAGTCAATGACAATGAAATAAACGTAAATCACCTCAATGGCTAAAAGTAATAAGGATTCTTTCAGAGGTCTGGGGAGCGCCTTCCTTCCCTGAGGTTCAGGTCCAAATGAAACGCCAACTTTCAGCTGCCACCCCCCTTTTATATCAGTCCTGCCAGAAGGGGTGAGGTCAGTTGCCCTCAGTGGGCGACTCCTCTGGGCTGAAGTAGAAAAAAGAGACAAGTCTGTTAGTGGCAGCGCCCCCTCTAGCCCCAGTGGGGTGCCCCTCAGACGTGCATGTAGGACACTCGATAGATAGACAGACAAGATAGCCCTTTGTTTGTCCCTTGGGGGAATGTGACACAATTGATTTCCACTGCCACCTTCCTCATACCACATGTATGAATTGTGTGCTCGTGCTGCCTTTTGTCACTGCCTCGGGTGTTTTATTTTGGTCACCGACACAAAGTGGACAAGTTCAAGGGAGAAGTCTGCAGCACTTGTGACAGAGAGCTAATAAACTGAAGGCGAGAGTCAAGTGTGTTAGCAAAAAGTATATTATGACAAACTTTAGGATTAAATGTTCATGTAATTTTCGCCATGACAGAAATGAACATAATTAATTTGAAATATCAATCAAAACAAGTGACTTTACAGATGACCACTTTATGTTCTGTTTATCTTTTATCGAGCAGTAAGGTCCATCACGTGTTTCAGCTCAGGTTTACAGATTTGCATTTCTGTGCCCGTGGCTGGCAGGCTTCCATTGGTATAGAATATCCTTAGACCCACTTAATCTGATGCAGGGACCTGGCAGGGAAGCAGAGCTGTTCCAAGAAGCAAGGGATGCAGGGAAGGAATCAACGTGTACTGCTCTTCAAGACAGTTTTCACGTCCTGAGCCGTCACAATTGTAATATGGGCTACTGATGGGCTGGCAGCAAAAAAAGAAAAAATAATAACAATTGACCAGGAGCGCGAGTGACCGACACTGTTGCCCTACTAGTTGTGCAGTCCGAGTAGGAGTTGAATGCAGTTATCCGGTTTTCTGGCGTTGGAGTCGGATAAAATGTATCAACTCCAGCTAAATGTAAAATGTATGTTTCACAAATACTAATTTGTTTAAATTATTTTTTCTTCTAGCCCTTTGTTAAAAATGTAGCCTCTTTTTTACTTTGTAAGCTTTGTCTTATGTTTAATGCTACTTGGTGTTTGTCACTTCCACTTTCCCCCTATTTGGTGTGGTCAGCCCCTCCCCTTTAGCTTTCATTGGCCCCCTGAGTCAGGTGCTCCTCCCCAGGAAGGCTGTTGGCTTCCATTTTACTGTTCACAGCAATGATGAAAAGATACAACCAGACAATAACACACGACAACTGTTACAAACCGTGGGTAAGAGGGCACCAGCGCATCGCCAGGTCCTCCCAGGTAAACCACCCCCAGACACTTGGACTGGCCGCACTCGGAGTGGTCATGTCACCTGCCCTGCTCACTTTGAGGATGTGGGAGTAAACCTGAGAGAATGCTGTGTCTGTGAGGTGCCGGCACTAACTGCTGGGTCACAATGCTGCACCAGGCTTTCATTAAAGTGTTTTTAGTTTCTTAATGGAAGCTTAAGCAATAGATGAGGTACACAGTGGATTCAGGCATTTTGTTATGTGGCAGCCTTGTGCTGACATTACAGGGTGAGTCCAAATTCTGTTAACACTAATGGTACTGCTATGTATATCTCTATTATAATAAAAAAAAATCCTGATCTTCTCGGAAAGACACTTTGACGTCCCGTAAGACTCGACTTTACAACCTCTGGAAGCCAGACCCATGAGATGGTCACTATTGCACTTCACACCTAACTTACAAACAATTTAAAAGAAGATCACGGACATCTAACATCTCAGTTGTTGGAATTCTTTTGGCAGACACACTTCATGTGCTCCCAGCTCTTAGAAATGTTATACGTTCTAGGTGGCATGTCAATGACAGAGCGAAGAAGAAAGAGCAGCTATGTGCAAATTCTGAAAATAAGGAAAGTAATAATCATCCCGGACCAAGTGGGATTGAAAACCTCGTAGGTCCAATCGGGGTCAGAAATGAAAGACTTCATAAAGACGTTTAAAAACGTTGGCGCGATACACAGAGCAGGTTAGAGATTATGAAAGTAGTAAAATTCGAAAGGCTCCAAAAAAACGTTGGCGCAATACACATGCAGAGCAAGTTACAGATTATGAAAGTAGTAAAATTCGAAAGTAACGAAAAAAAGAATGTAAAGATCGCATTAGCACAAACAAATGGAAATTATTACTCGGTGAAATAACGGAACGGCAAAAAGAGATCGAATATATGGACAGAGGTGATATGACAGAAGTATGTAGATATTGTTCGGCTTTAAAGTTTAAGTCACAGACTTGTAAATCGTCTTAATTTGTATTGCCATCAAGGAGAAGCAGTGTTTTTTCTGAATGAAGAGGCGTATCCGCGAGAATTAAAAGATGTGGTGTTTGGTGAAAGTGAAATCCACAAATACAACAGGTAAAATATCCGAGTCTACAATAATCTTTTCGCGTTCGCATCATTCAGTGCTCAGAACGTACATTTACACAATAATGGACCATACGCCATGAGAATCTGTGGTCCCGCAACAATTAAAGCAACGACAAGTTTAATTTCGAAGAAACCACAATTCAGTCAGGTGTATATTTATGATCACAGAGAGGCGATGCAACATAGAATCGGAAGAGTAGGTAACAACTCCCATGAAAATAACAATCTCTTTAAATTGTATATCCCGGTAACCAAACCTGGGGGTGGGCGAGCGAAGCGAGCAGAGGGCAGAGCCCCCTAGTACTCGGATACAATTTTTGTGGACAATTTTTGTGCCACCAGTGGTCCATGTGTTGAACTTGATGGCGAACAGGTGTAGACGTTCCTGTAAATCATCTTGCTCATGTGAAGTATGTTTTGTGAGTAAATTGTTTCCGTCATTCAATTGTTAACCTCATTTTGACTCGCCCTGTGTTTATATTCAACACTCAATACCACTGAATGACAAAGTGGAATCAGGAGTTTAGAAATTTGTGCCCGTTTATTAAAAATGACAAAATGAAACTATCACATTGACACAAGTATTTTAAGTAATTGCTGAGTAAAGGGCCTGAACCCCCTTTGGCAGCCATTCACGTCAGGAGTCTTCTTGGGTCTGACATGACAGGCTTCACATACCTGGATTTGAGGATCTTCTGCCGTTCTTATCTGAAACTCCTCTCAAGCTCTGCCATACCGTCGTTGGTCAGCAGTTTTCTGTCTCTCCAGAGACTTTCGATTGGGTTCAAGTCCCGGGTTCTGGCTGGGCTACTCAAGGTCATTCCCAGAGTTGTCCTTAAGCCACTCCTGTGTTGTCTTTGCTTTGAGATCCTTCGGCCCAGTCTGTGGTCCAGAGTGCTCTGAGCAGGTTTTCATTCAGCAGATCTCTGGATATCTTTTTGCTCCGTTCAGCTTCCCCTCAACTCTGTCTCCTCTCCCAGCCCCTGATGCTTTGCCGTTGGAGTGCCATTGAGCAGGTGATGAGCAGCGTACGGTTTTCTCCAGACATGATGCTACTCTTGGTTTCATCAGACCAGAGAGTCTTGTCTCCTCACAGTCTGAGAGTCCTTTAGGTGCCTTTTTGCAAAATCGAAGTGGGCTTCCATGTGTCTTTTACTGAAGAGAGGCTTCCATCTGGTCACTCTGTCATAAAGCCCAGATTGATGGAGTGTTGCAGTGATGGCTATTCTTCTAGAGGTTTCTCTATTTCCACACAAGTTCTCTGAAGCTCACCCAGAGTGACCATTGTGTTCTTGGTCACCTCTCTTACTAAGGGTCTTCTCCCCTTATTGTTCCAGACATCTTTTGTTTAAGAATTATGGAGGTCACTGTGCTCTTGGGAATTTTTTTTGTAGCTTTCCCCAGATCTGCGCCTCAACATGGTCCTCTCTCTAAGCTCTGGAGGCAAGTCCTTTGACCTCATAGCTCGGTTTTTGTCACCCATGAGACCTTCTACAGCAGGGGTCACCAACTCTACCAATTGGAGGACCACCGTGGCAGCAGGTTTTTATTCTAACCCTTTTCTTAATGACAGACCTGGTTTTACTGCTAATTAATTTCATTTGAACTAATTTTAATGAACTTGTTCTTGAAAACTCAGACCCCTTAACTCTTTCAGGGCTGATGTCAACTTTTGTTAAAAGAAGGAGTTGACGATGGTAATCAACTGTAACTGTGCCAAAACAAACCGTTATGTTTTATTTGGACTCTCATTGCTAGAAGGAAAGTTAGCTTCATTAGTTTGACCGAGATTTTCTGCGCTCATGTGAGTAGTAAGGTGCAAACAAGAGCAAAAATGGCACTGACATAATGGCGAGAGATCAAAGCTAATGTGTAAAGCTAAATACTGCGTGGACGACGTTTTGCCTATTATCTCTGAACTAGACTATGACTTGCCGGATTCCGATTTTGATACAAGTGATCAAAAACGAATGTGAAGTTCCAGCTTCAGCTGACTGGTCCCCAGCTAATCGTGTAGCTGACACACCTACAGCAATGTTCGCCAGGAGGACTGCCAGTTAACAATGGTAAGAGGTAGAAAGCAGATTGCAATGCACTGTGACCGTGACCGCTGCTGCGGCTGCCACCCCAGCCACGCGAAGACATCCTGTGGCAGCAAGTCGGCCGCACATTCTTGGCCAACTGGCAGCCGCAGCATGCAGCAACAGACGTTTTATGTTGATTTCTGTGTGAAACCATTGCTTTTCAGAAACTGTTTTTCGGAAAAAAGTATTCAGCCCTCAAAGAGTTAATTGTTTCTTTTTCCTTAATTAGCAGCCAAACAAAAATGAGATACAAAATGAGCCAAAACATGAGAAGCAAACGGTGACCATCATAAAATATCTGAAAAATAAAGAAAGGTGAAGGTCTCAGGAACGTCGATCTGCTCAGGTCCCCAGTGCTCTTAGAAAAGAGAAAATCAACAATTTTGGAAAATGTCTGCTAATACACAATGAGAGCAGCAACAAGCCACAGAATTAAAGAACGGGTTTAATTAACGACTAGAATTGGCACCGCATTAAGCAGCTGGTTGGAGTGAAATTGGTTGGAGTTTGAGGCCCGGTCTTCTGTTGGCTCCCTCACTTCACATTTCATTTCTGTTTGGGTGCCATTTTAAGGAAAGAAATGAAGCAATTCAAAGGAACAAATCTTAAAAAAGCAAATCAATTAAAATGAATTCACAAGATGTTAATTAGCAGCACAAACGGGGCACTCATTTAAAAAAAAAAAAAAAGGGTTAGAATGAAAACCTTGCAGCCACGGTGGTCCTCCCAGACCGGACTTGGCGCCCCCCTGCTCTACAGACAGGTGTGTGTCTTTCCCAATCGGTCCAGTAAACTGACTTGAAACAAGGTGTAGAAACATCTCCACGATGATCAACAGAATGGGCTGCACTTGAGCCAGATTTCTAGCATCATAGCAAAGGTTCTGAATACTTGTTGTGCCAATGTGATATTTCGATATTTTTTGTTATT
This sequence comes from Polypterus bichir lapradei, assembly GCA_026402145.1. Lineage (NCBI taxonomy): Eukaryota > Metazoa > Chordata > Cladistia > Polypteriformes > Polypteridae > Polypterus > Polypterus bichir. The sequence goes on along the minus strand of JANRMT010062816.1, from coordinate 22,141,894 downwards.
TTTAATAAGTTTGCCAAAAATTCTAAAATCCTGCTTTTGTTTTGCCATTCTGGAGTATCGAGTGTTGCTTGATGTGAGGAAAATTAAATTTCATTTTTAATTTTAGCACAAGACTGCAACATAACCATGTGTGAAAAAAAAGTGACCGGGGTCTGAATACTTTCAGAATTCACTGTAGCTGGATGGATGGATGGATGGATGGAAGTGTCTGCTTTTTGTTGAACTCCGTGTCCAGCATGTTGGCCTGATTCAGCTCACATCTGCCAGGCTTCTGAAGCCCCACATCTTCTCCCTTCTGCGTTTTGTAATTTTTATTAAATGCCTTTTTTCCTGTTCTGCTGATGTGGACTCTGCCATGATGTGGACCCCTAGATATTGTACATTAACGACAGACTCAGAATTCTAGTCATTTATTAGATGCTTTCCACACCACAGAACCTTTTTCAGGAACTGAGGACATTTTAGAAACTCTTGCACACTTGTAGCATTTCCACTGCAGGAACTTGGGCCATTTGTAGTTGCTGGTATTTATTTCCTAGAACTCCTACTCCGTGGTGTGTCATTTTCGTTCAACCAAGAGCTGTTGTGGGTGGAGCTCAGGCGATGAATTTTGCTGATTGGTTGACCACAAGCACTGGCACCATCTTAAGAGATCTGTCAGTAGTTTTAACTTTGGAGAGACATCAGTGAAGATGATCTCCCCTGTGCCCTCCTGATGGCTCCACACTTCCCACCACATCACTCTTCATAGCCGCCTGCCTGGTGTGCAGGGTCACAGGTGGCGCAGTGGTAGTGCTGCTGCTTTGCAGTAAGGAGACTGTGGAAGATTGTGGGTTCGCTTCCCGGTTCCTCCCTGTGTGGATAGTGCTTTGAGTACTGAGAAAAGCGCTATATCAATGTAATGAATTATTATTATTAACCGCACTGAAGCCATAGTCTCTGCCATGAACTCCTGGACGTGCCTCACGTCGCACCACATCATTCTTCTTTGCACGTCAGATATTTTGCGTAAAGGTTGAAGTTCCTGTTGTGGGGTGAGAATGTAACACATAAAAGTGGCCGAGGATCACAAGTGGCCCATGGCCCACATTTACAGGAACTCTTATTAGTTCCTGCGGTGGGAAAGCGTCTAATGTTGCTTAGAAATTTGAAATGCTCAGTTATGTGGTTTGACGCTGACAATGGAAGGTCCAATCCCATGTATCCATTGTCAGACCCAGTTATCCAGTTAAAGGTCCTGGTAGGCTGGAGCCTGTCCCAGCAACGTCCAATGCAAGGCAGTACCACATTGCAGGCAGGATGCCAGTCCACCGTTGCAAGGCCTTCTCATTTACACGGTCACACTGCTCCAGTCTAGAGTTGCTAATTAACCTCGTTTGAACAGCTTTGAGATGTGGAAGGTAAAACTGGAGTACCTGGGAGAAAACAAAACAACAAAACGCACACTTGTGGGCACTTGGAGATGAAAGTGGAAATTCAAAAGCAGCACTGAGCACTCTGAAAGGTGCTGTGGGCTCATTGAGAGTCGTTCAACAGTGAATACCTGCGGCCACTGCCCCTCTCCACACTGGGGTCCTAAGCCAGGGCAGCCAATGCACGAGCTGGAAAAATCGAATTTAAGAAAAGAAAATGAAACCAGCGTACACCGTCCGAGGCAGACCGATGCAATAAATCATCATGGGAGGTTAGCATTACTGGTTTTCCTGTATTGATCGATCGTTCCTGCTAGCTTAGCAAGAACGGAAATCCCATTCTGCTTGTTGAGCTGTCAAGTCGCCTCTCGAAATTCGTCCCCAGATAAATCCGTGGTCATATGCTTGAAGGGGATTAAAAAAAAAAAAAAAGGTGTCATAAACTCGTAGAGTAAATAATTTGATTCTTAACGTAAAGGATTAGGTGAGATTCAGGCAATTTCAGCCGGCAGAGGGTGGTATGTTGTTCAATTTTCACTGAATAGATTATAATATTCCCTTCGGCTGGGCATTGACTTCAGTCAGCCTGTCATCCTCCGACGGAGCGCTCTGGTCTGACATTCTGTTATGTTTGGGTGTGAATCACACGCTTGTGTCATTGGGAGTTTTGTGGAGCCTTTATTACGATTTTAGGTAAAGCAAAGATTCTGTCTCTTCTGTCCCCATCCCGCTAGGGGACGTTAAGGGGGCCCAGGTGTGTAGTTATTAGCGGTGTAACAATGACTCACAGCTCGATTTGATACGATACCGGGCTGCCACGGTTCAATACATTTTTGGTACGCTGAGCTAATTTGCTAATGTGTAGGTATGTCATGTGAACTACTAGGGGGCGTTACAGCACCCCAAAAACCCAGAGCACAGTTCAAGATGCCAATTAATACAGTAAATGTATTGCCATCAATACCTTGATACGCTCTCCAGCTTCAGCAATATGACTCTGCCCTTCTCCACACCACCCAGCTGAGCTTCATCTGAGTCCTCTCCCGACTCTGACTCTCCGGGTGAAGCACAGCACAGCTTCCTTCATACCGGACCCGCGAGTACTTGTGGCGCTATCACACTGCAAACATCAAAACCTCCCCGTGATAAGAGAGTCTGCGTCCTGTCACTCCCGCTAGTGGTACCCAAAGACCCCAACAGGGCTACCCACCAAAACTACAGGGAGATTAACTCGAAAGAGGCCCCGAATATTCTGTAGTAACTCACGCTAGGCCGAAGCAATCTGAACGAAACAACATGCAGTGTGCTTCTCAGTATATGGAGCTTCGAATAAGCTGGGATGCCCCTGTGTCGGCGCGATGACATAATTTCCATTTGCAACTTCTGGGTGCACACCACCCGTACCACTTCACTCAGTCAGGACGGTGGTGTACAGTACCGAACAGCGCATCTTCATGGTGCCAACCTATTGGGTCACCAATTTGTTTAAGTGATGTCAGAATCAACTGGATGATTGTGAGTTAACGGAAGGTGACTGCCAGCAAGATGGAGCAATACACCGGCAAGGAGCCTGGCAGAAATGGAGTCCTTCTTCGGCAACGGGGTCATTTCAAAGGGGCTTTGGCCACCACAATTGCCAGATCTGACACCACCGGACTTACTCAAAGGAACAAGCCTCGCACTGTGGAAGACTGGAAGGGAAACATCCAACATGCTGCTATTCCCCCCACTGAGACGCTTGTAGATACGTTCAGGAATATGGAGCGCCGCGTTAAAATGTGTCTGGCAGAAAACAGAAACCACTTCCAGCATCGCATGTCATGCAGTCGATTACACAGACGTCAAGGTATAAAGCGGATTGTTTTGGTTCAGATTGCTTCATCCTAATGGGAGTTACATCAGAATATTCAGGGCCTCTTTTGAGTGGTTTTCCCTGTACAAATCCCATGCAGCCCTGCGGGTGTCAAAACAGGATGTTGCCACTCAGGATACCAGAGAAGCACATGTCTCCCCCTGTCCGTCCATTATAAAGGCCACCTGGCAAGGATGCCAGCCAAACCTTGTTGTCTGATACAGTGTGTGTCATTTTTTCACCATCCCAAGGAGTGAAGTGCCGTCACCTCATATGTGGAAGCTCTGACAAATGACTGGTTGTTTTGCCAGTCTCTCCTGGGATGTGAATAGCTGCCCAAATGGCCGAGGAATGGCAGACAGACTTGTTCTCTTCTGTTGGTGACACAGATGGCCGTGTTGTTCCTCTGATGAGGTGTCTGGCCTTGTCTTTGTCAGGAGTCTGAATAAATGTGTACCATGTATAAAGCAATACTCTAAATCAGGGGTTCTCAACGACCGTCCTGGGGGCCCACTGTGGCTGCAGGTTTTTGTTCCAACCAGCTTCTGTTTTTAATTGGACTCCTCGGCTAATTAAGTGAACTCATATTTGCTAGATTCTCTGTGTTTTGGGAAAAATTTAGAAATTAGACTAAGTTTGGTAAAAAAAAAATATATATAGCTAGATTTAAATGTTCCAAGCAGTTATATGAGAATAATGTATTTGTTTTTTCTTTTTAACAACTAGGAGGCTCTGCCCCCTGCTTGTTTCAATTGCTAAGCCCCGGTTTTCGTTATCCCGAAATACAATTTAAAGAGATTCTTTTTTTCTTGTTAATTGTTACATATGCGTTATGTTCAACTTTACTTTAGAACTTCAGTAAAAACAATATTTGGAATTAACTTTTCTTCAAGATTGCATTGAATTTTGATTCATTGTTTGGTCTTACATCGTGATAATGCAACATATAACTGCCCGTGAGTGAATTTCGTTTCTTTCTCTCTTATAAATAAATCGACTTTTTTGAATGTTTGTCCCTGTGATTTGTTAATTGTCTTTGCAAAAGCTATTCTCACAGGAAACTGTAAACGTTTTAATACGAATGACATATCAAGACATGTGGTATCTCATGTTAGATGGACTACATTACCTTATTCTTGTTGTCGGAATTGTTTGACCAATTTTGAATACAACTAATCTTGTCCTGTTGCATAGCCCATCACTCAGCCATCAATTACGTAAAAACATTACGATAGGTCCTTCTTTCAACAGTAATTCATGCGGTGGAAGACCAGACAGAGTTAATGGTTGTAGATATTCTTCGTGATCTTGCCAATTGATGTTTTCATCTTCCGCAGCATCACCACCAACTGTTTCAGCATGTCGACCCACAGATCTTTCGTCTTCGCTAAGTCTTTGCTTACTTTTCTTTTTTTCAGAATTTGCATTCTTTTCTCTGCTGCGCTTTTGTGTTTCTTTAAGTTGCGCTGCTCTTTCTGTCTGTCTTAGTCATGGATGTGTCATCTTTAACTTAGCATTTTTTAAGCTGCTTTTTGTTCTGTGTCGCGTGACATGAAAGTGCCTCTCTGAAGTGTCTCTCTGCCTCACTTCAAATCTGTCCGATGTGGATGTCAGTATGATGTGACTTGACTGTGTCACGTGTGTCGCGGGACGTGAAAGTGTCTCTCTGAAGTGTCTCTCGGCTCTTGTTCAGAAAGCGGACGCCAAAAAACAAAAGTATACACCGGGGTTAACTAAGATTAGGCCTCTTACACTATTTTAAGATTAGGCACCTCATCTAAAATTTAAGATTAGGGACCCTGGTGTACCCGGCCTTACCACCACGAACCTCAAGTTCAGGGTTTGTAGTAGGGGTAAGCCAGTCTAAGTAGCGTCCGCTTTCTGGACAATACCATGTCTCTCTTCAAAAGATCACGTCTCGTTGCCCCAAGTTTTTTTTATATAATAGAGAGATATTTTCATCTTGACTTTCATTCTATTTTTTGCTGGGTGTTCTAATTGTTTAATTAATTCATTACTTTCTAATTAGTGAGTGTGACGCTAAAGTAGTTGTAGCCATGCTTGCCTGGCTGTCTGCTCTGCTGGTTGTCATTGTTAAGATATGATGAAGGGAGCCAACTGCACAGAGAAGGGCAAAATAGAAGGGAAATCAACAAAAGGGAGTAAAGCATTGAAATGTCTAGGAAAAATGGAAGTATTCCTAAATGTCTTATAAATGTAAAAGTCCTGCTGCGGTGCTTTCTTAATGTAGAATAAGAAAAGAGAAAATAAAATCCCAGCTAATTAATTGAGATGAGCATTGTATGTCAGGTGTTGTCAACTTGAAGCCACAGTGGGCTCCCTGGACCGACATTGAGAACTGAACCCCTGCACTAAATGATCAATGCAAGTAATCATATCGAAATTAAAATGTAAATAACTGAACTGATACTCCTCAGATCGGCCCATTTTGTGACGCTTGCTGAGTGGTTCGAGTCCTACGACGTGCGCATGGTCTGCCATTCTGTGGTTGTCAGGTTGTGAACAGGAGACGCCGACAGCCTTGACACTGAAATCGGAAAGGCCGCCTCTGATTTCTCGGCTCTCCTAGGACTTTGTTCACAAAATATTGCATGGGTTCAAATGTGCCAATGTGCACATGCCAAAAAAAGAGAAAAATGGGTTTTCCAAAAAAAGCTTTATAAAATGTGACGTACGCACAGTTCTATGCAATGTCCCCTTTATAAATCACAGTAGTCCTGTAAATGTGCGTCTGGGAACGCCACCCTGAAACATCCAGACACGGAGCTCGCTAATCCGCCTTATACACATGCCGTAGACCTTCATTAGCCCCCTTCCTGACGTACCGAGACCCCCCATCCTGCATTCACGAGTGCCTGGCTGTGCTCCACCACTGAGAGTGCCCGGTCACGTGCAGCCTGTTCTGGTGGCTCATCTCCTCTGCGTTCTGAGGGTCAGGAAAAGGCGCCAGTGTTCCTGCACGGGTAGCTGCTATCATTTGGCACATGCATTGACGTGATTGTCATTTCAGGAGCCCCCCTGGCTGTTTCTTCAGGGTCAGCCATTGTTGATAATTGCTCAAGTACTAGGGGAATTACTTTTTCTTTTAAATTTTCACTTCTTTTTTGCCTTGAGGTGGAAAAAAATAAGGATGGCTGCATTGAAGAGATGACAATTCTCTCCAAGCCGCTTGGTGTTTTCCCCAGCAGGTGGGCTTTCATTTTTCTTAGCCCACCTCACTGTTCCACTCCATGACTGCACGTGTCCTGCGTAACTGGGAAGCTGCTTCTCCCTAATGGATATATAATCCAGCAATTTGAAGAACACGGCCCCTGCGGCAGCTCCTTTGACGAGATTAACCTCCAGGGTGCCACAGCAGGTATTCTGTTAAATGGAGCCACACTCTGATTGATTTAGACAAGCAACGAGTAGCCGTAGCGGCCGGTCAGTCCCGTCCGTAACTGAGGAACGTGAGTTGTGGTATGTCATGGCGCCTGTCAAGTGGTCCCCGAACAGCAAAGCGGCGTGTGGCCGTGTCAGCTTAGTGAATCTTGTGACCTAGATGCAAACAATGGAGAAGAGGTGCCAGTCATTTACTTACTGATTTGTGACCGGAAGCTGTGACACGCCATCGACAACCTTCAGGCCAGACTGTACATCTGAGCCAAATTCATTTTACTGTCTGCGTGTAGCACACCACAGGCACATCGGCAGTGTGGCGTCAATTTCTGTGGAAAAGTGGAGAGCTGGGGAATGGTTCTGAAGGAAGAGCAGCCGCCCCAGTCATGGGGTTTACTGTCGTCTATCCACAGCACACGGACAACGTCACTGGCATGTTTACCAAAGACGAGTGTAACACCAAGAGTCTTGTCATTCTCCCCTGACCTTCCTCATCAACAGAGCTGACAAAATGCATGCATTCATCGACCCAATTCTATGGAGACTCCAGAGCAGGGCTTGGTGTACATTTTCCATTGTGATCCTCCACCCCACCCAAGGTCTGTCACAATTCTCCTCAGTGCCCCCAAGCAGGAATCTCGTTGTATTCTTGCGGAATTTTTGCATTATAATAGCTGCTTTATAGCGCCCCACGAGTACAGACTCATCTGCAGCTGCTTTAAGCCAAGAGACCGACGAGCTCAGCACAAGCAGACCAAACGGGTAAGCTACACCAAAGCGGGTGCCCATTCACCAGGCTGTCAGCTGCTAACCCTTGTGGGAATATGACAGTTCTCACCTTGAATATATTATCATGGAGAGTCTTGTGTTGCCTACACCATAGTTACTGCTAGCTCTTTTGATTATACGAGTGTGCGGTGTTTTTACTTTATAGCGCCCCACATCCACGAGCCTTACCTGCATGTGGACAGCTGCCTCAGTCAAAGAGACAAGCAGACAAAACTGTTAAGTTACACACCTGCGCCAATCACCACAGCAGGTGCCCGCTCACTACTCTTCTCACTTTTGCAGCCATTTCTTCTCTGCTACTACACCCTGCTGGAATACGGCGGTCACCCACACCAGGTCCTCCTGTCACTATACCCTGAATATACAGTGATACCATGGAATCCAAACTTAATCCGTTCCAGCTCCCATTCGAGTTCCAAATCATTTGAGTTTCAAGACAGTTTTTCCCCTTTAAAATAATAGAAATTGGATTAATCCGTTCCTGGGTCCCACGAACTTGAATTTTCAAAATGATTTTAACAGTAAATAAACTGGATTTTAGGGTAAAATATTAACAAATAATAATATTTAAATAAAAATGTAAATTAATAAAATTAAAAATTGTAGTTCTAACAGCTTTCCTCTTACTCTTTTTTTTTTTTTCCTCACTACACTTTTTAGGACTCATGGCAAATACACGAAGTTGTTATTATATACAAAAATAGCCCAAAATGGGCACAAAAGCATAAAAATAGCAACAAAAATAGCAGCAAAAAGCACACAAGAAGCGTTTTCACTACAGCTTCAGACAACGAACTGAATGACAAAGCGTATGGGTGCCCGAGCACTCGGGAGACGTACGCACAAACACACACGAACAACGTGCTGGGCGTTCGGATTCCAGGGCAAAATTTGCTCAAATTTTTTGTTTGGATTCCAAGTTGTTAGAGTTCTGGGGCGTTCGGAAGCCCGGGGGCAATGCTGTACATGTTTTATCATGGAGGTTCCTACAGTATGTTCATTATTTTGGTTTGCCTAACTATAGTTACTGCCACCCGTGTTGCTCATATGAGTGTGAGATATTTGCTTTATAGCGCCCTATGTGTGCAGCCTTGTCTGCCCGTGGACAGTTGCCTCAAGCATAATGACTTACCAGCACCAAAATGGTTGTCTTGAGGCCTGCTCTACACCTGTGCCAATCAGAAAAGCAGGTGCCCACTCACGGTGGCGCTGCTTCCTTCTGAAGACGTCTCTTCTCAGCGGCTAACCCTTGTGGGAATACGCCAATCGCCCACACCAGGTGCTCTTAACAATCAAACAGTATAAAATCAACAATATTATTACAAAACATCCAAATTCATAAAAGCACAGTAAAAGAGATGGTATCAAAAAGTCGGAAAATATAGCTGAAGAGAGGCTTAAAAGATTAGGAAATGGATTTGAAAAAGAGTCGCATTAGAAATACTTGTGCAGAAAAGCCAGGAGATGGAAGATGGAAGAGTCTTGTCGAGTGTGGGAGCCGAGCCGCTTCAGATTGTGGTTCAGTCCGCAGACATCCTGCCAGTGTCTTTGGGTCTTCTTCTTCTCGGCTCTCCTCGCTGTTCTCTCCTGCTCTGCAAAACTTCACTTAACGTCAAATTGACAATAATTACAAGAATAATCGCTAAGTGTTTATGCCTTTCTCAGGCTGTTTCTCCATTTGGATCCTAATTGCCAAGGTCTAATAAATTCCAAATAATGTTTGTAACAATCTGTGTATAATTCTAAAAGAATAATCCAAAACTATGCTTTTCAACCAGTGTGCCGCACCACAGTGGTGTGCCCTAGAAGTAATAGTGTAATGCACCTGAGAGGGCTCGTTGGCTCGTCGAGGCTTGTCAGAGGAGGACAGAACTACCTGGAGAAGCTGGCATAAAAGCAGCTCTGTGATTGGTATGTTTCAGGCACAGCACTTAGAGCACATCGGAAGAGTCTCCATGCTGCTAGAGTCTGTGTGGCTGGCTGTGTGGTCGCCAGCAAGTCTCACAGGGCTGGTCAATGGTGGGTATACGAGTGGCCTCTGAGGCAGAGAGGGGTAGGCAAAGGGATGAGGCAGCTGGAAGGTACGCCCAGAGTGCCCACTAAGTGCCACATCTGATAATGCTGATTGCTAAGCTGCTCTTTTACCAGCTGCTCCAATAGTCCTGCTACTTCGGACAGTTGAGGACGTGTAGGAGATACAATAGTACAGCAGCAGTGGGCTTTGGTTACAAAAAAGGTGTCACCACAGAAAAAAATCGGGAGTGCTCTCCTCTCGACTTTCTCGTATACTCAGATATGGGGATGGATATTTGAGCAGTAAACTGGAAGACAATGATTATATTTTTATATTATGTACATTACAGAACAAATTAATTATATATTGAACAATTATTATAAAAGTAAAGTTGAATAAATTGGACTCTGCAGCTGCATGAATAAAAAAAATGTGCCATGATAATTTTATTTTGGCGAACAATTCGGGTAAATTAGTAAGTAAAGAGACTTTAGTAACGTGTATAATGTAAAGTTCGTTTACTTAAAGCAAAAACGTTCTCAAATACGCATGTATTAATTACCATGTGAACGTCAAACGGAAAATTACGATTATCTCGAAAACCAGTTGTTTTAGAAAAAATGTAAAGCAACAAAAAATGTTTAAAATGTGGTGCTTTACCATAATATAATGTGAAATTATCAATTTTTTAACTTTTGCGAAAACGTTTCAGGTCCAAGTACCAATTCCGGTTAGCGGAAATCACTCAAAAGTTGATAGAAATCTACGTTTTGTACCTAATACTTGTATGCAAAATTTGGTTGTCTGCAGTGAATACGACTCAAGTTATCGTATTTACATACACACACAGACAGACATAATCCCAAAAATGGTATTTTCGACTCGGGGATGTCTAAAATGTCGAGATTCATCAAAATCTCTCTAGAAAGTAAAAAGGTTGGGAAACGCTGATCTAAAAGATACAAGGCTCAGAATTTAACATCAGTCTATAGCAGTCATTTAAAAATGACACACAAGAGCGTGTTGAGCATGGGATTTAGAGTCGGGAGTTTAAAAGTTTAAGGAGACTCAGTTTAAATAAAGTCAGAAGGTGCCAGTGTTGTAATGGCTGGCTAAGGGGTCCTCATAGCTGGCAGGTTCATCGATGTTCGCTTCATGAGATTCCACGTCCTCACCTTCTGCAGGTTCAGTTTTGAATGGTCAACTGCCTGCTTCATTCTTGTGAGTCTGAACATTAAAATCTTAACGTGGCTTTTTTATTTTTATGCCATACACCAATACGACACACACACATACTTTGAATTGAAGACAGGACTCTTGACCAGTGAGTGAGAGAGAGAGGTGGTCCCATGTGGACAGGCTGTCTGCTTGTGGGCCATTTTAATGTTCCAGAGACAAACAGCTCATGCATTTTGCACAAATAATGTGGGAGTCGAGAGACGACGCTCAGTAATGTCAGGTTTTTTTTTTTCTCATGATAAAAGAGTAATTTCTTTAAGATTTCAAGCCAATGAAACTTTGTTTTTTTTTTCAGATAATGGAATGATTTTCTTGAGATTTCACAAAAATGAAATGTTTCCCAAAAATAAACATACAGCTTAACGTTCAACTTACTGGACAGCATCTGATGACCGGATGGTGGGTCACTTGTGTACGAAGTGCAGTCATGTTTGGACTCGGAGGGCATTCGACTCTGAAGACATGTGGCACATGAACAGCAATGATAAACTCACACCCACTGGCATTGGAGTAAATGAGTGCATAGATGGCTTGTCACGCTGTGTGATCTGGTCACTACTTTAGTGGTGTTGGCAGGGCCAGTGCCACCATTAAGGCAGATTAGGCATTTGCCTAGGGCACAGATCATAAGGGGGGGAGCCCAGCCACACTACTGAACAGTTGGTTGGCACAGAGTGCAAAATACCCTAACACTGGCACTAGGTGTTAGCAAGCAAATTTATCAGATCAGGTCTCTCTTAGCCGTTGCAGAATTCAAAGTAAACTTGCAGCAAATCGCCTGCCTGACACCGCTAGCGGAAGAACATGATGCCAGTCGGCTCACATTTCTGGATGTCCCTCACAAGTTTTCACCGGTTGCTATCGTTATCAGTTGTTGTCTTGTGTTAGCAGGCTCACCAGGAGCAAAGGGTAAGTTTTGTTTTCTCAAGATCTCAAATAAGTTATTCCCTTATCTTGAGAACACAAAAAAAATGCAATGATATTACATGTCCTCTCTTGGCTTCTGTCCCTTTAAGATCACCTTGGACTGGTCCATCCTGCACCTCCCATGTAAAATTCATTTTTGTGATGCCACAGGAAATGGCTGAATGAGAGATTTTACAATACAATACAACTGATTGTGCTGTGCAATAATATACAATTTAAGTAATACTTGTTTACATTTATTTAGCGCATTTCTCTCTACTCAAAGCGCTTTGACTGAGGGGAGCCACTTCAACCAACCCTAATGTGCAGCATTCACCTGGCCGATGCAATGGCTGCCATTATCGCACAAGGACACTCGGCACACATGAGCTGCTAGGTGATGAAGGGGTGGGACAGAGAACCAATTAGAGATGGCAGTTGAATGGGGGACAGAATGACCGGGCCATGGTGGGCAATTTAGCCAGGATGTTGGGATACTCCCTACTCTTTACAAAGGATGCACTTTGAATCTTTAATGACCACAGAGAGTCAGGACCTCGGCTTTCCGTGTCATCCAAAAGACAACACCATTTTTACCGCCCAGTGTGCCCATCACTGCGCTGGGGCTTTGGGATCCACATTCAGACCCCAGGGTAAGCACCCCCTGCTGGCCTCGACAGCACCTCTTCCGGCAGTAAACCAAACTTTTTTAGCTGCCCATCCATCCAAGTGATGGCACAGGCCCAAACATGCTTAGCTTCAGAAGGATTACATGGTCTGAAGCATATGTGGTTAACATTAGCTTTTATAATACTAGGGGGCTCTGCCCCCTGCCCACTTCGCTCGCCAACCCCGGGGTATGGGGAAGCGGATGCACAATTTAAAGCAATTGTTCTTTTCATTGGAATTGTTACATATGCATAATAGAACTGACTATTTTACATTACAGCGATTACATCTTCCCTGAAGAAGGGGCCTGAGTTGCCTCGAAAGCCTGCATATTGTAATCTTTTTAGTTAGCCAATAAAAGGTGTCATTTTGCTTGACTTTTCACTACATTACAGCAAGTAATTAACCATATTAAAAGATAGTAAAACGTAATAAATTGAAAGAAATGTATGTTTCATGTTGCATTAGAGTTATTTGTTAAGTTAAACATTTTCGTTCTGTACTACTTACACTTTTACTGTAAAACTTCAGTAAAAACAATATTTGTAATTAACTTTTCATTAATATTGCACTGAATTTTCATTCCGTGTTTGGACTTACATCGTGATAACGCAACGTATAATTTCCCCTGAGTGAATTTAGTTTCTTTCTCTCTAATAAATAAACCAACTTTTTTGAATGTTTATCCCTGTGGTTTGTTGATTGTCATAGCAAAATCTATTCTAATGGGAAACAGTAAACATTTTAATATGAATGGCATATCAAAATCTCCTTTGGTGTCACATGTCATTAGTGAAGATGGACTACATTACCTTTCTTGTCGCCTGTTAAAATATTACGTTAGAATTTTTGACCAGTTTTGAATACAACTAATCTTGTCCTATTGCATAGCCCATCACTCCGACATAAATTACGTAATAACATTACGATACATCCTTCTTACTACAGTAATTCATGCGGCGGAAGACCAGACAGTGTTAACGGTTGTAGATATTCTTCACTATATTGTAAGTTGATGTTTTCATCTTCCGTACCTTCACCACCAACCGTTTCAGCAGAGTCTATTGATACGCATTTAACCAATTTGCAGTGTAACCGATTGACATTTTTCGAGTTAATTTGTTTGATTTCATCGTTTCTCGGTACTGGGATTGCCCGTGTACTCATTTCTTCTGTTGATAACCCTTTGGGATGAAATTCTTCAATAAGATTTGAACATAATAAATCTTCTTTAATCGGGAACTTAATGTGAGGAAAACATAAAAATTTATAAGAGCTGAGAGAGCAGGAACTGAGTCTGACAAAAGTATTCACACCAATGAGAGGTGAGAGGACTGTGGGCGTGGTTTGAGAGGAGGGCGTGACTTGAACAAATCTCTTGACCAAAGTCTTGTCTTGCGGGACTTGAAAAATTCTTCCAAAATGTCTCCTCGTTGCAGGATTTTTTTCTTATAATAGAGAGATGTATTATGTTATTGTCGTTTTATGTTCGTCTTAAAGGGTCAGTCATTGGAGTTGAGGAACTGAGCATTTCACTACATGTTGTACTGGATGTATCATTTGTTTGTGATAAATATAATTTGAATTGATTTCACATTGCTTTTATTTATTTGCATATTTATTTAATTTTTGGAGAATTTTCCTCCATACATTTGCTTCTTGCTCACTCCAGGAGTAAGAACAGTATGTTCACTCAGACAACAACCATAACTGGAATAAAAGTAAGTGCTAAAGGATCAACTTGTGACCAGCAGTGCCTAACGCGTCCCCTGCCTGTCTGCATCCCTGTGCAGATGAAGATGAAGAATGGCTGGAAAGTTTGAAGTTTCGAATTGGCAGGATTGCACATCTTTAGCTGTCTGCGAAGTTGTAACGTTTAGCGTGATAAAAGTTAGCAGTATTCTTGGCATGGGCACGGACATCATTAACATCATTATTGCACAAACATTTAGACCAATCCGCCACTCCATTAAGATCTCCTGCCTAATCTTGTGTAGCTGAAGCTCAATGTGCCAACCTGTCGAGGCATGGACTTCCCCGAAGGTGTCCTGAGGTGTCTTATCGCCCAGATCTGAGAGTGGTGAGGTAGGGCCTTTATGGATCGGACTTGCGTTTCCAGCACAGTTGCTCGATTGGATTGAGCTCTGAGGTATTTGGAGGTCAAGTTAACACTTTGAACTCTTTGTCATGTTCCTCAGACCACGTTTTGTGTTGTGCCAAGGTGTGTGATCCATCAGGAAGAGGCCACAGCCGTCAGGGAGTATTGTTGCAATGATGGGGTGTATGTGGTCTGCAGCAATCCTTAGGTAGGTGGTATGTGCCAAGGTAACTTCCACATGTATTCCAGAACATTGCCCAGAGCATCACATTAACTCAGCCAGCTTGACTTCTTCCCATAGTCCATCCTGCTGCCATCTCTGTCTCAGGTAAACAACACACATACACACAGGCTCAGACATCCGCATGATCTAATAGAAACTGTGACTCATCCGACCAGGCCGCCTTCTTCCATTGCTCCATGGTCCAGGTCTGATGCCCACCTGCCCATTGTGGTCAGTTTTGGCAGTGGATGGGGTCAGCATGGGCAGCAAGCTGTGAGTGTTCGGACAGCCTTCTCTCATGGTCAGCAGTTTGTGCTCCACTGGCTCGTCTCTGGCTTTGGCTCTGGTGGGCTAGCTTGCTCTCCTCACGCACATCGATGAGCCCGGGGCGCCCATGACCCTGTCGCTGGTTTACTTTTGATAGGGTTAGGGTAGGGGATGAGAGCCTGAAGGCAAAATGCTCTGGTACACTGATTCCATATATCAATTTTTACTTTAAAGCTATATGCACCCTCTACTGTTACACTCTAAAACCCTGTTAAAATTGTCCACTAGTCAGTATTTAAATAATTCTATAAAATCCCATCATTTTCGCAGTAAAATTAGCGACTAAAATAGAGGGTTCAAAAAAGACACCCCCTACTGGTCAAAGTGTAAACTGCTTAAAAAGTGAAACAAATAATGAATTAAAATACTACTAAATGTGAACTTTAAAATTAGGGTTACCACTGCACGAGACCCGCCATTTTGGAGCTGCTCTGACCCAGTCACCGAGCCCTCACCGTTTGTCCCTTGTCAGAGTCGCTCAGATCCTTGCGCTTGCCCAACACGTCACCTTTAAGAACAGACCGCTCACTTGCTGCCTAATTGATGCCACCCCTTGACAGGTGCCACTGGAATGAGATCATGCATGTCACTCATGTCACCTGTCAGTGGTCTGAATGCTGGGGCTGATGGGTGTGCATGTACCTGTGACATTAGAGAGCTTTTACTGGACTAAAAATGAAATGCCAGCTATCAGAGTGGCCCAGGTGAGCCCTTTAATGTGCTATCGCTCAAGCCGCGGTGTCTAAAACGGGATGGATTGTTATGACGTCGTCTTTTTCAGATTTATTGACTGCAGATCCAGGGTCGCTCAATTGAAATTTCCACCGAAAACAAACTGCATCGATTCCGCCCTGTGCTCCCAGAGATCGTCTCCTATAAACTATTGACACGCGGCTTTCAATGATTTTCCGAGCACTCACAGGGATAGCATTTGCCGTTCTGCTTTGCCGATGTGAAGGTTTTAACTGATGAATGGAGATCGGCCATTGGTCACTTCTGGTGAGGTCAGAGCCCATGAGTTATCGCGCTCAATAATGTCTGGCACCAATGATTTGTTTCTCTTTACGCTTGCGTGGAGGCCGAGGACTGACATCTAAAGGCATTCTGCTGGAGGGGCTGTCAGTGTGCCGCTCTGCACTTCAGAGGGGTGTCATAAGCCTGTGGTGGGTTTGTGAGATTTGAAACGCTTCTTTGTAATGCAAACCACAAGGGAAGAAAAGTCAATGCTAACTGACCACTTAATGTAGCATTTTAATTTATGGAGCCGGAATAAACATCGAGTACCAACGACTGGGGGTTCAAGTGTTCATCTTCTGCCAACGTAGCTGCCCAAATTAACGGACGGAAGGAGGAAAAGCTGTTAGGAGTTAAAAGACAATCCTGACAGCCGGGGGGCACGCAACAGCGTAATGGAGCTTTGGCTTGTGTCGAGTGGACACCCGCAGAAGTGAAACTGAAGGGCACAGCTATGAGCCCGGCTGGGGAAGAAAACACCCAGTGCCATCTGGGCACTCGCCATCACCAGGCACTGCTGTTAGGTGCCCAAAGTCACACTGTCCAGTTTTGAATGATCTACAATAAAGAATACTAAAGTGAACCGATCTACCCATAGTGCACTGCACCGAGTTGAGGGTTGGGGTCTTAGAGCAAAGCAAAAACGCACGGCCTAAAGTGCTGACCCTCATAAACACACAGCATCTCACATTTAAATGAGCAGACGTTCACCAAATCCTGTGTGACAGGTGCAGGTCTGACTGGTAAAACTGGCAATTCCTCAGCCTGGAATTCTGTGCTTGGAAAATAAAATGCATTACAAGGTAAGAGTGGACAGAAATCATAAAGACACATGCAGTGACTCCTACGTGCTCAGGTGCCGTCTGCTGTCATGTCAGTAGTGGAGGCCTCTGACGAATTGGAAAAGATTCCCTCAGGTTCACGATTCTGCCTGCACAGCAATAAATAATTTATGAGCCGCGCGCATCCCATTAATTTTAATGGCTGCGCCTCCTGTGCTGTAGGTGTGGAGCCGCATGTCTCTGAATACAAAGTGCCAGCGAGTTCTACACGCTGGAGTCATTCTGCTGGACTGAGGGACTGTGGGAGCAGGTGACTGGAATAATGTGAGTAATGGCTGCCTGGTGGCCGGTGACACCACACGGATTAAAGCGGGGAATAGAGGGCGGAGGGCTTTATGTAGGGGGAGACAGCGTGATGTGGGGGGAAAAAGAAAACGTTAAAACAGTGAAGTGATCCATCTGTTATATAGTGCCTTTCACATGCTATGTATCTATTGTATAGCCCCGTCTGATCTGATGTCTATCTATCATATAATGCCTTTCATATTCTATCTATCTATCTATTATATAGTGCCTTTCATATACTATATAGCTATATATTATACAGTACATTTTACTCTATCATATAGTGCCTCTCATATCCTGTCTATCTATCTATATCTATTATATAGTGCCTTTCATATACTATCTAGCTATGTATTATACAGTACGTTTCACTCTATTATACAGTGCCTTTCATATGCTGTGTATCTATTATATAGCCCCGTCTGATCTGATGTCTGTTTATTATATAGTGCCTTTCATATCCTATCTATATATTATATAGTGCCTTCATATACTATCTAGCTATGTATTATATAGTATGTTTCACTCTATCATATAGTGCCTTTCATATCTATCTATATATCTGTCTGTCTATGTATTATATAGTGCCTTTCACATTGAGCTCTTGCCTTGTGCACAAAGTTTCTCCTGCCAACAGTGTGACCTTGCATTGGATTAACCGAGTTTGAGAATGTTTATGTATATATGGAATTCATTAGTCATGATTAATTACTTAAAAGTTTGTTGTACAATCTAGGATTTGTTTTACACAGAAAATTGGCTTTTTTTCCGACTTCTCTGTTTTTCACGTGTACGTAGATATGTTTAGAATTCTTCTATTCTAGCCTCTCAGGTCTGTCTCTCTGGTGGTCAGTTAGCTGCTCTTCTGTCATTTTCGGCCCTGTATCCCCGTCTCTTCTCCCCACTTCTCTCTGTCCTGAGTCACTTCCTGCAGGTCTCTTCCTCCTGCTCCTCTGCCTCTTGCCTCCTCTGTTACCATATTTTTCCGCCTTTCTCTTGGCCTTTCTGCTATCCTCCTTCCTCTTTCTGCTCTTCTTGCTGTCCTTGAGTCATCCGTGTGCCATACATGTCATTCTCGATGTGCTTGTCTCGCTCAGCTCCATCTGCCCTTTGGAGCTGCGTGGAGTTACCTGACAGAACACCATGCAGGCCTACTAATGTGAGTGCTTTCTGAAGACTCAGTATAGCAAAAGGAAATGTATACATAGATACCACACATAGCTACCTACATATGAAAGGCACTATATAATAGATAGGTGGATTTGATTGACAGTGTAGGACAGTTAGATAAATAGACATGAAAAGCACTATATAATTAAATATATGTGAAAGGCACTATATAATAGATATGTGGATTTGAATGACAGTGTAGGACAGCTAAATAAATAGTGAAAGGCACTATATAATAGTTAAATAGATGGATGTTAAAGGCACTATATAATAGACATGTGGATTTGATTGGACAGTTAGATAGACTGATAGAGAGAGCCCGGGTGAAGTCCTCTGAGGACTCTTACTGCGTTCCCGGTCCCTTCAGCTCACGTACCCCACCTGGCCTGCCATAGTGAAGTAAACAAATGTACAACTCCTGGCAACACAAGATGAGATGATAGTAACGACGTGTCTCAGAGCTGAGTTAAGTGACCAGGAAGTGATGAGACTTGAGGAAGAGGCTGCAGGTCACTTGACATGAAAGAATAACAAAACCACCGAGCTGAACGTACGCAGGAGCCGATGGATTGGACAGCAGCGTCAGTTATCTGTGTGGAGAAACAGAGAGCTGGGCACAGTAGAGATGAGTAGGAAAGGAAAGAGCGGACAGCGCTGGGAGGGGGTCAGTTGAAATACGGGATCACAGGTGCCTCACTGTTGGTCGTGATGATGAGAATGAAGACCCCGCTGTTGTGATCCTAGTCACGCTACTTGTTGATAACAGCGAATATTTTTATTGTCTTTTGCCCAATGTGTACCTCTAGCGCCTTTTCTCAGTATGTACCTTTGTTTGAAAATCACCTTCTCTCGAGCACATTCCCATAAAGCCTGTTTCTCCGACTCCCTGTCATTATTTTCGAGGCGCCTTTCTCTCCTCCTGTCTGCTTTCATGCTTCCCGTCTTTGAAGGCGACTCTCTCAGCAGGCTTTCGTGCCGTTTCTCCTCCTCGTGTGTCTCACACTCGCCTTTCCTCTGTTGATCAATTGCATCACCAAAGCCAAACTGACCTATCATATCAATGTCAAACCGACCAATCAGACAGCTCACAGGAGCTGGACACGCCCACACAGATCTTCACATTTTATTTTAGAGTAGTAGAGCTGCCCAGAACTTTGGGAAGTTCTGCAACAAGAACAGGGAGGGACACGGTGCAAGACTTGTTGAGGGCAGAGAAACCCTGACGCCTGGGCTAAGTGACCAAGTGGTGTGGGCGACTGTAGCACTAGATGTTATTTTGGAGAAATGAGGCGAGTTTGACTGACTGACTGGCCTGTTCTTGTCAGAAGTGGACACCTACTGGTCTGTTTCTGTTGGACGCTTTTATCCGAGATGGCACACGAGTTGAGAATGTGTCACAACTGTTGTAAGCCAATTTTTTTTTCTTTACAGGCAGCTAATGCCACTTGCTGAGGGTCCCATGGTGAGTCAAAGGCAGGAATTGAAACAGCAGCCTAGGGGTTTGAAGCTCAGAGCCTTAGCCATTATGCTAAATCACAATGGCCGCCAGGCCTTTAAGACTTTGTGCCACTTGCATTAAGAGAAGCATTTTTGACAAAGAGCGAGACCCTCGTGTTTCCTAACCTGCTTATCCAGTTCAGGGTCATATGGTGCTGCTGCCTAAGCTGGAAATACCAGGTGTGTGGTGACAACTAACCCCATTAAGGAGACGGCCCATGTCGTGGCCCACTCACTAACCTGCCATGGCCACGTGTGGGGTCACTTAACCTAACAGTGCATCTTTTTGAGAAAGTGCGGACTCCATGTGGGCACTGATGGGGTCCCACTAGTAATCCTGTATTTCAGCGTGTCTTTAATCTGATGCTCTTCGGTTCTGAGCCATTCCACGTCCCACTTATTTCTTGTAAACGTCATGGTTGGAGGGTTTCATTTTTTAGAATATTACAACAGAGTTTAGTCAGACTTGAATTAAGGAGCATTAAGTGACGTGTAACTTATTATTTTTTTCAGGTAATACACTTTCATGCAAGGTGGACAAACTGCTCGGCTTCACAGACTGCTCAGGGAAAGCCTGCCAGGTAGGTGCACTCGCTCTTCAGGTGGCCGTGTAAGCTGAACTTCATTTTCATCCTTTGATACGCGGTGTCCCTGTGCGCGCTTCTTTTGTTAAGAGGCTCCTGCATTATTCATGGGTGTCGGTGCTCGCACAGCGAGTTCTAATCACACTTTGAATGCCTGCTTTAGAATGAATGGCGCACAGGGCCTCGGGCGGGGTGTCGTGCGCTCGGCTGAGCCGCGGCTCCATGGAGTCGCTGACCGGCCAGCACGGGTGTCCTCGGTGTTGAGACACTCGCTCACCTCTCATCTCACCTGCTGCTCTCTGACAGCACCTATGGTGTGCACACAATTACGTGCTCGTTTAAAAAACACAGACATTGGTCTCCGTCTGCACCTTTTTGTCCACCTTTCCCAATGAAAACGGAGAGACCCTCCCTAGAGCCGAATATTTCTGAGTGTGGATGAGTTTTGAAAACGCAGACTCTAATGACGCTCTGATTGGTTCCTGCTTATTACCTGGTCCTTTTCTGATTGGATCCTGCTTATTACAACGTCTTGTCCCCTGATTAGTCACCTTAGTCTGTGCTTTTGATAGACTGACGGCCAGAGGTCCACATCATCGTCTTTCACATGAAGCCTGAAAACTGTGACGACTGATTGAGATCATTGATTTTAGGTAGAATACCCGGGGAGGGCAGGCTGGGTGGCCTCGGGACCCCTGCAGATTTAGTTTTTTGTCTCCAGCCTCCTTTTTTTTTCCTGTCCTCCCATCCATAAGACTTTATCCTTTATTACTTAGCATTGCTTAATCTTATTTTTATATTTAATTTTTTCTGTCATTTGTATGAAAATGTGCTCTAGAAATAAATGTTGTTGTCGTTCACAGAAGAAATCCAACATGGCAGACGTAGAGGGGTTGCTTTCCGTGGTGTCTGTTGTGTCCGCTGTTATCTAAATTGCGTCTTGTACTTTTTGAATGCTACTGTTTTGCAATAAATGCTGTGGCCAGCGGCCTAACCGTCCGTTTCCTCCAACTGTTTCCGCCATTTTGTGCACCCCCAAATGTCTGTGTGTCACTCGTTTTAGTGCGAGTGGAAAGCGCTGGCGTGGGTGGAGATGGTCGTCATTTAAAAACGCCGTTGTAGTGTAGACGTAGACATCAACCGGACTGGGATGGCATGTGTGGCCAGCTAGGCGGGATATGTGACAGGCCTCAGTGGGCTCCACAGCAGTTTTTGTTCAATTTGGATTGACGTGACTTGTGGCAGCCACCTTAAAGGATGATAAGAAGGGAAGAACATCCTTGTGGGCTACCAGTAGGGCTGTTAGGACACATAACATTAAAAATCTCGAGTGTTGTTTTATTAAATATCCGGGGATATCATGTTTGAAGGCAACTTTTAAATGAATAAACTTTGCAGACTATACCGGGCTATTCAAAATGAAGGAGCAGATTTCAAAAATGTATTTCAAACAAAATTATGACAGAAATGCATTCCGCACATCACTGGGGAGAGGAAAGTTCACAGTTTGGACCTACGGTCCTTGAGGTTGAATGCCCTCAACATGAGAACCACGTGTAGCGCGACAAACATCTTCTCATCTTCTCACACACGAGTCCACTGGCCCCCAGTTACTGAATTCACAGCTTCCTCAATTCGATGTCACAGATCTTGAAGATTAGCGGGCACAAGTGGAACAAACAATCTTTCTTTAATGTCCCCCCATAGATAAAAATCACAGCGGGTAAGGTCTGGAGACCTGGGAAGCCATAGATGATGAGCAAGATCTTTGTGTCCACCTCCTCCAGTCCATCATCCTGGAATGGTGTCATTCAGGTAACGCCGGACCTCCAAGTGGAAATGAGGCGGGCGCCGTCTCACATGAAAATGAAGTCATTCAAATCTTCTTGAAGTTGGGGAAATTTTTTATGCCACTCATAAATTCGCTTATGACGAGGCGGCTGTTTGTTGAACACTTGAACAACGGACTCCCGCTTCGCAAATCGCAGCACACAAAATGATTTCTCTTGTGGTGTCATCGCCATTTTACTATAAACGAGAAACGGCGCTCGGTGGCATTCACTGGTAGTTTTAGGCGGGCTTTTAAACTTTGAACTTTCCTCTCTCCAGTGATGTGCGGAATGTGTTTCTGTCCTGCACAGTTGGTTTGAAATACATTTTTGAAACCTGAGCTTTCATTTTGAATAGCCCGGTATGTGCTGACACCTCACATTTAACAATTACAAACCAAAGGAGAACGAGAAGTGACGACTGTGAAGTTTGAGTTTAATTCTTCCTCGAGAAATGTTGAGGCAGGGTTTGATTATAAGACCTAAATGGAGTACTGTGGTGAAGTTCACTTCCACGAGTCCAAAATTAGAAGTCAACAGAGGAAGGATGAGGAACATGGTGACACCTCCACCAAACAAATGCTGACCTTCATATCGTCACACTGGTGACGTCACCTGGCCCGCACTCCTGCTCATAAAGGCACAACAGCATTCCAGCCATGACCCACAGAATGGCGGTGTCAGAACAAGCAAACTGCTGCAGACAACACAAAAATATTTGAACTCTTTTCATTTGAGAGACGTCCCATCTGGAGTGCTGTGTGCACTTCTGGTCACCACACTACAAGAAAGACATAGCAGCACTTGAAGCTGTGCAGAGCACAACAACCAGGAGCATCATGGGACTGAAGGACAGGTCCAACAGTGACAGACTCGGAGCAGAGGATGCTGTGTGGGAACCTCATCCAGGTCTTCCAGATCCTCAGTAGATCCAGGTGAATTCCTTTCATTTAAGAATGAATCTCGCACTCGAGGACTTCAATGGAAATCAAGAGGAAGTGCGTTTAGGACTGAAGCCAGGAAGAGTTGTGAGATCCTGGAGCAAACTACTGAGTCAAGGAGCGGAAACAGAAACCTCAAGAGCCTCTAAGAAAGATTTGGGTGAGGGCCTGGGGCAGCTTAGCTATTAGCTGAATCAAACAGGCCAGACCCTTAAATTACTTGACCTCTAAAACCTCCAAAATGCAACGTCCATTTTCTTTAGAGGCCAAGGAAAAGACTGTAAAAAAAAATAAATGAATGAAAACAGAAAAACCAACAAAGTGCAGATCATCGTGACTTCCCGCCAGAGATTTAATAGCTGTAGTTCCTCTGGAAGAAGGTCCAGGACACACCGGAGGCCTTCTATCTTTTGACAGGCCTGGCAGTGTCTGGGAGATGTCCAGGAGACACCGGAGGAGGCTGATGGTCAGTACGACTCTGCATGTTGCCAACGTGACCTTTGGCACAAGGTGTGGAGGGACTTCACATGGTGGTGGATTCATTAGACACGATTAAGTACATTCACTCAGTAATTTAGTGACACAGTGGCATGTGTCACCGAGCCACAGCAGATGATTTAAAATGACGCTCATCAGCCCAGGTGGGCACGTGTCACTTCTCCTTTCAGATCGCTACATCAGCTCCCTGTGGTGGCACATGTTAAGGTCGAATCCTTGCTGCTCGTCTACAGAGTAGTCCACGGGTCAGCTCCTGTGTGTATGGAGACACTTGTGAGGGTCCTGTGCTCCTTCTCAACCACTCAGGTCTGCTGAGGAATGGCGTCTGGTGTTGCCACATCTGCGTGGCATCAAGTCTCAGTCCAGACTTTCTTCACGTGTAGCTCCTGGCTGGTGCAACGAGCTGCCCACTGGTTTATTCAAACTGGTGGCTCCCTCCATGTGTTTCAAGAAAACGTTTAAAACCCTCTTGTTCAATGAATTTCTGTCTTAACTGCTTTGTAACTCGCTGGCATTTTCTTCTAAGCTCTTCACTTGTGGTGATCGATTTCGTCACCTCGTCCTTTCACACTTATACCCAGAAGGTCCACCCAGACTGGTGTTTGCTCGATTGTGTTGACCACATTTATAAGTTGCTTTGGATAACCGCGTCTGCCGAGCAGGTAAATGGAAATGGAACTCGTTTTGAACAGGAAAGTGTGTGCCTTTCTCTAGCAGGTGCCGTTACTTCCTCCTCCTCCCCGTAACAAACACAAATTTATGTCGCTTTTCCATTACACTTTATGCATATTGATTGAAATGAATCCCCGTGGGGGTGCAATTAGATGCCTTTTCCCCTGAAATCTCCGTCGGTTCTAATGCAGCTTGTGGAAACATCTGTGGGTCATTAAATTACCGAAAGAAAAAAAATCTCATCAGCGACTTTTTTGTGTTTCATCAGCGGAAAAACCGACTTTTAGCATCAGATGAGCTGCGCTCCGCATGTCTTTATTTTATTAAGAATCGATTGATCCTCCATGTTTGTAACAAACCTCTGAGTGGCTGTGAAGTTTGTGGTGGTGGTGGTGGCGGTGTCGTGTAAAAGCCATCAGGTCACTCGACTGACTTCAAAGTGTGGACAGAATGTCATCCAACACACCCCAGCAGGCTGACTGGCAGCTTTAAGGCGTCTTCTCCTTGTATCAGACTGGCATGTTCTCTCCTTGTGTACATTGCTGTCCCCACTACTGTATGAAGTAAATACGTACTGGCTGATTATCTGAATCTACAGAGTCCATTTTAACCATCATCACCAGTTTAAAGGCATTTTCTGGTTGCCACCCAGAAAGATCTCAACACTGTAATCAATCTGCCTGAAGCTGGGGCCTCAGTTGCCACCAAAGTAAACGTCACTCGTGGTACCCAGGGTTGTGAGATGCCCTTCTGGAATAAAGAGTGTTTGTGTTTGACTTGGACCTGATTAGGCTGACCTCCCAAATGAGCGGAGTCGGTCTGTTAGGGGCCAATGTGGCCAATATGACGATTCTTGAGAATCCAGAGGTCTCCTGATTAACTAATAGCTGCTGATCATAGGACCCCAGCATGGCAGCATGTTGAATGCTCATCCGAAATGCAGTGCACACGTGACAATAAAAGCAAACTTGACATTTATGAACGCCACTCGACGACTTGGTGGATTTCACAAAGTAATATTTTAAAAGGGAGTCGGTGGCAGACACACAGATGGCCATTAAAGCGTTAAAGATGTCGGTGCCCTTAACTAATTTACTGCACGCTGTTCATGAATAAGGAGGCTCTTAATGCAGTCCCAGTAGACGGCGTTCATATCAGCAGAATAATCTGATCCCAGATGACATCCTGTATCACTCTCCATTTACGAGTGGAGCTTTCATTGTGCCGCTGACCTCCGCGATGACAGATTGCTTTGGTCCGTAATTAAGGAGGCCCGGTGTCGGCGGAAGCGCTCTACGCAGAGCACACTTTGGCCCTGCCGTTAATGGCCTTTTAGCACAAGGAACACTTTGACTCAGTTTCTGCCTTTGATCCTATGTGGTGTTTGGATTATCTTTTTTTTTTTTTTTTTTGTAACGCAGCATGTTGATGTTTTTTTTTTTTTCTCTTCTGTGGCCCTGACACAAACCTTTTTGTTCATTTGTGGTTACAATACACAAAAATGTACGAAGGTGCCGCACACAATGGTGCAGACTCGTTAATTAGTGCTTGTTGGTCTTATCTCTTTTAGCGTCTGCAAAGTTTCCCTGAAGCGCTTCAGATAGCGGATGCCTGGACCCCATGAGGAAATCCTTGTCAGTGTTGCAAAATAGCCTTTGACAAAATGGGGTAAGTTTAAACTTCTATATCGGATTTTAAACTTAATATGTTATTACATCCTTGAATTAAACAACATTTTAAAAGTGTCACCCATCAACTAAATCCTAAACTGCAAATCCAACTTGATATTATTAAATCCAGGCTCACGGGGGGTGGCGTCTCTCAAGTGTCATCCCTGAAAACTCCATGTGGACACAAAAGGGAACTCCACAGAGACGACACTGGGGCTGGGAGTCTGGACTGGAGGGGAGGGCTCAGGAGTGGTGATGTCAGGGTGGCCCCGCCTCCTGGGGCTCCACCCACGAGGAATTAAGACACAATACAAGACTAAACAAAACTGACAGAAGTAACATATAAATACTAAAAATAATAACACAAAGACACACATAAACAACAAATAGAACATAAAATACACAGCAATTCCCACCGATACTTAACATTTACGAATTGTAAGTTACAGATACACAGTAACCTCCTGGTAATGATGTAAAATGAGTTTAAGAAACTCCACTATCATCTGCAGATGTGCAGCGTCGTTGATCGGCTTAGGGGTTAATAAGGTACTCGAGGACAGCGATGGAAATGGAGGGGACGTGCGTTTAAGACTGAAGCCAGGATGAAGTTCTTTACGCAGAGAGTTGCAGGATTCTGAAACAAACTACCAAGACCTGGAGTTTAAGCAGGAACCTTAACAGCATGAATATTTTTTCCCAAACGCTCAGATTTCTGCCAAGCACACACAGCGATGGTTTTTCACACATAAATCAACACAAGCTGTCTGTTCCTGCATACTGTGGCTGCTGTTGGCGCCTGTGTGGCGGTTCGAGGGCCAGCTGTTTTCACACGGCGGGCGGGCAGTGGTGCCAGTCGTTGTGAGACACGAACGTTGCTGCCGGCGCTTCAGCTACACAGACGCGTTCAGCGCCGCGATCAGCTGGTGACCAATCAGGTGATGCTGGTACCTCACTTTCATTTGCAGTCCCATCTCCAGATCACTTGCTGTTAAAATCGGAGTCCAACAAGTCAGAGCTTGATTCAGCAATAAAACGCAAAACGTCATCCATGGGGCATTTTGTTTTGCGCATTTGCTTTGGTCTCTTGCCAGATTTCAAAGCCATTTTAGAGGTTGTTTGCTCTTCATTGCTCGTACATGTGCAGAGAATCTCCATCACATCGACAAAGCTAACTTTCCTTCTAGCAAAGAGAACTAAAGCGTAACGGTCGAGTTTTGTCACAGTTTACAGGTGATTACCGTCCTCTACCTCGATGGTCGACACCCGCCTTGAAAGAGTTAAGAAGAATCTGGAGGAGATGTTGGGACAGCTCAGCCAATAGCTAAACAGACAAGTGACGTGCGGACTGAATGGTCGTTTGTCAAATTGAGCCCAACAAAGCTCACCAGTCCTATCTACTCAGTTCTAATGGGAGGAATGTGACTATGTAGTCATCTCTGACGGACATTCCTGCCATCCCCGTAGATATGGTAAGAGTCTACCATGAATGCGAATGAAGTTCCTGGATGACAGCAGCCAAGACACACCAATAGATGTTGGAGGAAGCGCAGAGCCAAGCACCTAGAAATATGATGAGGTTAACGCCATGAGAGCGGGCCATTCAGGCCAACAACGCTCACCAGTCCTACCCACTCGATTCCTCCAAATACCATCAAGTCAAGTTTTTAAGGACCCTAAAGTCCTCCTGACCACCACACTTCTTGGTCACTTATTCTTGTGTTTGTGGTTCTCTGTGTGAAGAAAAACTTCCTAATGTTTGTGTGAAACACCCTTCACAAGTTTCTAATGGTGTCCTTGTGTTCTCGTTAAAGTCATTTTAAAGTTAACGCCATTACAACTTTAGAAAGACGTTGATGAGAGAGGGCCATTCAGCCAAACAACGCTCACCAGTCCTACCCACTCGATTCTAAAGGGAGGAATGTGACTGTGCAGTTGTCCCGTAGGTATGGTCATCAAAGTACTGTCCAAAATAACAGCACCCCATATACAAAACAACAGTAACGTTTCCAAAATGAAATTAAATCAAAAAACAAATAAACTAAAATCTTCATTACCAACACCAATATGTAACCTACAGAATGAAGAAACTAGTTGACACAGAGCTGTAGAGAACGGGACGGTGTCCACCATCATCCTCCTCAGATTGTTTTCCCACAGGTTTGTCTCAGTTTCTGACATCCATCAGACCCGTTCACCAGTAGTCACCATGATGTGCTCACATGAGTCTGCTCAGCAGAACCCTGATGTGGTTTGTGCAAATTCCAGCTTTGACCGCAGTGCGACACGTTAGAATCTGAATGTGGAGGCCGCTGTTTTTTCTTTTTTGAAATGAAAGACTGCTGTGATACGGTGAGCTTTCCAGTAAGGGGATATTAGCCTCCTGTGTAGCCAGAGGGCACTGGGGTTTCATATCGGGTGACAAGACTTGCCTTTCTCTTTCTTTGTACATCAGATACGCACCTCAGTCCGTCACACAATAGGTGAGCTACTGATATGGAATATTCAATCCATCAATTCCCTCTGCCTGTTTTTTTCCCACCCGAACAAAGTTTGGGAGGTGTCCTGAAAGCAAAAGGCGCAAAGCAGGAACCAAACCCGAAGAAGTGCCAGCTGGTATATTCAGGGCACAGTCACATTCAGTGATGCAAGGACACGTTAGGAGTCTCCCATTGCCGCTGCTAGTGCCCGTGCGTGTCGAGAAAGGGCCCGATGTGGACACTCTGCCACCAGACCTGCTAGACGTTCAGTCTTCAGATGGAACTTCATGATGATCCGATTGTAAAATTTCCATCGGTGAGAAGTGCGTGACTAAGATAAAGTGAGGCTGGAAACGGATAGCCTCGTAGAGAGGCCTGCCTCAGGAGTCGTGGCCATCCGCTGGCACGTGAGAGGAGGCCTCGCCACGGAGACGCCTCCCTGGTAAGAAATGAAATAAAAGAAATTTACATTTAATAATCTGTCAAAGTCTTCAGAGAACGGAGAAGAAAATTTTTTTTTTTTAAGAAATTTAATTAACTATACAAAATATATTTAACTCTTTGAGGGCTGAATATTTTCTCCAAAAAAACTCAGTTTTCTGAAAAGTACACAAAGCAATGGTTTTACACAGAAATCAACACAAAATGTCTGTTGCTGTGTGCCATGGCCACCAGTTCGCAGTCTCAGGCGGCATGATAGATGTCTTCATGGGGTTGGGGGCGGCAGCGGCAGTCACAGTGCAGTCTTCCCAGGCGAATGTGGCTCCGTCAGCTACACGACAGGGTTCAGCGCCACGATCAGCTGATGTGGTACCTCATGTTTGTTTTCGATTACTTACATAAAAATCGGAGTCCAACAAGTCAGAGTCCAATTCAGTGATAATACGGAAAACGTCGTCCACATAGTATTTTGATTTATGCATTCACTTCAATCTCTCGCCAGATGTCAATGCCATTTTTGCAGTTGTTTGCCCTTCGCTACTCATGCGAGTGCAGGGAGACTCGGTCAAACCAATGAAGCTAACTTTCTTTCTAGGAAAGAGAGTAATGGTGGGTTTGGTCACCATTTACAGTTGAGTACCACCATCAACCCCTCCTTTTGACAAAAGTCGACATCCGCCCTGAAAGAGTTAAAATTGACAGGAGGGGGCAGGAAATTACAGAGTGAACAGACCAAAAGCAAAGTGACAAAGAATCCCATCCAACCAGTTTTTATCTGACTAACTTTGACAAATCCTTGTATCAGCTGTTAGTCCCACCCTGACTTCACTAGAAATCACCTCTGGGGATCAGATGAACCCCCTCAGCCTGGACTGTGCAGTGGTCCTTGGTGTCCCTGCGTATCTAAATGTTTATATCCCAGTAAAGAGCTGGGCACCCAGGAGTGTTTTTGGTCTGCTTACCCATAAGGTACGAGTTCAACTCGGCCTAGATGACAGGCGGTTTACCTGCCCTGGAATCATTTCTTAAAATAATAATTTAAAAAATGTTAATCTAGGTGTGGGTTATTAAACTAGACTTGCTTGTATGGAATGTTATTTAATTTTAATAAAATGCTAAATAAAAATAATTTTAATTTTATGACACCTGTCCCCTCTGTGCCAGATGGCCACCTCTTGGACCCCAACTATAGCTACTGCACAATGCCGCCATACTTCTTGTAAGAGTCTACCTGGAATACGAATCAAGCTCCTGGATGACAGCAGCCAGTAGACGTTGGAGGAAGTGCAGAGCCAAGCACTCAGAAACATGATGAGGTTAACACCATTAGAGCATTAGACAAACGTTGATGAGAGCAGACCATTCAGGCCAACAATGCTCACCAGTCCTATCCACTCAGTTCCTCCAAATACCATCAAGTCAAGTTTTGAAGGCACCTAAAGTCCTCCTGGCCCGCCACACTACTTGGTCACTTATTCCATGTGTCTGTGGTTCTCTGTGTGAAGAAAAACTTCCTGATGTGTGTGTGAAATTTCCCCTTCACAAGTTTCCGACTGTGTCCCCGTGTTCTTGATGAACTCATTTTAAAGTCACCGTCTCGATCCACTGCACTAATTCCCTTCATCATTTTAAACACTTCAGTCAGGTCTCCTCTTCATCAGGCTCAGCTCTTTTAACTCACACCCTGTGGCCCTGAATCAGCCTTGTCGCTCTCCTCTAGATTTTTTCTTGTGCTGTTATGTCCTTTTTAAGCCAAAGACCCAAACTGCACCCAGGACTCCAGATGAGGCCTCACCAGTGAGTTATAGAGGTTGAGCAGAACCTCCTGTGACTTGGACTGCAGACGTCAAGGCGCTATATAACCTAACAGTCTTAATGGCTTCTGAACACCATCTGGCAGTTAATAGCATCTAGTCCACTGCGACGTCTAAGTTCTTCTCCTAAGGTGGTCTTTCAGTTTCCAGACCTCCCATTGTGTATTCAAACCTCACATTGTAATTCTTTACATTTACTGACAAATCTGCTCAAGCCTGTCTGCTGTCCAAGTCCCTCTGTGAGGATTCCGTAGATTCTCGATTCCCTGCCAGTCCACCTAACTTGGTATCATCTGCCACTGAACCAGCTTGTTATTCATATTAATATTGAGATCATTTCTATATACCAGGCTATTCAAATTGAAAGAGTAGATTTCCAACATGTATTTCAAACAAACTGCATAAGACAGAAGCACATTCCGCACATCACTGGAGAGAGGAAAGTTCAAAGTTTGGTCCTGTGGTCCTTGAGGTTGAATGCCCTCAACATGAGCACCAAGTGTAGCGTGACAAACATCATAACAGTAGACCATTTGTTCTCACACACGAGTCCACTGGCCCCCAGTTACTGAATTCACAGCTTCCTCAATTCGATGTCGCAGATCTTGAAGATTAACTCTTGGAGAATTGCAGTGCAAAATTCAAACCTGTCGTCAGGATGCAATGCCTGCACTAATTACAACTTGTAAGGCTTCTTATGCAACCTTCTTCTACAAATTTTTTATGCCACTTGTAAATCTGCTTATGACAAAGTGCCTGTTTGTTGAACCATCGGCGGAATTTACGTTGCGCTTGAACAACGGACTCCTGCTTTGCAAATTGCAGCACACAAAATGATTTCTCTTGTGGTGTCGTCGCCATTTTACTATAAATGAGAAGCGGCGCTCGGTGGCATTCACTGGTACTGTTAGGTGGGCTTTTAAACTTTGAACTTTCCTCTCTCCAGTGATATGCCGAATATGTTTCTGTCTTATGCAGTTTGTTTGAAATACATTTTTGAAATCTGCTCTTTCATTTTGAATAGCCCGGTATATAAAAGAGCAGTGGCCGCAGCAGTGACCCCTGCTGGACACCACTCTTAACTGCAGCTGATTCTGATGAGGTTCCTCGCACCATTGCCTTCTGCTTCCTGTGTCCAATTCTTCACCCGTCTACACCCCTCGCCTTGAACTCCCACTTCTCTTAGTTGATGCCCATCCTCTTGTGTGGTCCCTTATCAAATGCCTTCATATGCTCCACTCTGGTCGTATCCTTCTGTGATGATGCCAGTGACCTACAGACTCCCTCTTCCCACATGAGAGTCTGCTGAACCAGCACCGTCGATAGTTATGACCGAGATGAGCTGACAGTTAATCTGATGATGCCAGAGGATGGTGGACAAAGTGCCCAAGTGCTTTTATTCAAAAACCGTCAAAAACAAAAGTAAAACCAAAAAAGTGTCCATTGTGCAGTGTTCTATAAACAGTACATAGATAAATCCATAAATCCATTATTGTGAAAAGTAGGGATAAAAATCAATAAATAAATCCGTTAAAAAGCAGACTCGGTCCTCCCGATCTCAGCCCACCTCCTTCTCATTCTCTCATTCTTCCCGGCTCACCTGTTGCTTGCGTAGCCGGCGGAGACTCGGCAGCCATGAACTCCTTTCAGCCGACCCCCGTCTTGGCTCCCTCCAGACATCGCAGCCAGACCGTCCGAGGTCGACTCTCCTCACTTCGTCCTTCGTGCTCACGTGGGCACATCTCGGAAGCCTAGGGAGGGCATCATCTGCCTTGCTCGCCACACTCCACCCGAATATTCAGTGGGGCGAACTAGCCAACGCTCCTTCGCGGGGCCCCAGCGCGCACTGCTTCCTCCATCCATGTCACCAGATCGTCCTTACAAGACTGCCTTTCACGTCTTTAAACTTCTTTCCTTTCCATCTTTTTCCTTTTCTTTGAGTCCCCTCCTCTCCTTTTGTGCCGGCCATTATATATACACCCTTGGTCTCCGTGGGTGCAGCGCCT
The DNA here is from genome assembly GCA_026402145.1 of Polypterus bichir lapradei. Lineage (NCBI taxonomy): Eukaryota > Metazoa > Chordata > Cladistia > Polypteriformes > Polypteridae > Polypterus > Polypterus bichir. The sequence goes on along the minus strand of JANRMT010062816.1, from coordinate 22,109,223 downwards.
TAATCACATGGCGCAGGAAGCCAATTAAGCAATTGGGAACGATCGCCCCAACTACCTCATTAACTCCCCACGGAGAGTGACACGGCTTTATGGATTTAAATCTGGTCCTGTTTTTTTTTTTTTTTTTTTTTTTTTTGAAGCCGCGGATCCGCAATACCACAGCTTCCTCATAGAATTCCAGCATGTTAGTAAAACACGACCTCCATCTTCTGAGTCCACGCTGACTGTTCCCTAAAACTCCTGTTCTTGCCACGAGATGCTAATCTTCTCTTTTAGAATTTCTTTCCATTAATTTACTTGTGATGCAAGTTAACCTTATTGGCCATTAGAGGTGACAGAACAAGGCAGTAGGCATGTGAAGCAGCAGCAAGGCCTGCCAAATGTCGGTGGGCATGAGACCATCTGATGTGTACCAGGCTGAAACAGTTGAGGAAGGTCAGGTACTGCAGACCACACTGCCATTCCCAATCTTTCACCCTTTACATTCAGTCCAACAAGAGCACAGGGACATGCAAACGTATGAAGAGCAGATGTTTCACAAATCACACGCACAGAAAACACGGCCAAGTAGTGTGGTTAGCGATTGAGACTTTTGGGACCTTCAAAACTCAACTCTTGTTATTTTGGACAAATCACGTGAATAGGACTGGCGAGCTCGTTGGGCTAAATTGGCCTGTCCTCACCAAAATTGTTCAGAAGATAGATAGATAAATATATAAGTAGTTAAGTAAGTAAATAATTACGTTCTGGGACTGTAAAAAGAAAACGGCGTCTCTGGTTAAAGCCAGGGAAACACGGAGAAGAAGATGCCAGTTCTTCACACAGGGCGTCCAGATGAGCCCCTTCTTAATCAACAGCCCCCAAGTCAAGTGATCCTGATATGGCCACAGACCTACAGAACTGCGTCTCATTGAAGACAATTCAAGGGGTCAAGTGGAGCGCAGAACAATGAAGAGCAGCAGCAGCAGCAGGGTCAGAAACCGGAAAATCCTGCGGCGCCGGACAGCTCACGTTTTGTTTTTCTGTAATGACTGATTACTGCTGACCTACCTATTGTGCATAACGCGTTTCAGTTACAGCAGCAGGTCTTGTATTAACATTTTATCCGCTGTAAATAAGTGGATGCTAGGTGGCGCTGTCGGCCATCTTTTCCCCAACAGACAGAGGCAGGACACAGGTTAAACGCACTAAGAAGACTTTTCATATTTTCTTCTTCTGTACTTGTGCCACCAAATCACCACAACCAAAATAAACACAATAATTTCCTCCACTCCTCCTAGCAAGCTCTGTCTTAATACCTCCCAACTTCAGTAGTCCTTTATATAGTCCTTGACCCGGAAGTGCACCCGTTCTTCCGCGTCAAATGGAGGACTTGAAGTTTTCTTCAGCCCGGAAGTACTGTGGGGCTTCCAACCCTGTGACTTGGGAGTATTTCCAGGCTATATGGGAAATAAAAATCCCCAGATCTTCCTGTAGCATCTCCTGGCAGCACCCACGGTATCCAGCAGGGCTGTGATGCCAAACTACAGATTCCATGATGCCCTGTGGGAATCCGGGGCACCGCTGTGCTGCAGGGAACTCGCCATCTGGTGTATTGGGGGAGGCCGTGCCCCACAGTAGCAGCCTCCCCCCCCCCATCCTTCTCTTCTTTTGGACGTCCCGGCCGTGTTGAACAGCCGGCAGTCCGCCACACCGCCTATCTCTTGTGTGGAGTTTGCATGCTTTTCCCCGCGTCCAGTACTTCACTTTTCCTCACCTATCCAAAGACATGTAGGTTTAGTTGATGGGTGCCTGTGATTTCATCAGCTGTGAGTGAATGGCATCCCATCCAGGGTTTGTTCCTGCCTGTTATGATTCAAAGAACTCGGAAGTGACAAAGGCTTCCAAACAAGAGCCAAGAGCAGGTCCGTAGTTTCTAACAAGGCCTGCCCAGAAAGGGCCCACTAACGGCTGAAAAGACGGGCTTTGGCCTACAGCTGGCCAAGTGGCGCTTTGAGTTTAAATACCCTGTCACACATGAGAGCCGGAGGGTCACGCTGGGGGTTCATCCGAGGTATGTAGTTCTTCCCGAGGGCGAGAGGCGGTGCTATCACTAACCCCTCCATAATAATGAGAGGATGTCTAGTGAAGGAGACTGACTCCGCCCCTTAAAGCCAGAGTGCGCAGGAAGAGGGCATCACTTGTTGATCGGAGTGAACCTCAGCAGTTAAAAATGGCAATCAGATTAAACCGGGTTGGCGCTCCAACATTTATTTCTTTCCCTTGCACAATTGTTTTGTTTTTTTTTTTGCTCGCTCAACCACAACAACTTAAACATTCCAATATTTCAAAATTTATCTAAAAGGAAAATTAAATAAAAGTTGGAAAAACCTTTGGCTTGAGCAAAGAATAGTCTTCCAAGAATCTTCATAAATGAAAATATTTCTTGACAAGAAAATAACACAAGGCTCAAAAACAGTGGCCAAGATGGCAATCCAAACTAACCTAGTCCAATCTTAAATCCGAAAATCGTAATCCAGATACGAGAGCAGAAAAAAAGAGAATCACAAAACTGGAAATCCATGCAAAGGAACCGCAAAACTCGCTTAAGTCTCCTGCAACAGGCATTCGGTGAACCGCTAGGAGTAAAAATAATAAGAAATCCTCTACGTCTGGACCTTCACTTTGCCTGTAAAGGCTGGGGGCGGAGCCTTGTGGGGAGGTATTGGTGGCCCCGCCTCTTGTGGAGGCCTGACACAAAAATACAAGGAACGCAGTGGTGTGATTGGGTGAAAATGTAGACTTCTGAAAATGCAGAGTCTAATTGAGCTCTGATTGGTTCGTCCATATTGCGTGGCCCTTCCCTGATTTGGATCCTGCTCAATACATGACGTCTCATTTACTGGTCGGTCACTCTTCACAGAACTCCAGCATAGCAGAATACAGGAATTGCTTTCCATGGTGCCCAGCCTGTGTGCATCTAAGTTGTGCTTTGTGCAGTTTGAATGCTGCGTATTGCGCACAAAGGCCAATCGTTTACCGGCCAAAATCCTGCAGCTGACGCCATCAGCGTCCCTTCAAGGGTTGCCAGTTGTGGGAAACACCTGAAAGGACCTGTGCTTGGTGTGACAATTTTGCAAAGGAAGTTGAGGTTCCTGAAGAATGGTGAGAAAAGTCTAGAATGTCTGGACCGTCGCTGCTCACTGTCAGCAAAAAACCAGGGTGTGCCCAGCGTAGGCGAACGTCAGCGTCCTGTGCGTGTTCGGTTGATTTAGTGCGGGTGAAGACACTGTAGAAATAAAATGAAAACACCAGATCATGTTTGTTTAAAAAAAAAGGCCATTTTTAAATGTGAGCAAGAAGTGCGGATATACCCCGAGTTGGCCGAGTGTGGGTGGGCTCTGCATGGCACTTTGTGTAGCGTTAGTTCCTGCCTCGTGCCCAGTGCTGTCAGGATTGGCTCAGACTCCCCTCAGTGGGTTTGAGAATGCAGGATTTCAGATTGTAATAAGTGATGGGATGAACCGAGTGCTGCTACCTCATAATAATAATTCTTTACATTTATATAGCGCCTTTCACACTACTCAAAGCGCTTTACCACTTCAGCTACAACTAACGTGCAGCATCCATCTGGATGATGCGATGGCAGCCATTTTGCATCCTTATTCTCACCACACATTAGCTGTTAGGTAATGAGGGGTTGAGAGTGAGCCACTTGGAGACGGGGGATGATCAGGGGGCTTGAATGACCAGGCTGTCGGGGTACATTCTACTCTTTACGAAGGATACCCATAGAGAGTTTACCCAAAAGGATGGCCCAGTGTCCCCGTCACTGCACTGGGGCATTGGCATCCACACACAGACCACAGGGTAGGCACCCACTGCTGGCCTTGCCAACACCTCTCCCTGCAACAACCCAAACTTTTCCAATTACTGGCCGGAACCCTGGCATTTCAAAGATGTCACTGCTTTTAATGACCCCTGGAAAATGCTCTGTTCCCTCAGTGCCTATTTGTGTGGTACATGACACAAAATGTTGACCTTGTCTTTAATGTTCTCCTTGTAGGTCATTCACCCACACCACTCTTTTGCCAGTTTGGAGTCGGGGTCTCATGCAGCCTCAATGCCAGATGTGAAAGCTGCGCCATGTGACCACTCGGCAGCGGGGCCTCCTGCCAGCTGCAGTATTGAACGATGCCTGAGCGACCGGCCTGCGTCTCTTTCCGCCATCGGACCTCCTTTGCCAGTCTTCTCCACCTGTACCAGCATGACTTGCGCTAGCCTGGGTGATGGGCTGGAAGCGGGCAGTGGTGAGCCCAGCTGCCACCATGGCTCCTTGCTGACCAGTTTTGGTCTGAGGTACTGCTCCACCAGCAGCATGTATCCAGTGAATTACGCGGCTCCTCCGGCCCAGAATGAGGACGGCTTTTCCACGCCAACCCCAGACGTGTGTGGCAGCAGTAGGATGTATCGGAGTATGGAGAACCTTCACTGGCCTCCTTTAAACGACTCCAGGTTGTACTCTTTCAGTCCGCCGTACAAAAGCATGGAAAGTGAATTTATTTTTCACTGCACGGCGACCAGTCACTGGTACAATCCTCCGACAGACGCCTCTCCAGTGGAGGGTCTTATGTCTGCCTCTGAGGGGATGCCGTTCTACCCCTGGAGACTTCCAGTGAAGAGAGAGCTGCCGGTGTTTGCCAGAGTACCACAGTGGCTCTTTCCCTCCGTCAACGAGAAGTTCATGAATGGTAACGCCAAAAAAGAGCTGAAGGAGAAGTTAAAACTTCAGAGCTCCAGGGTGGCCGAGCCAAATAAGCCCCTGCGGCCTCAGGCTTTGGTAAGCGGTCCGGCTTCTTCAAAGGATCGCTGTGGACACGGGCCTACCGAGAGCGACTGCTCTCTCCGTTGCAGTGACGCCCACCAGGCGCCACATGGTTCTGAACAGTCCATGGCGCCGTTCAGCCGGATGAGGGCCTCGATTATGCACAGAATAACGAGCCCTGAGGAAATCAAGCAGGAAGTGATGAGGAGGCTGCAGCTGAGGCGTCAGTCCAGCACCCCCAATCTCCATCAGCCCTCTCTGGAGGACTTGAACGAGGTCCCGAAATCTCAGACGTCTGAATCGTTTGTGCGAGAGAGGAACAGATTTCAGAGCAAAGCATCGGAGGGGACCACCGACAAAAAGCGCCACTCAAAGGGCAAACTGCATATCCCGTCCTTTGAGGAATTCAAAAGAATGAGAAAGAGAGAGAGCTGGCCGATGGCACCTGCTGAGGACGAGACTCTGTCACGGGGCTCTACAGCCAAGGGCAGCGACCTGCTAAAAGAGGACGGAGGGGCGACGACAAAAGACACGCCAAGCATTGAGTGTGAACACCGAGGGTCTCAGACTCCGCCGAGTCCAGAGGAGGTCAGTGCTGTGGCTCCTGACAGCAGCAATTCAGATCTGGGCCATTGCTTTGTGGACACTAGTAGCCTGGCGCCACATTTATGCACCCCAATATGCACGAGTCCAGTCCCCAGGTCACCCCTGCAGACTCTCGTCATACCCCAGGCAGGGGACACGGCTCAGAGCCTGAACACAACCCCAAAGAAGTGTGGCGCCAGCTTGGCTGTCCCCGATCAGCCCCACCTCACTGAGGCACAGTTGTCTTGCTGCTCGTCTTTGTTGATGGAGGCGACGGACCTTTCAAGCTACGGCGCAAAAATCTCGCGAATGAAAGACGGATTTATTGACTCGGCCCTGGATCTGATTAAGAAAAGGTAAGGCCACACTACGGCACCCACCGCGATCACTTTACACAGATTGGGACCGCCGCTTTCAGGAGGGCGAGATGTCTATGGGATGTCTGACCCTGTAGCCGATCACGTGGGCACATGATCTGTCTATCTATACAAAAATTAATATCTATCTATTGTAACCAGTAGGAGGCGCCTCTGAGCTCCAAACCCCAGACCCAATAATACCCAACACATTCAGATAATGAATTTTTTAACCCAGCAAGCACCGAAGACAATGAAACACAGCCAGCCATAACCGTTGCAAACAAACGCATTTCTTCCTCCTGTCACCCTTCTTTTATACTGGACCTGGGACAGCTCCTGGTGACCTGGCATGAGTTTTGAGGAGTACGTCTGTGTTGTTTAAGATCCAGGGTAGTTCCGCCTGACAGCATCCCCTTGCTGCACTCAGGGACCCTGACAGGGCTGCAATGCTGGACTCCAGCTCTCATAAACCACCACGGGTGTCCAAGCTGGGATGCCTCCAGCAGACCACTGCCATCTAACTTATGGGGGATGGAACTGCTCCAACTTCTGCTTGTCCATTCCATGGCACCTTCCATTTTGTCCCAAGGTCATGCCATTGTCCAGCTTGGATGCCAGTCTGTCCTCTGTGGCACTCACACTATCTGTCTTGTGTGACAAAGGGCCCAGTCAGGAGCAGTGCTGCAGTTGTTTCTCCAGTGTGCAGAGCAAAAATCCTCCATAAGGGAGCCCTATTGGGCAGTGCACTGACTGGCCTTGCCAGTGATATTTGAACATATATTGGTGGGGGGGGGGGGCCTGGAAGGTGGTCCACAAACACTTGCAGGGTGAAGTATAATGGCTCCCAGCTACCCATTATAATGGATGGGTGACACAGGGGTTGTCTGGCCTTTAATTAGGAGGTTGGACTCGGGACAGCAGGAATAGCTACGGCCACAAGAGGGAGCTCAAGGTGGATCTCTGTAGGGTTTCTAGTGGCTGGCCCTGTCCCTGGTAGTAATCCCTGGGATTTTGCTGTCATTGGCCAGACTTAAAAGCCTCTGCTGGCCAGTATGATGCTAAACGTGGAGTTGGGAGATCTGGAGCTGACCAGGGCTCAACTGATGGGAGGATGAGAGGCCATCTCTGTGTTTATATTATATAGTGCCTTTCACATCTATCTATCTCTATCTATCTATCTAATATATAGTGCCTTTCATATCTACTTACCCTCTTTAAAATCTGGGATGATTTTAAGGGACCGTCTGAATTAGTAGTGCTCCATGTTTCTTTTGCCTGTCCAGATTTCATTTTCCAGATTCTGTGTCCAGTAGGGGGCGCTTGCTCCCTGGGTATGTACTCTGCTAGAACTGCAGCTCAAATGAGGTTGTGCTCTCTGGTGTTTTTGGTCCCCATGTTGGCATTGCTAAGGGGGGTCCGAAGGGGAGCGACTGGGGGAATCAATAGATGGAGATGGGTGGGGAGAGGTGAAGCTTTTTGGTTTGGGCAAGTGAAGACTGGGGAAGCTGAAATGTTTGAGCTTGTGAAGGGGATTTGGGCAGTGGATTCCAGCTGTTCGGCTCGTTCTGGGCAGTGGATTCGGGGTGTTTCACAAGTCTGAAGGTCCAATAGTTATTACACCTGCCATTCATGGTGACGTGTTGCGTGTTGCTTATCACACAGCAGGACTCTAGTGATGCCACAAACCTGGACTGTCAAACTCAGATCCTGGAGGGCCACAGCAGCTTTGGGTTTTAATTCCACCGGTTTGATTTTGTCAAAGTGTGTCACTGGGGATGTTGAACTACACGGCTGGCGGTGACAGGATCCCCCCGCGACTTCCTCCGACTAACATGGGAGGGCGGGATGGCACAACGTTTATTTCCGTAGCACGTTTTCATACGCGACTGTTCCGTTTGCAAACCTGGTGAACACCAAGTGACATTCCCAGCAGACGTAATGTGCAGGCGAGAAGACAGAGTGGCCTTCCAGAGTTGAAAGTCTGCTTATTTAAGAGGATGGATTATTCATGATATTGTGCCACTGATGAATGAGATGCAGGAGTTCAAGTTTGTGCGTTCATCTCAACTCGTGCAGACTTTAATAATTCATGTTAGTGCTGGAAGAAAAGGATCTGAAGGAAGGTAGGGAATGGCGCCCCCTAGGGACCAAGAAGTAGCCACAGAAGGGTCAGTGCAGCCCCTGTCTCTTAAAGTGCCGCAGGATGGAAAGGCGCCACACGACCGAGTTGCCTGGATGATCTGCTGGTGCACAGATAATAAAACCATGGGGACCTCGGTGATGAGAGTCCGTGTCATCCGTCCATCTTCCTGGACCTGATCCTGTCCCAGCCTCCATTTGTGTTTAGGCCAAGACACAAACCTGGATGGGACGCCAGTCCAATGCAAGCACATTTTTGGGATGGGGGGCTGACAGTACACAGTGAAGTGGGGACTGTGCCTGGGGTCCCTTAGGCCACTGCGACATGTTGCGTGACGACGAGACCACCACTAGGACAGCGAACAGACTGTAAGCGACTCTTCACAGCTCTGTGCAGCTTACTTGTGTATAGCGCCTTTCACCAAGTGTAACACGATGACGGACTTCACGGCAGTGACAGCCGCTTCCCTCACATGTCCAGATTTGAGCCTAGAAGTTTGGCTCTTCCTCATCTGTCCCATTTTCTCCTCCCGATTATCCACGTTATTTGCAGCTGTACCCTCCAGAAGCGGGCACAAGGCAGGAAGCAGCACTGGGCAGTAGACCACCCATTTGATTAGAATTTTTCCTCTTTTCTCTATTTGCCAAATTAGGCAAACAATCATTGAGGCCTTTAATGGGTGACAGATTCATATTCGGAAAAAATGTCGTCACCGTCTCCATAGTTTTTTTAAAAAGAAGCAATTAACAAAGGTGGGATGCGATTCCTCGGGTAACCCGAGATGGCTGATGTGATAAGTCATGTAATTAGTGCTAAAGCCACCTGCAAATGTCATTTCCGGGGGGTCCTGAGCGCAGCCTTTTGTTTTTCTTTGGAATCGGCCAAACGTGGAAAGAAGATCTGAAAACGGACCTGCGGCCTTGGCAGGAGCGGGCATTTGAATGTTTCAGCAAAACAAAATGATGAGCCAATGAAAATCTATCATTTCTAAAATGTCATTAAATAAAGCAGCCATTTTGTAAACCCACTAGTCCAGAACAGGGTCACCCTGGAGCCAATCCCAGTAAGCACTGAGGGCAAAGCAGGGACAACACCTGGACAGGGCGAGGGCGCCAGGCCAGTGCTGGGTGAAGCCCGTTTGGAGGACAGGTGATCAGTATTATTCAAGTTCCCCCCGTGTATTTGAGGTGCGCGTGTCCCTTGGCTTACGGAGTCTCCTCACTTTTAGGCCCCCACAGGTAACGGCGCCCACTCCGTGTCCACAGCATGTGCTCCTTAACTTTTATAAATGGCGGCCCGACTGGTAACGACTGGTGTGCCAACATGAAATCAGGATGGTATTTAAATGTGCTAATTAAGTGGGTTTTATGATTGAGCAAAACTCACAATTAAAAGAAAGAATAGCCCACCCCAGGATGAGTTTCTTTTTATGAATTACGTACTCCATGTACTTTGTGGTGGTGGCCGACAAAAATTTTATAATGCCAGTTTTCTTGCGAAAGGAATGTAAGAGAGATTCACATGAATGGGATCGATGGGTGACCGGTGCTGGACAGCGGCCAACAAAATGAAACTCATCCGTGGGAAAGCGAAAAGAAAAATTAAAGTTCCTCGTGTCACGCACTCCACACGTCTTTTTTTTTTTTACCGTTGCCAGCTCAAAACTTGCAAAACAAATGCTTTTTTGTTTAAATGTTGTTAAAACATTACTGCCTGAATTATTAACAGCAAACCCAAAGACTCCTGGGAAGGATGTTTGGACTTCAAGACCCGCCTCTCCCCCCATCATTCGTTGTCCTCCAGAGGTGGAGTTTTGTGCACTGAGGTCCCGCCTCCTCCGCCTCCCCCTCCTCTCTCATTGGTCAGTCGTTTTTGTGCTCGCTCCGCTCTCCTGCGTGAGACGATTTTGTGGCTCGACTAAAATTAGTTAAACAAAAAATCTCTCCGTGTTTGGGATGTTGTGACCCTGCGATGAATTCCCGACTGTTGGATTTTATGTAACACGAGTAACCGGAGACTTTGATATCGCTGTGGTCGTCCTGTTGTCACGTGTACAGAGTGCCGTGGAGTTCTTACCTTATGTCCGACTAACCACACCATGGCAGATGAGTGTAAAGCCCCTGGCATCAGAAATGTTGTGATCTCAATTCCCTGGAATTCTTACACACAACAGATCACTTGTGGGTGTAGCGTCCACTTAAATGTGTAAAGAAAAGAAAACCCAGTAGCCGTGACACTCCTTACTCGCATTTTTAAAATCTGCCGAATTGCCCGTTCGATTGGTTCTAAATATCTTTTAGAGCACCTTGCCTGCGTTCCACACGAGATGTCAAGTTCAGGCTACCAGGGCTTCATTTTTGAGAAGGACAGTTAAGCCGGGCACCACAGTGGCAATGTGAGCAGTTGTTATGCCTGTTGTGGGCTGCAGGGGGCGCCTCGCCTCACTCCCAAATCAGGACAGATGTGACTACTGGACACTCCGTTGGCTCAGCACCTCTGCATTGGAGTCCAAAACACACCCTCAAGATGCCGCTGCCGCCTGGAAACTCCTTACAAACGTCAGGCTTTCCTCCTTGCATGTGAGTTTGGACCTACTGACCCCGACTGTCCTGGCTAAGGTGTACCTGAGTGCTGTGGGGTGGCCGAGTGGAACTCGCAGATGGCCAGCAGGGGGCGCTGTACAGTGACTGACCCCCAAGGGTCATGTGAAAAGGCAATATAAAGTATATGAAACAAATCCAAATCAATCGAGTCGCTACAGACCTCCACAGCTCTGCTCCATTGACGAGCCAATCAGAGTGCAGACATCTGATGACGGTTAGCGTCCTTTGCAAGTCTCGTTACTTGACGCGTTTTCCTCATTCCTCCCATTTCAAGGCATATCTCACATGTTATTCTCCTAGGAGATCCTTACGCTGTGGTCACCGTTACAGTTGTGGGAGGAGTAATGACGACGGTCGAGTGGGCGTGTCCTGTAGCAGTAGTGATGGGTAGCACTGTAGGCCACACCCAGACCCTTCTCGAGAAGGAGTGTGCTATGTAAATCATGTGACATAAACCCTGCAATCTGATTGGGTGTTCAGCACAGCTCCTGAGCCACAGGGCTCTTGGGGGGGTCTGCAGCTAGAATGTCCTGTGGACCCCATGGGGCTGCCTGTCAGAACTCCACTCCCACACAGCCCTGAATGTCATTTTCTCCGCCTTCCATCCATTATACTGGCCTCCCTACCCGGAAAGGGAATACCAAACAAACAGGCGGACTCAACGGCGTCTCCTCGTTTGTCTACAGCCATCACACCGGGTCTGACTCTCGGCCAGCACTACGTGTTCTCCTGATGTGTACCCACAGCGCCCCCCACAGCATGGAGAAGGTGTGACCTGAATAGTGCAGGTTCACTAATCCTGTTACTCCTCACTTTTCATTTTCTGGCCTTTTTGTCTTTTTCCTTTTTTGCTGTCTTGTTTACCTGTTCTGTCATTCGATTCCTTTAACCTTTCAAACTCGGCCGCCCGCCTCGGCTTTCCCACTGCAGCCTCTTTGAATCCTAATCCACTTCATTATCACACCGGGGCTTTTCAGACGACTGTGATTAGACACCTTGGATCAGCCATCTTGTAAAATGTGGTGCAGTTGTAGGGTGAAGCAGACGCACACCTAAGCAGGATCAGATGTCCTTGAATCCTCCGGCTCCTGTGTTCCTGTGCATTGATGTGACCAATTAGATTTTTTTAGGGCAGCCTTTTTGTCTGCCTGTCACTTGGGAGGGGGGGGTGGGGGGGGTCTGGTGTTGGTGGGGATCACAGAAGGGCACGACTGGTAGAGACGCGGTGCCAGGAATGATAAGTGTGGTGTCTTCTTCTTTTCACCAGCTGCAGTGCAGAAATTGCTGCTGTGTCCCCCGTCACAGTCTCACGTGACATTGACAAAGCTGACATCACCGCTCAAGAGGAAAGCAATCAATCCACTGCGGTTTCCATGACAATGCCGGCCTGCAGCACCGCGACTGAGACCAAATCTCTGGGAGCTCAACCTGCCGTCTATGTAAGGGTATTTTCCAAGTCGTCGGCTCCTCGCCTGTTAAATGTGTTTTCTTTGCCGAGGGAGGCGGCGGGCCGGCCAGCCAGCCTGGCGTCGCTCTTGTGTGTGCATGTGATGTGACGAGGATCGGCACGGCACGGCACGATGCATGATGTGAAAGTCAAGGAATGAGACGAAGAGGATTGTGATGTGCTAGTCGAGCAGGTGCTACGCAGTCCACAGCGCGCACCTTAACGTGAGTGCCGTCTGCATTTTGATTCTTTGAAATTCTGAGCCGAGACCAGCGTGCCGCTCATTTGAAATCTTTCACAAATGACCTTTGTGGTGAGACGGCGTGGCTTGAGCGGCTCGCTGTCCCACTGATGCGTTAATACGCCAGCGGACGGCTTTGATTTGAGTCATCACAGTGCTCTCCAGGTGAGCCCCTTGAAACTTGAGCATCGGCAGACTGTGGCAGTGCTGCTGTTAGGACCGTCTGCTCGACTCGCATCATGCGACGCGCTTAACGGCAGAAAGGACGAGGACTGCATCAGCCTGAATGACTTGAACTGCTGGATTTGCATCCTTTCTTTTTCTTGTCTTTGTGTTGCTTTTTATTTCTTTTGTTTTTGATTTGTTTTTTGATGACAGCCCCACTCAGGTTGCAGGCGGTCGAGCTCAGATGCTGCCTACGACACGAGCGAGTCGATGAAGGCGCAGAGGGAATGTCGACTGAGGCCCCATTTCAGTGATCCCATGCCAGCCGATGCCAGCAAGAGGAAGCAGCTGGAGATGAAAATCGCGGCCGCGGCCCGGCTACACAGCCAGAGGCAACACCATGACAAGGAGGCAGGTTTGTACCCACTTTATATAGCGCCTTGCACAGTGAGCCAGCGGCCTCACACCGCCTTGTAGAGTGTTACTTTGGGAGTGTGGACCATTGGCACTGCTGCCAGGCCGCGTCCACCTCGACGTGGAGATGACGTGACACTTCACCCCAAGGGCCGTGACCTCCTTTTGAAGTTAAATGGCCATGGGTGTCATGTGGTGGACTGCTGTTCCGCGCAGGGCTGGTTTCTTCCCTTTGTCCTTTGCTGCTGGGACAGGTTTCTGCTTCCCAGTAGCCTGTAATCTTACTGGTTTAATGGGCTGTAGTGGGCAGCAGGGATTGAAGGACATCCCGACTGGGGTGGATGGCGTGTGCTTTCCTGGCCAGGAGGCCACCAGGGATGGATGAGCGTTCTTCCTGGGATGGCTGTTGTTTCTTTTCCTGTTGTGATGGCAGACCCGGTGGTGGGGGTGGGCTGCCTCTGCCCCCTCAGCTGCATGGGAAATGTAGACCTGGAGGGGGCATCCCTGCTGGGGTCTTTGGGCCGCTGCCTGGAGAGGACTTCCCTGTTTTGTGGAGGTTTGGCTTGACAGAGAAGTGCTTGCTGGGTGCGGTGTGGTGGCACCAGTAAGACCCCCAGGTCTGGCATACAAGAAGCTGCTCTGTCTCACCCGGGTGAGTCCGAGTTGGGAGAGGATGAGGATGAGGACGGACGAAGCTTGTTACCGGAGGAGCGAAAGGAATTGTGCTTGTGCTCATGTGGTCAGGTCTGAAGGTCCTTCTTTAGATGAAGCTTTGTCACGGTCAGGTGCGTCCGAGTTTGGGGGTGCGAGACTCCCCACAGGTCTATAGGGTCCTTATTGTCACGTGTATCTCACTTCCAAGTGCTAATCGACAAGCAACCCGTCTAAACTCTCCGGCGCCACGATTAGTGTTAGTGCTGTGGACACACAGAGTGATAAGAGTCGTAGTCGAAAGGGGATAGCGAGGGTTAAAATACCAGAAGACAACACGAGACTGCACACCCAGAACCAGAGGGCCAAACGAAATCGTCACTCAAAGGCCGAAGGAGTCACAACTGAAGTACCGAACCTAATGCTGAGGCCGACTAGCAGTAAAGAGAACAAAACATTTTACATCCGGTGAGGGTAACTGACAGTGCAAATGCCGCCATATTCATACGTAACGTCCTGTGACTTCACAAGCGCAGCCATCGCCGTTTAGTGATCCATCGTGTAAATAAGGAGGATCAAGATAGTGATGAAAAGTGACTTTCAAACTCAAAAATACATGCAAGGAGATACCAGAGACAGATGGGTAAGAAAAGCACCGTGTGACATTCTGGGCTTATGGGTAAAATACTAACAAAGGTCTGAAATATCTCATGTGTACCCTCAGTGTCCCTCCTACGCCTGTCCTCCGTTCCCTCGTGTGTCTCGACATCACTTGGTTGCGCCCCCATAAAGCCCGCTTCTCAGACTCTTGTCATTTTGACGCGTGTTGCTTGCCTCCTGCCTATGTTTTGAGTGCCAGTAATGGTGGACGGGCCGTCATTTCCGCTGTGAACGTTTTACTCGTATTCTCGTGTACACTTCCCGTCTTAGAAGGGTGGCACCGTGTTAGCATTTAGTGACCCAAAGTCGCTCCATGTTATTTGCTTTGTTGTCGTTAAAATGCTGCATTTTAACTCCTTTGACCAATCAGATTGCTCAGAGGGACTGGACACACACACACACACACACACACACACACACACACACACACAGAGGCAGTGGTGTTTTATTATACAGTAGATATGCATAAGTCCTAAGTGCTAAGATTTGCATTGGGTGTGACGAGGATGGACAGGATTAGAAATGAGGACATTAGAGGGTCAGCTCAGGTGGGACGGTTGGGAGACAAAGTCAGAGGTGAGATGGCGTTGGTTTGGAGAGATGCTGGGTATAATGAGAGAAGGGTGATAGGGATAGAGCTGCCAGGTCAGAGGAAGGCCTAAGAGGAGATTTATGGATGTGGTGAGACAGGACATGCAGGTGATGGGGGTGACAGAGCAAGATGACAAGGACAGGAGGATATGGAACAAGATGATCCTCTGTGGTGACCACTAACAGGAGCAGCCAGAAGAAGACGACGTGCACAAGTCCCTCTTTGGCACGTGTATGCAGTCCGGGGCTCATACCTACTAGCATGTGGTAATCAACATGAAACACGTCTCCACTCTGTCTGTCATACTTGGCCTTATTTAGATATGGAAGACACCGTACGATAGATGGGCTTCTAGGGTCCTTATTGTCACGTGTTCAGAGTCCAGTGACGTTCTAATCAAAGTGATGAGTGCGGAGAACAGTCGTACCTTGAGATCTCTGTCTTCCTTACCTGCAAGATCTCAGAACGCAGCCCAACACTCTGCATTAGGGGCCACACGACGTTGGGTCGGTTTGGAAGGCACTATATACTAGATCATGAAAGGCACTATATAAAGCAGTTTGCTACGGTTTCCTGTAAGCGGCTACAGGGTTGTCCAGGTGGAGGATCGTCTCCTTCGAGAATAGCAGAGAATGGCAGGCCCTGCTGCAAACGACGGCGCATCCCAAACAGGAGCCGTAAATTTGACTGAAGTTTCGACTCCTGTTATCCTCGTTACATTCCAGAATTGTGGCTGACAGGATACGACAGATGTGCTCGGAGGCTGAAGGTAGTTGTGTGGGGGTGCCGGAGTGTGCTGACGTGCTGATTATGATTTTGTAGCTTAAATCTTTTTTGTTTTAATAATTTTGTCTTGACCTTTTTTGGGGATTTTAAAGGTCAGCTAATCTCGTGGTCACCTTTGTCTTAATGCCTGCTGTCTTTTTCATGACGTTGAAAATGATCAATGTGTCTACCCCACAGTGCCATTTTGTGTCTCGTATGGGCACTGCCATTTTCAGCATTTGTGATGATTGGTTGCAGTGCCAAAGTGTGTAACGCGTGACGTGATTGGGCTGTACTGAAGCGTCTCACTCTCCTGCTTGTCACGGTTGGATTCTCCCAAACATCTTTGCTTGCATTTATTTTTGTTCCTCAGTCCCTGGTTTGGAAGTTCTTGATCTGCTTTTTGACTACGATTAACGTCCCCTGACCGCCATTCTTGTTTTACACCCTGAGCTCGTTTGCCTGATCTTTCAGGTTTTGGCCTCTTGCTTGCCGTTTTGTTTTTTGACATCTTAATTTGCAGCTCCTCTTACAAGTCCCAATGCTGACCCTATGAACACACAAGTGTAAGTCAGTAGCTATCGGCACGTTCCGGATCATTCTGTTTGGGTTGGCTATGTCTGTGGCCAAAGGGGTAAAGTGTCGACCCTGGATGCTCAGTTTCTCTTGTTGTTTTTCATGGCCGCTTCACTCTGCGTTTGTGCCTGAGAAGAGCAGCGATCAGCTTTTTATTGGCTGAAGGTGCACCAGGACCTGAAATCCACAATATGGAGACGTGTTTTACCAGGGCTGTGGAGTCAGAGTTGGAGACAATTTTAGGTACATGGAGTCGGGGTCCAAGTCAAGTAAAGTCAAGTTGGGGGGCATGCACTGGTACAGCGTGTTGCCGCACCCACTACACGGCGAAACAACTCGGGATCCCGGTTGGCAACCCCCCTGGCAGACACGCAGTCCAGTCCTACCGTACGGAAATGACCTTCCATCTGCCACAGCCAGGTGTTAAGTGGACAACCCCTTGACCTGGTCCAGCCAATTGGGTCCCCAACAATGAGGGTCCATTGAGCCGGATCACAATCGGGTAAACACGCCACATGGCCGTAGTGCCGTAACTGGCGCTCCCTCACAATGCAGGTCATGTGCTTCATTCTGGACTCCATGAGCAACACAAAGTCAAACCAACGGGACCCAAGCATTTTCTGGAGAGACACACATGAAGGAGTCCAGTCTTCATCTCAGGTCACTGGATAGCGTCCATGTCTCAACCATATAGCAAGACAGGAAGCACCAGGACTCTAAAGACTTGGACCTTCGCCCTTTTGCTGATATCGGGAGCGCCACACACCCCTTTCCAGCGACCTCATGACCCCCCATGCTCTCCCAATCCGTCTACTGACTTCACAGGAAGAGTCACCAGAGTCATGAATGTCACTGCTGAGGTAAGTAAACCTCTCGATGACGAGGTTGACACTCTCTCTGCAGACAGACACACTTCTGATGGCCGTGCCCAAGAGGTCATTAAAGGCCTGGCTGTTTGGTTTTTATCAGGACTCTTGCAGGCCCAGACACTCAGACCCCCTCACTCAGTCTGTCGAGCGCCCCAATCAGAGTCTCCATTGACTCCGTGAAGATCACAGCATCATCAGCAAAGTCAAGATCAGTGAGTCTCACTTCACCAACAGATGCCCCACAGCCGCTGGACCCCACAACCTGCCCAACACCCAGTCCATACAGACATTGAACAGAGTAGGAGCAGAACACACCGCTGATGACCCCCAGAACGAACTGGGAAAAACGCAGAGGTCCTGCCTCCACTCTGCACAGCACTCACAGTACCAGTGGACAGGCCGGCCATGATATCCAGCAACCTCGAGGGGATCCCGCGAACCCTCAGGATGTTCCACAGGGCAGCTCGATCAAGCTTTGCGAAAATTGAAGTTGGGGTTGGAGTTGGCAAAAGTGTTCCGACTCCTAATAAATTTAAATCGTAATGAAAATAAAATACAGCAAGTTCAAATGTCCCATTTCACAAACAGTCCTAATGAAGAACTTGTCTGATGTAAGAATAAAGCTGAGTACATAGTTGTGTTACTACTAGTGTGAAGTTCAGCTGAGACATTCACATATTGTAATCTGGATTATGGTACAATACAAAAAGGGTTTTCATTTGATTTCAGATCTAATGTGTCTAACAAGTTGATTTGAGTGTAATGGTTGAGGCGGAGGTGTGTGCTGCGGCCTGATGTGTGTTCAGGGGTTTAAACTGGCCAGTACGGCAGAGAGTCAGCGTCCTAGCCGGTAGTTCTGTGGTTAAATGATGACGTGTATGTTGCCTTCCTTCAATCAACACGTAAAATACATCCGCATATTAAATACAGAGGAGTCGGAGTCCGAGGTACGGGAAACTAAGGAGTCCAAGTTGAAGGATTTATCTACTGACTCTACAGCCCTGGTTTTACCACAGCTGAGTGAAAAGATCAGAAATAGTCAGACAGGCGTTAGGCACGAAAAACGGGCAGGCCGCTCATTCATATCCACTGCTGATGGCAACACTGAGCAAGTCTGTACGATGATCCTGTCAAACGGACAAGGCTTTCAGTCGCTGGTACGCCTACAGCCCATACGAGGCAGATTGCTGCTCTTCTTTGATGCAAATTTGAGAGCAGAGCGGCCATGAAAACAGCAAGAGAAACTGACTGAAGAAGGTCAAAACTTTACAGCTGTGACCGCAGACACGCCGTTAACGTTAACACCTGAAACAAAATTATCACCAATGTGCAGATAATATTGACTTGCCGTCATATAAAGTGGGGCTTTGAACATGGAGGGTGCAGTATTCCATCATCAGAACATCAGAACACTCGAGACGAGGACAGGCCATTCAGCCCCACAAAGCTCGCCAGTCCTCTCCACTTATTTCTTCTAAAATAACATCAAGTCGAGTTTTGAAAGTCCCTAACGTCTTACTGTCCACCACACTACTTGCTCGCTTATTCCAAGTGTCTGTTTGTGTAAAGGAAAACTTCCTGATGTTTGTGTGAAATTCACCCTTCACGAGTTTCCAACTGTGTCCCCGTGTTCTTGATGAACTCATTTTAATGTCACCGTCTCGATCCACTGCACTAATTCACTTCATCATTTTAACTCTTTTAGGGCTCTTTTTTTTTTTTGTTTCTTATCTCCCAGGGCTGAATATTTTTCCAAAAACTAACATTTTTTTTAAAAAGAACACAAAGCAATTGTTTAACATATCAAATCAACAAAAAATATTTACTTTTGACAAATGTTACTGTCTTGCATGTTGTATGAGCCTGCATACTCTATGATTTCACACACATATCACATCCATTTTACACAGCAGAGTCTGATGTCGCTCAAAGCAGCCAATCTCAGTCATTGCCACATTGCACTGCTTACAATACGTGTTACTTTGGTGCCTACTTTTCAATTGTCTGTTGCTGCACTTTCTCACATATATTGTTAGTGTGTACTGTAGAGAGACAAGTCACCCTTTTGCCATCGTGCCATTCCACTGCCACCAAGTTTCCTGCCCGCATGAAAACCGTATTGTCACCTCTTTTCATCTTCTGAAACTTTATGAACTTTATGCATGGCATTATAGCCTGGCTCACCCCATGGGATTTGCTTCTGTTTATTACAGAAGTGAATAAAACTTTGCAGCAGCACATTGTACCTATCACCATGCTGCATAACCTGTCCAAAGCCACCAGGGGACAAAGCACATTTGGACCAATGCTCCCTGAAGTTATATCACCAGTTCTGTCCCATCTCTGTTTGTAATACAACAGCACGCTTCATCTCATCTTTTGTTGTGGGTTTACACTTTGAAAAACGAGAATGCGATGCAAACGCAGCCCGCGATTCAAAAAATTTCTCTGCCTACCTGTTTGTCTCGTCTGACGGTAGCTGAAAAGCAGCATCAGGAGAGAGCAGCCTGAAGTACAGCAGCTGGTGATCTGTCGTGTCCAACAGCAAGCCATGCCGTCTTGTGAAGTCCAACAGCCAGATCGGCTCTCAACGGATCAATGTCTGTGTATTTATCCCACGCGAACCTTGCCGTAGATGCATCAGCTGCGCGAAGGCGCTCAACTGGTAGCAGATCCACTGGCGCAGCATCGGCTGGTGTTTGATCAGCTGATGCCGGCTTCTCACTCTCTTGCTCGATCTCCTGATCACTGTCAATAAAATCCGATTCTGAAAAATCAGAGTCCGACTCTGCGATAATGCGCAAAACATTGTCTGCCGAGTGTTTTCTTTTCTGCACTCGCTTCGCTCCCTCGTCACATGTTGATGCCATCTTGCCATTGTTTACATTTCACAACTCACGCACACGCAAGGATTAGTTGCCGAGTCAACGAGTCTAGCATTCCTCCAAGCACAGAGGGAATGCCTGTGATGTGACAGTGAGATTTGTCGCCATTAACAGCTGATTATCGCCCTCTATCCCTGGATGTCGACTTTAGTCGACATGCGCCCTCAACCCCTCCTGTCGACAAAAGTCGACATCCGCCCTAAAAGAGTTAAACACGTCAGTCACTCAGGTCTCCTCTTCATCTCCTTTAAAGGCTCAACTCTTTTATTCTTTCCTCCTAACTCATCCTCTGTAGCCCCCCGTAATCAGCCTCGTCGCTCTTCTCTGGACCTTCTCTTGTGCTGCTGTGTCCTTTTTGTAGCACCCAGGACTCCAGATGAGGCCTCACCAGTGTGTTATAAAGCCTGAGCAGACCCTCCTGTGACTTGTACTCCACACGTCAAGGCGCTATATAACCTGACATTGTTAGCCTCCTTAATGGCTTGTGAACACATCACTTTATGCTGTAACAAGTTAACCAGGCCAGTACGTTTGTTTGGGTGTGACAAGTGTTACTCATCGTGCCCTAATGTTGCTTGACTCATCTTTAAGATACAGGGGTGCACTAGAAGCTCGGGGGGCTGACATGGTGTCACCCAGGGAGTCAGCGGTGGGATCTGATCTTCCAGCCTTGCAGGCCTCGTCATATCCTAGTGCGATCGGATCGCTGTGCACTTGCGTGTGGGACAACTCTGTAAGACGCACTCGTTCATTTCCGAGCTCCACTCTTACCAAGACTTGGGCCAGAGTGACAAGGGACACGTCCAACTCTTTGGGTTTAGATGATTGTTTGTGCCAAAATGACATGCAGTCCAGCTATGTAATGCACACAGACATAAGGCATTTCATTTTGTCGCTGTTTTTATCGTGCTGCGATTACAAACGCATCAACCAAAGGACTGCTTGCTTTTCAACACAGCACACAATTTTCGTGACAGCTTAAAATTCAACAGAAAAGTGTATTGCGTTTTAATCCCTGTCCGTAGATCGTGTTTCACAACTAAAAGCAAAGCCAGCGTGTTGCATTTTGCCTAACGGCTGCTCCGAGCGGGTTGCGTTTCGATTGAAGACCCTGCGCTAATCGCACCGAAACTGAACGTACAGCAGCATGTAAAAGTAAAAGACCCCCTTGCTTAAAATGTCTGTTACTGTGAACAGTGAAGCGCGCAGAAGACGAGCCGATCACCAAAAGGCATCGAGTTAAAGACGACACATTACTTTTCAGCATTTTATGCAAGATTACATTTGGATTTCCCTCCTTCACAGGAGCATTTGGGTCCCAATCTAGGTGGTCCGGCATGCGGTGGGTGCGCACTATCAGCACACGCTCCCAACCTCTCTCTCTCTTCACAGGTACACAATACTCAAAAAATGAAAAGGGCCTGAAGCAGAGGTTTGGTGCCCTGTCATGGTCCGTATTTAGTAAGACCCCCTTTGTCGAGTATCACAGCTTTTGTAGCCTGCTGAGCGTCTTTGAGTTCTCACCTGAGGTATTTTCACCTTCGCCAAAGGCTTCTTGTTTGCTAAGATTCTTGGGCCGTCTTGCCTGCACTGCTCTCGATGTTTAGGTCAGAGGCCTGCGAGGGACTGCGAGGAGCGTTTCATTCACGAGTGTCTTCATCCAGCGGTAAAGATGCTGAGTGAGGAATTGATATGGCAGGGGATGTAACATCTCGTTGAACTGGTGATGTAAATTTGAAGGTTTCGTTCACAGTTCGTGTCGACTGGTTTGTGTGTAGGAAGAAGTTCCACAAAAAGAAGTTCCAGCGACTACAGTAACGTCCTCCGATCGTGTTCGAGAGCTGCAGCGCACGATTATGTAGGTCACCAACTGGGGCGTCTGTGGTTTGTAAACACCTGCAGGTGGGGATGACATGCTGGTCAGGACTAACCGGATATGAGACAAGTAGAACATGCAACTTAGACAACACGAGAGTCGTAAAGCCTCCATCTCACCACTTCGGTTAATCGCTGCACGTTGTCCGAACTTGTGTTTGCCGCCAGCACACAGAACTGTTTAGACGTGGAAGGCCTCGTACCCCACCTTTTGGCGCCGATTGCTCATTTGGTTACACCCAGTTTGGGCGCGTTGGCCATGTTGTTGTGAATTAGAATGCAAGCCACCGCTAAGCGAGATACAATACGTTTGCTCAACTTTTTCTCTTGACACGTGATCTGTGGACACCGTGCAGTACGTTCTGTGTTGCATTTTAAACCTCATGGCGTAGTGAAAAGCCATTGGTCGTTTGGTTGACGTGTTCTTAGTTATGAAACGATAAAGCCGTGCCAAAACGAAATGTGCCACACGCTCGTGCATTACATTGGCGACAGACTGCACTGAGTTTAGGACGGATAACTTGGGATGTGCACTTTGATGTTTACCAGACTCTCCATTTCCCTGTTTTAATGCCAGTGGCGAGGGCACCGTTCGCGTAGTTGGTTCCTGCCTTGCTGTCTGGGACAGACCACAGCTCATAGACTAAATGGACTGAAGGACCGTGGCAGATGATTTAGTCAAAGTTCACCTTCACTGTTTATGTTTGCAGGCCCGACGATTGCCAAGTCCAAGAGCCTCCAGCGCGGTGGTTCCGAGCCAAAGCCGGGAAAGAGCACAGGCACTTCAGGCTGCCCACAAAAAGCGAAGCAACGCTGGAGCAATTTAAGCTGCCTCAGCACTGACAGTGGTGTCGTGGGGATGACCAGCGAGAAGGACGAGGACGAAGAGTCGCAGATTTTCCAGGAAGGGAGACCAGCAGATGTGGACCGTGTGGACAGTGGAATTGGTCCAGCAATTGCAAAAAACTGGAGGAACAAAGCCGTGGACGCCGTCGCTTCCATCAAGGACTGGGACTCGCGAAGGCCGTGTTCAGACTGCGGGGCGCAGGATATGCAGTGTGAGCCACGGCTGGGTAGGAGGGACCACTTGTGTGAAAAGTGTGCAAAGCTGAGGACTGAGCGCAAGGAAGCCATCTTAGAGTTCCTTAATACTGAGTCGAGCTACGGGGAGGACCTGAGGATCATAAGAGAGGAGTTTTACTTACCAATGCAGACCGCCGGACTCCTGACGTCTGACCAGCTCTCCGTGGTGTTCAGCAACGTGCAGGAGCTCATAGAGGTGAATGAGAAGTTCACAGAGGTTCTTCAGGACGCCATCGATCGAGCCTTTGATCAGGTAAGCACTGGGGTGCTGTCAGCTATGTACATGGAGTGGCCGCTTTATTAGATACACCTGGTCATAGGCAGTCGGCTCCCTCAGACAGCCAATCACACAGCTGTATTTTAGAAAATGCGAAAATAATTAACACGAGAACAGGAGCAAGAACAAGACGTGTCGTCTAAGTAACTCTCACTGCGTTCGGATTGTTAGTGTCAGACATGGCCGTCCTACCTTACAACTCAGAAAGAGCTGAGCTACTGGGATTTACCGTCTGTAGAGCGGCGCTTCTTAACCTGTGGCTCACGGCCCAAATTCCCTAGATGGGTCATCAGCCTTTGCTTTATGTTTCAGGGGGCTACCGACTGTCGATTTCAGCTCTGCACCCAGTCAATGGGACATTTTGGTCCTGGCTGACATACTCCACATATGCACTGACCGTGCTGCAAAACTTCAGGGGCTAGTAGAGCAGCCAGCCTCCCACCTGACGCGTCTGAATTCAAGAGCTTCTCTCTGGCTACGCTCCACCACCGAGCACACACAAGAATATAGCGCCTCTCCTCTGCGCCCTGGAGTTCCAGCGCCAGCATGTGAGCGGGTAGCCAGCATTCACCTGGCACACGTACAGTAATGATGTCATTTACAGTGAATAGTGCAGGCCATGCGAAAGACGGAGGGTTCAGCCCGTTACCTTTCCAACAAGCCAGCAATCACGTAGTGCACCGCTGCGTCTGTCAAAGCTCGTATGCCTCAAGATAAATGAATCGCGGGTTGAGCCAGGGCCACCGAGCCACAACGTTTGTTAGTCTCATACGTGGCTTGTGCTTTAATGGAATGTCACTGGTTAGGGTTAACAAAAGCAGCTTTGTCTTCGCTAGGTGCCCATATTGCAACATGAGTGCAGTAAAGTAATGTGACTACGTTAGGACCACCAGATGTGGCTGCAAGTTGCCTTTTTATGTTATGCTTTATGTATGTGCGCCCACAGCACACGTACTCTAGGTGTCGCGCCTCGCTGCTTGATTAAGGACTTCAGTGCAGTAGGCCTGATGAAGTGAAACTTGGCTGAGATATTTATGACCTGTCGGCCAGCGCTCTGACAAGTGACAACACAGTCAAAAAAAAGTTCTTCAGTGTGAAAACGCAGCATTGGTCCTCTTAAAAGTGAACTAAGATACGGTCCGGACATCGTGCTGATTGTTTTTGAGGTGTCGTATGTTTGTCACAAATGCACACATTCTAATAACGTGAATTACCAGACATGTGAGTCACCTGCTTTTGAAATATTGCGTACGCGTGGCTCAGAGTTGCCGTAAGTATGCTCAAGCTTCTGCGTCAACAGTTCTTTTATAAATCCCTAGATTTGTGTGAGAAGTTTGATCCACACATTTTTTGAGCCTCTTTTACTGAATATGCAAGTTTCATAAATGAGGCCCCAGCAGCTCACCGGTAAGAAAATTGTTGCGTGCATTCCCAGTGTGAAAACCTGTCCAGGATAGTGACGTCTCAAATATGCGTCATGACGTGAACCCACGTGTGCTGGCATATAAATGTAATGTAATTCCTTTACTTTTAGGGGGACGAAGACCTTCTGACGGTGTGCATCGGTGAAATCTTTCTGGGGTTTGTTAACATGCTTCCCGCATTTCAGACGTACTGCCTTCAACAGTCTGCCTCCATCAACATGCTGAACACTCTGGAGAAGGAGAAAGAGCTGTTAAGGTACGTAGGTGTGAGATGACGACGGCGCAGGCCCAGCCTTAGGGTGCGTCCACCTTTACCAGAACTGTGACGAGAAGTCCAGCGGGTGCCATACTAGGGAGGCCTCCCTTACATGCCAGTGCAGGGCAAGTGTAAGCCAGTGGTACGGCCCACCTCGTGAAATTCGACCATCTAGGTGGGACAGTAATGTTGTCCATAAGAACAGAAGAAGTTCAGTCCATTTGTCGTTTGTTTAGCTAGTAGCTAAACTGTCCCCATATCTCATCCCAAGGTTTCTGCTTCACCTCTGTAGCTTCCTCCAGACTCCCACAGCTCCTTACATAAAGAAGTGCTTTGTGGCTTCAGTCCTAAACCCCTTAATGTCCATCGGTGTCACTGAATACGTGACGCATCATTCAGTTGAAAGAATTGTGCAGAATCGACTTTATCGATGCCTTTGAGGATTTTGAAAACCTGGATGAGGCCGAGACTAAGCAGTTTTAATTCTCTGACTCTCGCGCAGCAGGACGTGTTCTTCAGTCGTCTGCACCCGTTTCCTCTCCTCCAGCCGTTTTGAGGTGGTCTGCCCATTACCAGGGTACTCCAGTACACCAAGGAGTGCTTGTGTGTGACGTGTAGCCAATGCGGGCCTTTCTTGCACACTACCCTGTCGCTTTCAACCCGTGAAAAAAAAGATTTTTAGAAACGCTCCCTGGAGTCCAGTACATCTGAAAACGTAGCGTCAGTGTTCTGTCGTGGATGGACGTCAACACGTTTTTCCCAAAACTGATACTCAAATTGCACTTTGATCGGTTCATGATTATTTCACCACCATTCCCTGATTTGATCCTGCACACTTTCCAACACAGCGGAATATAACAAAATATAAAAAAAATCTTGGGGAGAGAGACTAGGAAGATGAGACGTGATTGTTTTAGAAGACCATTTGAAGTCCCACGAGAGACACTTTAACTTGCTCCCAGCTCTTAAAACAACGACAAGCAAAACACACAGCTCACCAGCAGTAGAAAGCCAGCAGATGATCGCTTCTCCTTGCGTTTGTTCAGTCACCCTAACCACACACCACCACACCACACCACAACACGAGTGGCAAAGACATGAAGTGGCAAAAGGAAGGACAGCAGCTGTGCAGGCTTTGAAACGATCGGGCAGCTCACCAGCAGCAACAAGCCAGCAGATGATCCAACGGCATCTCCTTAGCATGCGTTCAGCCACCCCCCACCCCCTCACAATGTCAGCAGCGTTATACATTCTGTGAGAAAGAGATGTAACTACGCCCGGGGCCAGAAATAAAGGACAAGTATTGTTTTTACAAAAGTTTTAAAGTAAAAGTGAAAATAATGCATATGTAACAATTCCCATGAAAATCACAATCTCTTTAAATTGTATATCCGGTAAACCAAACCCAGGGGGTGGGCGGAGCCCCCTAATATTATAAAATAAAACGTAAATATATAAAAGAGTTGCGTTTCACGCCACTTGTTGTGCTGCTTACCTCTGTGCATCTTAATTACATTTTGTTAAGTCTGAATGCTGCACACACGCGTCACTTACCAGTCGCTACAGTTTTGTGAGAAATCCCATGACTGGCGTTGTTACCGTTGTAGTGAGAAATGTCAGATTGTAAATAACTCAACAGCCTTTATTACTTCTGTTCAGTAAGAAGGAGCGCATCACATCCCGTAGCGAAATGAACAATGAGGCGCTTAATGAAGAGGACGGGCGTAGAGAGCCGCTGACTGAACTTGCAGTATGACTGGACAGACACACGAAAGCACAACGGAGGAAAGTGGAGATGCAGACGCGGACACAAATGTATTTATTTATTGATTAAATTAGCTTTACAAATGCTCTTTGGTACAAGATGTGCTCCACTTGCTGTGCACTGCTAATAATCCGTCATCTCGCGGACGAACACAGAGCTAAACCCGTAAAGTGTCGCTTTAACACGTGCTTTGTTTTTATTCAGTAAGACGACCATCGCCGGTTCTGAAGACTGTTCAGCTGTAATCAGCGCGCTCATTTGACACGCGCTCAGGTCTTTGCGGCTCCTTAAAGGGTTTCTTTCTTTTCTATTCGGCTATCAGAGTCCGGACTGTGCTGAACGTTAATCAAAGTGCACAAAGCACATTGGAATTTGAGTTGCACAGGGCTTTGAATTTTCCTCTCCACTGTCCTAATGGACCTTTATGGGCAGGGTGGTGGCTCTGAGGCTGCAATCAGAAGGTTGCTGGTTGGAATCCCATAAATGCCAGCAGTCACTCTAGACCTGTGAGAAAAGGCCCTTAACCTGCAGTTGCTCCGTTCCGGGTATGACGTTAGCCTGCATCCAGCCTCACAAGTAGGCCCTCTAAAGAAAACTTGGGGGTCGGTGGCAGAATTGGCACTTCAGCCACCATAAAAAACCTCCCAGTGTGTCATTCCATCTGAACTGGTGTGGTGCTGAGGTGTCACCTGTCACATGGCATCACTCGGGTCCTAATCTGGGATCTTAAGGTGGTTTGTCACGTGGTGGGTCCGCCAATGCGCAGGCCTCTGACCTCCCTGTCCACGTGCCCATTGTACACGAAAGTCACCATCACAGGCGTCTTCGGGCGTTTTAGTACAGACAGCAGGGATCCTTTGTAAACGATGAGAAAACTCCAATGTGGATGGAGATCTTATAAAATCGTATAAAAACTCCATTTGTACACAAAAGCCTGGTAGTGTGGACGCAGACATTAGGACAAATATTGGAAAGTGTTGTTTCTCACCAAGAACCACAGGCGCCCAAGTAGTGTGGAGGACAGCTGGATTTCAGGGTTATTTTAGGGAAATTATGTGAATAGGACTGGCGAGCTTGTTGGGCAGCATGGCCTGTTTTGGTCAAAACTGATCCAGTAATCCCAGTGCTACTGGGATTGTCTCTGGCCTTCCTGACAATGAAAACAACCTTTTTAGCTGCTCATTTAGCTGCACCTTTGCGGTCTTTACTTTGTTACTTTTAGTTCGGCCCCAGACGGCGGCTGTTTAATCGACGTCAGTTGTGAAGTCTGAAAACACGACATGTTCAGTCACAGTCTTTGCCTTCTCTGTTACAGAATATTTCTGGACGTCTCCCAGAATGACAACACGGCTCTGCGGCGTATGAACCTCAGGTCTTTCCTGATGGCCCCTCTACAGAGAGTGACCAAGTACCCTCTGCTGCTGAGCAGGATCAGTAACGCCACATCGGAGTACCACCCAGAACACAGCAGTCTGAGGGAGGCAAAGAGCCGCGTCGAGTCCCACTTAGAGCACATCAACATGAAGACCAAACAAGAAGGCAACTCGTGGTCGCTGCGCTCTTTTCGCCGGGACAGTCGCAAGAATCGGGAGGTGATCAACATCGAGATGAGGGAAATCTCCATGAAGACTGTAGGCTGGCCTCGGGAGAACACCCGCTTTGTCATGGAAGGCCTGCTACAGTTGTCTCAGCCTGCTGACGGCCAGTGGGTGAAAAAGGGGAGCAAAGCCTTAAAATTCCAAAACATGCATGTCCTACTGATGGTCAACATGAAACGGACTTTTGAGGTGAGCCTTGATGGGGCTGCCCTGGAGAACCTGGTCCAACAAGAACTGGTGAGGGACGCCGTGCTGGTCCTCTTTAAGGACAAAAGCAATGGAAAGTTTGCGGTTCTCCGGGAACCCATCCACCTGAGTAACTGTGTGGTTTCGGCTGATCCGGACTGTGACGACACGTTCGAGTTGTTGGATATCAGGCGGGAGGCCTTTGTCTTTCGCGCCGCAGAGAAATCTCGGACTAACCAGTGGTTTCGACAAGTTAAGAGATATTCCCGAGAGCTGGGCTCATGGAAGAAACGGCGCAACGCTCTGCCCAACATTATGATCAGCACAACTCAGAGTCGGTCTTAGGTGCAGGCCATCAAAGCTTTTCTACTCTTCTGTGCGACTCGGACCCGCTTTGATGTTTAGCACATGTGCAGATTGAGCGGCAGCCATCTTTGCACTGGAAGCCCACAGGTGGGAATGTTCAGGTGGCTTAAGTGAATCAGGATGAAGAAAAACAGAAAGAACCAGCTGATAAACCACCTCATGTTCTGTGTGGCCGGGCTGTGGGAAGTTTCGGATCAGCGGAAGTTTTCTCTTTGGTTCAGAACTAACAATCACTGATTTCACTCACATAACTGGCCATTATGCAGATACACACTGTGGTAGCCTTCACACTGTTAACTCGGTGAAAACCGCAATCCCATCATGCATCACGACACATTCCCTGGGTACATCCCGTGAATGTCTCCGGTGGCATTTATCACTGTGTGTGCGAGAGCAACATCCAAAAACAAAGCAATAAAATGAAGAGTGTGTCGTGTGCACGCCGTTGCAGCCCAGACAGTGTTGCGTGCGACGTGCAGGTTGTGTTTTTCTTTTTTTTTTTCCTTTGTTCTTTGTGCCGCCTTTTCCTTTATTTTGCAGCAGTAAATGAGGCACATTTCATAAGAGCGACAAGCACATGCCAGCACGTCACGTCAGTATTTCTCCACTCTGGCAGCGGGGTTCTGTGGTAAACAACGGTTAGCCGATTCCTTCCTTTCACCGAACTCCATCTTTAATTAGCTGCCTTGTTTGCAGTGATTCACTTTTGTCAGAAAATTTACCAAAGATTTTTTTGTCATAGCTTTTATGAACATTTACGTTTCACGTTAATTATTTTCCGTATTAGCCGTCTCTCTTCATTATCATTCCTATAATCACAACAGCAGATATCAAGGTAGCACGTAAAAGAAATCCACAGAGCAAAATCAAATTGTTTTATAAAACGTGTAAAGCTGAAACCTTCGGGAGGAGGCAGGTGGGGATAGGCAGGGGAGTTTAAATTTGTTAGGAGATACTAAATATAAAAAGGTTGTGATTAGCAATACAAAAGCATCCACATGCACAGATAGCCGACGGGACTGGACTCCATTACATGTCACTCTCGCCCTCTTTCAGTTTTCAACGGTATCTAAGGCCCACCACATTTTGACAGTCATTGCTGCCTTTGGGACCATTCAATTCCCAGCTCAATGTTATTTTTGAGAAATTGACGTAATAGGATTGGCAAGCTTATTGGCCTGGATGGCCTGCTCCCATTCAAATGTTTAAAGGTTGTATGTGGCCTGCCGCCCTGTCATCTTTTGAATGGACTTCAGCCTCTCACTCATGTTCTGTGTGCTCTTGGCTCCTGTCAGTGAGGTACTCGAGGAGCTGTACCGCTAAATGATGGCAGAGGATAAAAAAGTGATGACGGTGAACAATAACACCGGTATTCAAATTTGAAGTCGAAGTAAACTTAGCCAGAAACTCAGCAATCAAAGAAAGTGCCACTAAAGCCGTATCTGGACAAGAATGAAGTCCGTGCTAGAAGTACACCTTATGACGACTAGTGGTGAATGTATATGTATGTGTACTAACAGCTCAGACCACATCAGCAACCCTCATTTATAACAACATGTCTGTCTGTACATATCCCCCCGTTTCTAAATAATCTGTACATACGAGTGCGCATTTGGACCTCTGAGGGGATACCCCATCTCCCCTTCCCTGTTATTCAGACCACACAACAAGGAGTACCAACAAGGAGAACCGTTGGTTCTCTTTCTCCCACTTCAGGCACTGGATAAAGTATTTATTACCAGTAATTGCACTTTCTGTCGCTTCCGAATTGCTCAAAGAGTTTAATTCGCATGGTTTTAATTTAACTTGGGTTTATTTTTTTACAGACTTTTTATAGAAGGTAAAATCTCGTTAATCTTTACCAAGATGTGAACACACAATCTGTAAAAAGTTACCAACCTAACAATTCAGACAGGACTAACCTATTCCTCCTGTTCTCCTCTTGTAGTAGTTAGTATACTATCACCTCCTGCTGCATAACAAATCCCGTCCGAGTAGGCCTTACCACTCTCTCAAAATATCCGTAATCTTGGACAACTTCTGTTCTGAAGTGCTGGCTTAAATACCATCATCCAGGTGATAGCACCACAGCTTAAGTTTCCCCCAACCACACGGTGCTGCCCCCCAGCAAACCAGCACCTATAAAGGCAGAGGCCTAAGGAATCCAAAATGGCGTTGTGGTTCAGAAACGTGGCAAAAAAAAAAACAAAATAATTTATTGAAAAGCTGAACACAAGTAAATCTTTATAAATACAAACCAGTTTCCGTCTCTACAGTAGTAGCACTCTGTTGGGTATATTCAGCGTTAAAGTTTGCAAAGTGGCATCTGTTGAAATGTATTTGTAATACGTGTAGTAATAAAATGCAGCACATTTTTCATTCCAACAGATGGTGCATCACTGCTGTTGAGAATCCTGTAGCAAATGCCGTATAGTTGAGGCACGAGACAAACTGACGCTATGACTTAATAAGGGAAACATTAAATAGAAAAAGGAAATAAAAAGAGGGAGTGTTAATGATATCAATTAAACATTCTGGAGGTCTGCCCTCTTTAAGGTGACAGCAGGAAGACGTTGTGTAAATAAATTGCAGCTATAAGGAGGGCACACTTGACCACCAGCTGCTGTGCGGCAGTTGGCGGACTCCAGTGGGATTCACACTTACACCATTGGCCCTTTTTTATGTCCGATTTCAAATCTTTATTAGGTTATAGTGGCAGTCGTAGGTGCCATCTTAATGTTACTCTAATCTGAAACACAGCACCCTTCAGCAAGCAATGCACACCTTGATATTTCTTTTAAACACAAATAAGCAGCAGTCGACTCCAATCATTTAGTGCTCCTCGACCACAAACCTGTGTCCTCCTTGACTCTTTTGTCTGTATTAATAGAAGATGGATGCTCCGGGTTCATCTCTGCCTTTTTACTTTTCACTCGTATGACCAAACTACTGTGTTGAACAGAGCAAAGCCATAGCTGTGGGTAGTGCGCTGCCCACTTTAGCAGATCCTTTGCCCAGCGTGACCACGACCCCCCGAGCTCTGCTGAAGCTGTTGCACTATTTAGTTGTCTCCACTGATCGCTATATCACTGCTTGACAGGGCTGCTCTGAATCCTCTACTTTTAGTATTTATTTACTTGATCCTGTTCGGAATAACACACGTTCAGCCTTACCACTAAAACCTTCATGGCACAATTCTCTGTCACATTTTTGAATAACGGGTTTAGGCTGGCACCAGCTAGACAACTCACAGTCAGGGAGCTCATCACCTCGTTGATTTGAGGAATCAACATGGAATGACAAGTTTGATGGCTCCCTTACTCAATTTCGATCCAGCTTC
Organism: Polypterus bichir lapradei; assembly: GCA_026402145.1. Taxonomy (NCBI): domain Eukaryota; kingdom Metazoa; phylum Chordata; class Cladistia; order Polypteriformes; family Polypteridae; genus Polypterus; species Polypterus bichir. The sequence goes on along the minus strand of JANRMT010062816.1, from coordinate 22,077,297 downwards.
AATCTCCCATTGTATCAGTGCCTCACCACATTTTCACTTGATGTGCCTCCTTGGGGCCTGCAAATCTCTGCTCAATGTTATTTTTGACAAATTGACATACTAGGATTGGCAAGCTTACTGGCCTGGATGGCCTGCTTCCGTCCAAATTGTTCCAGTGTTTAACGGTTGTATGTGGCCTGCCATCCTGTCACCTCTTGAACCGACTTCAGCCTCCCCGTCGTGTTCTGTGTGCTGCTGGCTCCCCTCAGTGAGGTGTTTGAGGAGCTGCACTGCTAAATGATGTCAGAGTGGCACACCACTAGGCTCGGGCAATAAAAAGGAGCTGAATGTCAAGCGGTGAACACCAACATAGGAGGTTGAAGTTGAAGTCAAAATACGCTTAACCAGAACCTGACAGCACTAGGGTTTTTAACCAATGTCTTCTACGTGTGGTGGTGTGTTCAGCAGCAATCTCTGCACGTTTTTTTGCCCATCCTGTCGTAGTACAACAAACACGACACACCAAACAGTTAAAAAAACAAAAGGCCCGCTTTTCTCCTTCCTTTGTGGTCACAATGTATGCTTTGCACTTGGTGGTCAACTCCCTCACACACAGCCCAACGCCTTAAAACACACATCAGTTTAATTTTATTGTGAAAGTTGTGGACCACGATGACCGAGTCCTTGGGGATGTTGTACTGCAGGCTGAAAATCACTGACAATACGTAAATGAAAGCCAAGAGTGAAAAAGTCATGTAGTGCGACGCCCAATTGACGTGACTAGAAATTGCAGGGTATGATGGGTTAGGCCGGCGCTGCCCTACGAAACTTTTGAGTCGGAGAGTTTGCTGCACTTGGTGACCGCAGTCGCTGGATCTTGCTGATCTCAGGAGGTCTAATTACATGACTAGGAATCACAGGGAATGATAAATTCAATGACTCCCTCGTGACTTCTCGGCAAAGCATCGCAAGCCCACCGAATTTCGACGGCAAATTAATGTGCTGCTGGACGGGACTGGTAGCCATATGAATGTTTTCCTTATGACTCGTTGTTTTCCTTTTTGTATTCATTCTGTCATGGTGTGACATCCTAAAACACCCGTTTTGGTTCACTCCTTGTGGCCATATTGTATGCACTGTACTTCCAGCCGAGTGCTCATTGGTCATCAAGTCTCTCGGACACACCAGAGCCCGCCTGGGCCAACAACTTAAAAGACATGGCAAGTCAGTGGTCACGACGGCCGAGTCACACACACTGCAACTCGATGAAAGCCAAGGCAGGAAAACTCATGCGGTGCAATGCCAGCTTTACACCACGAGGAGGTGCAGGGTTTGACGGACTGCACGGCTCCCTTGTGACTTCTCGGTGCAGTTGCAGGCCCACCGTGTTTTGACAGCCAATTAATGTGCTGCTGGACGGCACCGGTGGCCAAATGAAGGTTTTTTTTTCTTTTATGACGAGTTCTGCTGTGGTCTCTGCTCATTTTTTTTTTTTTCCTTTTTCCATTCTGTTGCAGTGCGTTAAACCTGAGACATCAGATGGATGATCCTCTCCCCAAATCCCCCATCTTTGTTCTTTTCCTGCGGTCACATTTGTATGCATTGCACTTCCGGCCGAGTGTTTAGCGAGTCCGACTTTGTCATGGAACACCATAGACCACAATGACCAAATCATTGAAGACGTCACACGACACCTCGATGAAAGAGAAGGCTGGACGGACAAGTCACCCCAGTGTGACGCCAGCTTTACACAGTGCCCAATTGCAGGGTATGATAGATTAGCCTGGTGCCACACTATGCGGCTTTGAGTTGGAGAGCTTGCTGCCCTCCTCAATGACTGTAGTCGCTGGACGATCTCATCGATTTGAGGATGTCAGGATACACGACTAGGAATCGCAGGGAATGATGACTTCTCAGTAAAGCATTTTGACAGCCAATGAATGTGCCACCAGTGGCTGTACAGAGGTCTCTCCAGTACAGAGAGTTCTGCTGCACGCTCGGCTCGTCTTTCTCCCGTTTCTGTTCTGGTGTGACCAACACGAGACATTAGACAGACGAGCCTCTCGTCTTGTGTTCATGCATTCCTTGCAGCCATATTGTATACATTTCACTGGTTGTCAGTTCTCTCTCAGAGACCGGCGATGCAACTTCACGCCAAATCAGACGCAAAACACGGAGAACGGGGACGGTCATGGGGGTCTACGATTGGCTACAACTGAAAAGGTGGCAGACCATAACCTGAGCCTTGGGAGACTTTCACGGTGAATGTTAAGTCACAGTAAAGGAATAATTACAAAATAAAAAGCCTGTAAAAATAAAGAGTGGACATATTTTAGTGTGGAGGTAGTGCTGGGATACCATGGCGTTCAGAAAGAACATCCCTACGGCATCAACCGTTTTCATTCACCGCATTGCATGCTAGCAGAAACAAGAAAGAGTTTTCTACCCACGTAACAGGACATCTGGCCACTTGTTGTTGACTCCATACACAGCAAGTGAATTTAAAATGGAGTCGTCCTTTTTAAATAACCTTGTCTGTTGCAAAGTCAAACATTCAGTGAGTCTCCAATGGAGGGACAGGATTTTAGCATCCCGATGTCGGTCAGTTAGTGTGTGTGTGCGAGAGTGAGAGGACATGTGACAGCTTAAAAACCAATCGCCCCTTTATCACGGCCAAATGTTAAATTCTTGACGATTGTCTCATTTTGACCAAACTCGCTTTAGCTGATCTTGCGCTGCAGTATTTTACTGCTTAATTTCACCCCCCTTTGTCCATTACATAAACGTATCGGCCATCACTGTTAGATGTGACACTTCACTGTGTGAACTGGTAACGCCAAAATGTCCTGAAAGAGGACACGGAGGACTTCATATTGCTAGCAACGCCGTGTTTTAGCTGAACGGCAAAGCTTTTTATTACGTCCGTGGCCTGTCCAGTAAATCGAGGACTCGGGCAGGATGTCAGAGCTAACGTCGTAAGGTGTGTTCATTATTTCTAAATAGCTTAACTGCTTAATAAATTACCAGAGTTGTCAAACAATGTTAAAATTGTGATAGAATCACTAAAACGTGTAAACCTTAGGTCACCTCTGTCAAGTGTAATCATCAGGATCCAATCCACCAGTAGCTCACTGAAATTAGAGGAGCAGACATTTCTGTGTCATTGACAGCACTTTGAGGCACACGGCCACTCGATGGACCGCGTCGCGTCTTGGCCTTCTCTTCCAGCTCTTCTTTTACTTAGGAAAACGTGACCTGCACTGTATATAAAGACTTACGTGGATTTCTTAAGCTCAAGAGTACAGAGCTGCTGAATGTTCTTAAAACTGTATTTCAATCTTTTGATTTTATTTAAGACGACCTTGTTAACATTGCCTTTCTGTAAAATACCATGACGCATATAAATATAGATCTGTAAAGAATGTGCCCACCTTGGTTTCTCTTTGCTTTGCTCCTTATTTCTGGGTTTCCATATAACCAGTTAATATAAAGACTCCGCAGTGCTACTAGAAGGATCACGAGGACGCCGGAGACGGGAAGCAGATGTGCTCATGGTTGGCTTCTTGGTAAGTGTGGTGCGTTCCAGACACGGCTACTCTGTCTGATCAGTCAGGTGGGAGTGGGTGAACCACAAGGGTGGAGAGACGATGAAAGGCAGTCGCGCACACGACCCGGGATGGAATGGACCACAGGCTCGTTATAAGGTGGACGGCGGTCACCCCTCAGTGATGGCCCCCAAACATGGACAGCCTGGGGACTAGTGTTGTTCAAGTTCAATGAGAATCTTCTTCATAGTTTGTAGTAGCCTGATGGCGGCCTGGGCCCTCCGTGACGGCACAGTGCTCACGTTGTCTCAGCTGCTCCCATTGGGACTCCCACAGCGGGAAACTGGTGTGGTTTTCCACTTCCCAGTTCACATTCACTCACGTGTCATTTTCTGTCTCCTTTTCCCTGTTCTTCCGTGTCAAGTGTGGTAAAGAGGCTGCTCGGGAATGTGGGCAAATTTATATGGCGAATATTCAAATAAAGGCATACGTCATGTATGGTGACTGAAAGTGAACACAAGTCCGCACAGTTTTGAGGTGATCCGAGATTTTATACAGGAACTGGGTGTGGCAGGTGCCATACGTACCGTTTAATCAATCCAGTTTTTTTTTTTTATTGCATATGCCATTTTTGCCTTTCAAGTGTAAGCAAAAGTTTATTTAGTATGGAATCTAAGCAAAGGTTTACATGTGGCAGCCTAGGACTTTCGTAAGAATGTGAGCTGGCTGCTCAAGAAAAAGATGAGATATTCAGCCACAGTGTCCAAACCAAAAGACGGCATTTGAGCAGAAGACCCCGAGAGCAACTGCTAAGCCAGGAGTTGGGAATGTTCTCATTGGGAACTGCTACTAGAGGGCACATGAGGGGAACACAAAACCATCTGTCAGAGTGGACTTTGCAACATGACAATGACTCCACACATACCAGTAAATCCACCAAGGAACGGCTGAAAAAGGAAAAAACTGGAATGGCTAAGTCAAAGATGTCACCTTCATTTTAAACAGGATCTGTCGATAAAGATCTCATCTTAATATGCTCACATATGTTAAAGTGGGAAGGGTGCACTGACTTTTTCACATTCACGTATCACTCTAACCAACTCAGAGTGCTTTACACAGACACTTCAGCCATCACCAGTACAGCGCCAGCCACACACACTTGCCTACCCAGTAAAACTGGCATAAAGGAACAGATACCCACATAAACGTGCCTTTTTTTCCCCCCATTTATTTAAGTATTTTTCTTGACATTTTCATTTTACAAAACAAAATGCAGCCAATATAGTATTGCTCTGAAAACACGGAAACAAATAAAAGGTACAAAAATCTGTTCTTGAAAGTGGCACAAATTCTACCCAGTTGTAAAATGCGCTTTCAAAAAGAGAGAAGTGCTTCTTGTTCAAAATGACGCGATCCTGTCAGAGGTTCATTTTTTCAGAGACTTACTGTAAGTCACGACAGCAACATAGAGATGTCACTGCGGTGAGTACAATATTTGTAGTTTAACTTTTAAACCAAACCCCCCCAATGAAATGTAGAGCAGATAGAAGAGGGCAGCACCACTTATTTGGGTGCACTGTAAGTGTAAAGGAGGTCTGCCTGTACAGAGCCGCAGCCATGAAACTCGACGGGACGCGTGCACAGAACACACGGCACATCGCACCATGCAAGCCGGTGGGGTCACAGTTAACTCGTAAGCCTTGAGCAACAATCACAAAAATGAAAACTGGAGGTATTTACTTCCTTCGAACACTGAACTCTCTTCCTAGAATGTTAAAATGGGATCAACACAAGGGCTGGAGGGTCAACGTGACAGAATTGACCTTTGGACATTCTGGTGGTAAAAATGCCAGACAGTCGTGTCGTGCAGCAGTGGCAGAACACACAGGATTTGAACATTATGTTCACTTTAACCAATAAATTCAAAAATGCAAGAGAAGCGTTTTAAGGGGTCATAGAACAAAAAAAAAAAGCAGAGCAGAAAGACATCCCAAAAGAATTAAACCCTACAGTGTACACGTGAATAGAAACGAAGGGTATAAAACCATTAAATAGCCCTTGGACTGCATCAGTTGACAAGAACATGGAAAGTAGGAGGGGACAACAATACTAACAGGTGCCAGAAAAATACAAAATAAAACAGCAGCCACAGAGGATTCAATGCAAACACACAAACCTTTCATTACAAATACATATTTGCCCCTCACCACTGATGAGCCCAGAGTCTCACTTACTTACTTTACCTCATCCAAAGTCGCAATGTGAAGCCTAAATGCCCTCAAATCAACGGGACAGCAAGTCAAAGGCCCACCTGAGGACAGTCGCCTGCTGTCTGTCTGTCTGTCTGCATTCAGGTATCCACTCATTGTGTAATACAACATCTGAAAGCACACTGCGGCTCGTAACAATTTCTATATCCTATTTCCACTGCTCATTTATTTACCCATATTTTGAAAACTGATATACTTATCCTATAAAAAAAAAATGTGTTTAAATGAAATCACCGAGAGGTTCTATACAATAAGGAAGTACAATACACAAAGCTCCTTGAAAACCTGAATCAAAAGAATAAGAAATTAACTTCAGACCCACGGAAAGCGTGCATACATTAAGTGCAAAAGACAAATGTCACAAATGACCTGTGCATTCCATGTTTTTTGGGATAAATTCAGTGCCAAAAAATCACATTAACTGAACAGCTGCCAAATTTGAGAATTTCAACAACACGGCATGGAACTCGGGGAGTATTGCACTTTCAAAGAGAAAAACCACCAAATGATTAAGAATTTGAGCATCACTCATGTAACAAGTGCGTCTAACCAGCGTCGGAGCGTGTGAGGTACGAGGATGAAGAGTAACCACTGGAGACTGGACTAACACGAGGTATGACTGCGGGTTGTGATGGCCATGGAATGTTCACAAAAACTGGACAAGTTGTCTGTCTCACCGTCACCTGCCTCGGCCTCTCCAAAAGAAATCTAACTAAAGAACACGGCCACTGCCTACCTAACAAATAAATGTCTGCGTTCATTTCCCCAGAGATCTAAGGATAAATCAAATAATGGTGAAGATCTGCCTTATAGTCCCAAATGTATTGTTGCATTAAATACACAAAACATTGTAAACGTTTTAAAGCAATTTTGAAATGTCTTATCAAAACCGTCTGGAGTAAAAACTGTTTCCTACAGATACACCTGACTGTTACAGCAGATTGCAGCAAATATAAAACATACGCCTACTTTGGTATTGTATCATTGCAGAAGGACTGTGTTGAAATGGCATCTTTCTCTTGAAGAGGTAACAATCAATCAATGCTCGGCATTTTCTCTTTGCTTTTGTCGCTGTTGAAATCTCCACATCGCCTTAAGCCACAAGGTGCGACCCTGAATGAACAAACTACTGGACAAGTCAAAGTGAGTGAGTGATGAGAGAGCTGCTTCAGTGCCCACTAGCAGCTGCCAGCCTTGTGCTACGCTTTCAGAAACAATTTCCCACCCCAAATTAAGACTGCCTTCCTAGTTCAAATGCTGATGGAATCCGTCGTTCTTATCGTTAAAGACCCAGTGAAATCTCAGCTACTACGGCCCGGCATTCTACATTTACTATTTTTCATACGCAGTCTCAGATTCTTGCACCTTACTAAGTCCTCTGATAGAAAGGTCATAGACCACCTCTTCAATCTTCTTCACATCATACTTGAGGCCATCATAGCGCTTTCTCAAGGGATCGTTCTTCAGATTAAGAAGTCGGAATCCTGAGTCAAGTTCATTTATGAAATTTGAAATACGAAGTGGCCGGGTGTAGTCTCCAGCAGTGACGCTGTTCACAGCCAGTCTAGACTACAGGAGACAGGAAAGAAAAGCAATAAATGTACAAAATGTCTTACAATGTTCAGGATTAGTATAGAAGAGACAGCTTCAGCTGTTAAACACAATTGTTTTAATTGGGACAGCATGCTGGTATGGTGGTTACTGCTCCCCCCCCAAAAGGTGGTGTAAATCTGCTAACACTGTAGATTAGTTACACCCAGAATGCATTAGTCACATACTGTTACAAGGCTTCTTTTGGTCTTAGTAACTCATGCAAAGCATTAGTAAAGCAGTCATGTGTCTCTTTGCAATGTGGCCTACTAAAATTTAGACTGGTCTGAGGTGTCATAAGTGGTTGGTAATCTCTTTGGCTTCTTTAATCCTGAGGAATCGGCGTGTTCACCGAGCTGTTTGCACATTGTCTTTTGTGGCTATGCAGTCCAATGTAAGGGTGACAATGCAACAAAATACCAGGTGCCATTTCTGACTCGGGGCAGCCTTGTCTGTTGGCTCTCTTCTCCTCCGTTCACTGAGCCTGGAAAGATCCTTCATTAGCTCTCCGATTCCAGGCATTTCTGTCAGATGCAAGTAACTGCCAAATGCTAGTCTTGATGGCAAGCGCCTTTAGATCCTGCTTGCAGACATCTGTAAAACACAGCTTGGGTCTCCCAGTTGGCCTTTCCCTAACCCCCTCCCCTCAATACCAGCTCACCAAGGATTTCTCTTGGTATTGACATGTGGCTGATATGTCCCAGCCTACGGTGATGTCTCTGCTTGAGCAGTGTAAACGTTGAGGTGGTGCACGTCCTCTCCAGTTTGGCTGTGTTGGGGACCCATGAAGTGATTCCCATTTTGAGCCTGAAGCAGCGTACGTAGAATGAGTTGATCAGCGGGTTGATAACATGTCTCTCAACACTGCATACCTCAATGTAAGGCTTGAGAATCCTTAATGAATGCTTAATTAGATCAAATGAAGCTCTCATATTTTACCAGCGAATGACAAGCTCTTAATATGTCACACTGCAAAGATGCATAACTACTTTATTAAAACTTTGTAAATGTTGCTGAAACCAAAAGAAGACTTTGTTAATGATGTTGGGTTACATAACAGTAGGTGACTAACGGATGCATTATAGGTAGTACCTAAACTGAAGTGTTACCATAAATAGTCACTCTTCATGCACAAACCCCTCATGTCTACTTTAAAACCTAAAGGCATGCATTAGGAAAATGAACAAATCTAAATTGAGCCCATATGTGTTATTATGTTCTGTGAAGATCTGGTGTCCCATTAAAAACTCATCAGGATAGGATCCAGAACCTCACAGCCCTTTACTATTAATTGGGTTGGATCAGACACCTGCAGCCACCACGGCCCTCCAGGACCAACTCTATTTGTTTATTTATTTTTTAATAAATCAGACTAAATACTGTATAGTCTTGTTTGAATTAAATGTTCAAGCTGTGGGAATACTTAAATAAAAAGCTCATTTTGTTTTCAGTCTTCTTTCTATAGACAGGTAGCTGTCAAAATGATGGAATTAAAACCAATATGAACTCAATTAACAAGACTGTGAGCCTTCAGAAAAGCCTCAAGATAATGGTGGCACAGAATCTGATGTTTAGCAAAACATACTGTATATTGCACTCTTCTGGTAAAAGTCAAATGTCCTTCTTCTAGAAATCACTCAAGGATTTCCCATCAATGCGTCATTAGTTTGGCATCTGAAGACTAAAAGCAGCATCTTAATATTTCTGTAGATAAATTGATCGCATCACTGAGCGCTTGCTCTGTGTCACCTTAGATGATGTGGTAGCAGGAAAAAGAAACCATCACCACAAGAATCTGTGACACCTCAGAATCAAGAGGGGGACACTTCCAGACTCTCCTATAGGGGATTACTTTGGGATATTTTACAGTGTGCTACGCTGTGTAACCCATCTTAACCAGAACGCTTATCAGCGTTAGTGAGTCTGTGATGGCCCGACGAGTTTCTATTACAGAGAAAGCACATCGGCATATTCTGAGCAGCATTTATGTTGAACCCCAAATGTCTTACCAGCTCACTTGCCAAAGTCAGCACCCCAGACAGATAATCTTCAATATCAAGATGAAAGCCCTTTTCTCTTTCAACTTCAACTGCACAGGATAAAAACAAAGACTTGTCATTTTCTTCATCACACTTGCAATCTGCAATTAGTTTTTATGCAGACACAATGCATTTTATTTGAATTTTCTACTTAGTAAATGAACTGATACCAAACTTACTGCCTAATATTTGTGCAACTTCTTCACGAGTCACCAATGTTTCACTTTCCAGATAAACAACAAAAGCTGCCAGAAAAGCGAGACGCTGCAGCACAAACCTCCAGTGTTCATGAAACCTTGATAACAGAACAGAAAAAAAAATAAAAATCAACATCGACAATCACAAATTATAACACAAATTGTAGTCTTGCATAATCTTAAGTTAAAGACATTCCCAGATATGAACTTACATAGCAGTTACATGTGCATCATTCACTGAAATGCACATGGCACTCTGTGCGTCGACACTCATGGAAAAAGACATAACAGTAACTGTAATTACAACTGATACCTGAAACACCCGGGGCGGCACGGTGGCGCAGTGGTAGCGCTGCTGCCTCGCAGTAAGGAGGCCCGAGATCACTTCCCGGGTCTGTGTGGGTTTCTACTGGGTGCTCCGGTTTCCTCCCACAGTCCAAAGCCGATCCTAAATTGTGCTTGGTGTGTGGGTGTGTGTCTGTCCTGCGGTGGGCTGGCGCCCTGCCCAGGATTTGTTCCTGCCTTGCGCCCTCTGCTGGCTGGGATTGGCTCCAGCAGACCCCTGTGATCCTGTGTTAGGATGTTAGGATAAAGCGGGTTGGATAATGACTGACTGCCTAAAACACCCATAATACTACTAGTAATACATTTTACTTAGCGCCTTTCCCGATGAGACCACTATACAAGACTATACAAGACAGTAGAATGCTTGTTCTCCATGTACGAGTGGCTGAGATGCTAAAAACAAACTGACTTGGCTCTGCTTGGCACAAACATCCTCTAGCACTTCATTGTTACAGTAGGCGCTGTCTTCCTCTCTTAGTGATTTGTTTGAACAACATTCCATTAAAGGAACATTTCAGACAGTTTGTGGTGTGATTATGAAGAGGCCATGTTTAAACATGACATCACATTTTAGTTTAACAGCAACAGAGTAATTAATAAAAACAGCATTGCCTTTGCTGTCTGTTTTGACCAGAGTATAAAACATTACATGTCTATTTCGCTAAATGGCTCGTTTCTGAAGAATTTAACATTCAATTCAAAGTGTGATTTTATGGACCACCAGAGTGTAATATAATATCAATGAGTACTCCAATGGACTGGCTCCACAGGAAACCCCCGTGTGCGTCCAGGTGTCCGTGTGTGTGTCTTCTGGTGAAGTGCGCATGCGCGGGGCCACACGGCACGTGTTCAGTCTCTTCCTGTGCATTCCCTGTACAGAGAGAGAGACAGCCACACATACAGGCGTGCGCGAGACAGACACACAAACACAAAGGCGTGCGCGAGAGACACACACACACACACAGAGGCACGCGCGAGACACACACACACAGAGGCAC
>JANRMT010062816.1:22054390-22066324 GCA_026402145.1 Polypterus bichir lapradei | reverse complement strand
ACACAGGCGCGCGTGAGACAGACACACACACAGGCACGAGAGAGACAGACACACACACACAGGCGTGCGCGAGACAGACACACACACACACAGGCAATAGAGAGACACACACAGGCACGCGCGAGACACACACACACACACACACACACACACAAACACACGCAGGAGAGACAGACACACACACACAGGCACGAGAGAGACACACACACCGCGCATGCATTGTTGTAATGTTACTTTTCTTGGTTGTTTATTCAATTACGGATTTTTCAAAAGTTCATTTTTTTCCCTGTGCTTAAAACTCATTAAAAAAAAAAGTGTTTTTAGCGAGTGGGTCGTAAGGCTATAGCGCAAACTCTTGCAGTGTTAGTTTTCTCTGTTGTTCAAGGTTTTCTTAGTGTTATTCAATGTTTTTACATTTAGTTTACTATTACGCTGTGCATTCAATTCAATGTTCAAAAAATGTTTTACACTTGTATAATGAAAAACAGAAAAAGGATTTTCAAAATTCTCTCTTTACAACCTGTAATACTGCTCAGCTGGAAACTTTGTCTTCAGATCTCCCAGATGATTCCTTACTGTGAGAAACAGCTCCCGGGCTCTCAAACATTTACTTGGTACTGAAAAACAAATTCAAAAATCCTTCATTTAAGCTAATTTCATGACTAAGGATGGCGTACGCTACGTGAAATAGTCACAGTTACTCAATTTAATCCTTTCTGGGGTTTAGGGTTAAATTTAAAGTGCTTGAAATACGGAGTATTGCATTTTATCATAACTGATCATTTCAAAATCAAATATGGCTTTCATGGATGGCTAGAGAGATTTATTAATACCAAATTTCAACATGACATATGGAGGTTGTGGACAACTAGTTGGACTCAGTCACTATCCAACCCACTATATCCCAACACAGGGTCACGAGGGTCTGTAGGAGCCAATCCCAGCCAACACAGGGCACAAGGCAGGAACAAATCCCTGGGCAGGGCGCCAGCCCACCGCAGCTAGTTGGACTCATTAAAACCAAACTCTTACCTATGTCTGTAAGTAGGGGGTGGCAGTACATGCTACACTAGAATTTCTATTTTCCACAATCTTTTCATTCCTATCCTAAACATCGTGTGGCATCCATTATCTGTCTTTCCACTCACACACATACGCGTACCCACTAAACCAATGTCATAATCCAGGGGACCCACTGAATGGCACATCTTTAGGACAGCCCTGTGCTAACAGTCTCCAGCCAAATGCCCTGAATGACGTCACAGGGTGCTGCCGCTGAGGCAGCTACAGAGTGGTCTGCGATCAAACCCTTCTCCAGAGAATGGGAACTGAACTGACGGTACACTGTTTTCTCAAGTGCCCATATTGTCTTATTTAACACAATGCTGTTTAAAACATCAAAAAACAATAAATAAACTTACAGCTTTAACATGCTACTGACATCACAAATAAATATGCATCACACTTTGTTTTTTGTGTTAATTTTAGGGGCTATGGGATTCTGAATGTCATTTTCTTGTTCCACCTCACAGGTCCCCAGTGGTATAATCACATTTCTTCCTAATCTGAAAGATGTCTACCTGGTGTACTGAGCAGCAAATGAAATACAATTCCACAGGGCCAAACCCTGCAGTGGACAGTGGTCAACCTCCTGAATTTGAACAGATCAGCCTACTCACCATTACACAGAACACATCCTTAAAAGGGTTCTCAGTTGCATATCATATACTAGTAGAGTATCTCCTGGAATATTATCGGGGGACCCAGACAGAATTCAGACTTGGGCAAATTTACAGCAGACTAAATGTAAAGTACAGCTGAAGTCAACTTAGGAGGAATTCTTTAAAACTCACTTTATAACCCCTATACAGATTCTATACTAACAAACTATAAATTTGGAATATCGCTTAAGTCATTAACTTTGTGCAGAGCAACAGTATTTTTTACTAAGAACGTCCACTCTGAGTATTTCACTTTTTCTTGACTATATCACAATTCCAGCGGGACACAAGTTTACATATACTTTGTTAATATTTGGTAGCTTCGCCTTTAAATTGTTCAACTTCAGCCAGATGTTTTGGTTTTCCTTCCACAAGCATCTGGCACTAAGCTGCTGTAATTTTGGCCCATTCCTTCAGACACAACTGGTGTAACTGGGACAGGTTCGTAGACCTCCTTACTCGCACAGGCTTTTTCAGTTCTGCCCACAAACTTTCAAATCGAGGTCTGGGCTTTGTGATGACCACTCCAATACCTTGACCTTGTTGTCCTTAAGCCATCTTGCCATAACTCTGGAGGTACACTTGGGGTCTTTGTCCATTTGGAAGACCGATTTGCAACTGACATTCATCTTCCTAGCTGAGCTCTTGAGATGTTGCTGCAGTATGACTCCATCATTTTCCTTCCTCATGATGCCGTCTATTTTGTGGAGTGTACCAGTGCCTCCTGCAGCCAAGCAGCCCCACAACGTGATGCTCCCACCCCAGTGCTTGATGGTTGGGCTGGTGTTCTTTAGCTTGCAACCCTCCCCCTTTTTCCTCCAAATATAACAATGGTCTTTTTGACCATACAGTTCAATTTTGTATTCATCAGACCAGAGAACATTTTTCCAGAAGGTAACATCTTTGTCCCCATTTGTCCCAATGTGCTATTGGAAACTGCAGTCTGTTTTTTTAAAGCAGCTCTGAAGCAGTAGCTTCTTCCTTACTAAGTTTTACTGTTGATATCGATACTTGTCTACCTGTTTCCTCCAGCAGCTTCACAAGGTCTTTGGCTGCCGTTCTTGGATTGATTTGCACTTTTTGTGACAAAGTATGTTCTTCTCCAAGAGGCAGAATGTGTCTCTCCTTCCTAATCAGTATGATGGCTGTGTAGTCCCATGGTGATTATACTTGCGAATTACTGTTTGTACAGATGAACATGGAACCTTCAGGTGTTTGGAAATTCTTCCCACAGATCAATCACATTTGTGGAGGTCCACCATTTTTTTGAGGTCTTGACTGATGTCTTTTGATTTTCTCATTATGTCAAAAGGAAAGAGGCAGTGAGTTTGCTGGTCGGCCTTAACATATCCACGTGTTGACTCCAATTAGGCTAAAAGGCTATCAGAAGCTAATTGTCCAATTGCCTACAGGCTTGACATTTTCTGGAATTTTCCAAGCTGTTTAAAGGCACAAAGTGTATGTAAACGTGTGACTCACTGGAACTGTGATACCCTGAGCTCTGTGAACATTTTTGGAAAAGACTTTTGCCCTACACCAGGTAGATGTCTTAAACAATACGCTAAATTTATAATTTGTTAGTATAAAATCTGTGGAGGAGATTACAGTGAGTTTTAAAGAATTCACCCTACGTGTATGGAAACTTATGACTTCAGCTGTAGATCTAATAAATCGCATGTAGGAATTATGAACGGTTTAATGCACAATTGTAGGTTTGCAACTTCAATGTACAAACTGTCCATACCCAGGTAGTGTGAGCAAGCGATCGACTCGGCCAATAGGATGTTAGGTCCCACAGCTCAGTATGTGAATTACAAGGTCACTGTTGTCATGTGGAGGTTATGCTTTAGTAATGGAACTCACAAGTTGGGCCTCAGAACTGCCACATCCTTCTAGTGAAACACAGGCAGCTCCACCGACTACTGCAAAATTCACTTCTCACTTTGAGGGATATTTTACAAAACATCTAGCCACTTTAAACTGTGTTATTTGCACGATCACAACACAGAATGTCATACAATTAAAGTACCTTGATGTTTCTAATGTAATTCGTGTGGCTGAATTAATGCTGCAAATGTCTGCAGTGTACACTCACTTTAGTGGTGTGACATTCACTGGTCTCAGTAATTTAATAGACAGCTTTGAAGGATCTTATTGTGGTACTGAAGATTTGTCAGAGTACTTTTAACCAATAAATTCAGTAAATGTGTGTCAAGGAACACTGCTGGAGCTCCTCCATACCAAGAGCAACACGCCTGCATAATGCCTCGCTCACTGTGACTGTAACTGCCAAGTCAGAGGTTTTACTTTCTTTGTAGGTATTCAGACCATAGCGTGTGTATATACTGTATATATTTATCCAACTATTTATTGATTGAGCTTCTGTTCGAGACACGTTTCCCCCAGTGACTAAAATTCGGAGTCTCAAATGAGGCACATGACCTGCATTGTGAGGGAGCGTCAGTTACTGCACTATGGCGCGTTTCCCCGAGGGTGATCCGACTCGTAAGATCCTCCTTGTTGGGGACCCGAGGGGCTGGACCAGGCCAAGGGGTCGCCCACGTAACACCAGGCTGCAGCAGATGGAGGGTCATTTCCAGAGGGTGGGACTGGACTGCATGTCTGACTGGGGGGTTACCAACTGGCTTCCCGAGTTGTTTCGTCGTGTAGTGGGTGCGGCAACACTCTGTACCAGTGCAGGCCCCCCAACCTGACTTGACTTGGACTAAAAGTTCTGTCTGTCTATTTCAAAGGCAAGAAGGCAAAACTCCCTTTCAATGTCTGATTTTATTACCAAACAGACTGATGTATTCATCTTATTGCTGTTTCAGGGCAGTTAAATAAAAAAATTTTAAAAAAATGCGGTCATTAAAAGGCATTAATTCTAACAGGTGAACTTTTATCACGAACAATCCCAAGTTTGCTCTATATGCATTTACACCACAATATGCATCACACTTACTGTCTTTAAAGCCAGTTGCTTGGTGGACGCTCTGAAGCACAGTTAGTATTTCCCTTGCAGTTTGTTCAAGGACTTGCACAACTTTTCTAATGTCCTGTGGAAAAAAAAAGAAAAAAACATTAAATTCTGAATTTCACAAACCGATTACTTCTTAATATTTTCAAAGAAATGGCTGCAACATCAGACTTGATCCACCAGAATCAGGAAAGGGTTGTGGAGAGAACCAGAGTAGCAAAAAGTACAACTTATTAAGCAACCCTGAAAAGGACACCATGCAGTACAGGGGTCATTCATTGGATACTCAATAATTAGAACATTCTAGACGAGAACAGGCCATTCAGCCCAACAAAGCTCGCCAGTCCTATCCACTTGTTTCCTTCCAAGAAAACATCAAGTCGAGTTTTGAAAGTCCCTAACGTCTTACTGTCTACCACACTACTTGGTAGCTTATTCCAAGTGTCTATCATTCTTTGTGTAAAGAAAAACTTTCTAATGTTTGTGCGATATTTACCCTTAAGTTTCCAACTGTGTTCCCGTGTTCTTGATGAACTCATTTTAAAATACAAGTCTCGATCCACTGTACTAATTCCCTTCATAATTTTAAACACTTCAATCATGTCACCTCTTAATCTTCTTTTGCTTAAACTGTAAAGGCTCAGCTCTTTTAATCTTTCCTCATAATTCAACCCCTGTAGTCCTGGAATCAGCCTAGTCGCTCTTCTCTGGACCTTTTCTAGTGCTGCTATGTCCTTTTTGTAGCCTGGAGACCAAAACTGCACACAGTACTCAAGATGAGGCCTCACCAGTGCATTATAACCTCCTTGGACTTGTACTCCACACATCGTGCTATATAACCTAACATTCTGTTAGCCTTCTTAATGGCTTCTGAACACTGTCGGGAAGTTGATAGCTTAGAGTCCACTATGACTCCTAAATCCTTCTCATAAGGTGTACTCTCGATTTTCCGACCGCCTATTGTGTATTCAAACCCAATATTTTTACTTCCTATGTGTAATACTTTACATTTACTGACATTAAATTTCATCTGCCACAAATCTGCCCAAGCCTGTATGCTATCCAAGTCCTTCTGTGATGATATAACGGATTCCAAATTATCTGCTAATCCACCTATCTTGGTATCATCTGCAAACTTAACCAGCTTGTTACTTGTATTCCTATCTAAATCATTTATATATATTAAAAATAGCAGCGGCCCCAGCACTGACCCCTGTGGTCACCACTCTTAACATCGGCCAGTTCTGATGAGGTTCCTCGCACCATCACCCTCTGCTTTCTGTGTCTGAGCCAATTCTGCACCCATCTAAAAACATCACCCTGAACTCCCACTTCTTTTAATTTGATGCCCAACCTCTCATGTGGCACCTCATCAAATGCTTTCTGAAAGTCCAGATAAAAAACATCATATGCTCCACTTTGATCGTATGCTTTTGTTGCAACCTCATAGAATTCCAACATGTTAGTAAAGCACAACCTCCCTCTTCTGACCCCACACTGACTGTTCCTAATAACTCCTGTCCTTGCCATGTGTTGCTCAATCTTATCCTTAATAATTCCTTCCATTAATTTTCCTGTGATGCATGTTAAGCTTACTGGCCTATAGTTGCTTGGATCTGCCCTGTCACCCTTTTTATATAATGGAATGATATTTGCCATTTTCCAGTCCTTCGGAAAATATTGTAGGGAGGGTTTTATAAAAAAAAAAAAAAAAAAAAAAGGCAAAGTTCCTGGAAGAAGGCCACACAAATTCCACACAGTGGGTTCCAAGTGGCACTGTTACCCACTGTGCTACTGACGTTAACAGTCACCGTCAAATCTGACCCTGGGTCGGGCACGCACACAGTGCCGGCTCTGGAGTTGGGACAAAAACCTGCAGCCACAGTGGGCCCCTAGGACTGAATGTGAGAACCACTGTGATATGTGGGGAGTCTGATTTCAGACCAAAGCAACATTAAATAAGCTCTGCTTCCCTCGGACCTATTACTGTAACATTAATAATAAGCCCTGACTGGTGTCCTGTCCAGAGTTGTTTACTGCCTTATGGCCAATGCTGTAGAGATAGGCTCTGCATTAAGCCCACGCCATGAACTGGATTAAGTGCGTCCGACAGTGTTACGAGATATTATTCCCCAACTACAATGTTAGAAAATATAATATTACAGCAACCAATTCCGACATAAATGTTATTGTGTTCATTAAAATGACTTATGAATGCTTTGTAGTGAAACGTCAAGCAAAATTACCCCTTTTATTGGCTAACTAAAAAGATTACAATATGCAAGCTTTCGAGGCAACTCAGGCCCCTTCTTCAGGCGAGATGTAATGTTACTATGAATGCTTTGTAATCACTTCTGTGTGTTCCTTCTTTTTTTTTGTCCGGCTACTCCTGGCTCACCAGTATAGGAGGGAAAAAAACAAAACACATATGATGTTCAATGTGCCTTGATGTCTACTTATGGAAGATATCTAGCTTTTGGGGTTCCCCTCTATTTTTGACCATCTAGACACAAAAACCCTCATTGTGGACCATTTTAGGACCATATTTTGTACAAACAATGACATTCTTACGGTAAACATACAGGTGTCTTCAACAAAAATGACCAGATGGACTTGAAGAGTTATGGATGCCAGATCAACTCACCCCAGGGGTCCATCACTTAATGGAATGAGGGGTCAAAGTTACTCCTTTTTCACAAAACTTCGATAAAACGGAGATGGGTCATACAGGTATGTGGAGTGTCGTCTTGTGCTATTCCAAGGTTGTTGTTAATCAGGGTCATGTGTTTTGATATTTAATTCTTTACTGGTGGTCCTAGCTAACAGTCACTATCAGAAGGTTATAAAAGACAAATTTCAAACATAAGCATGTCAGGTATCATTTTAGATGGTTTCTAGGTCAGTGATTATGAATAGGATGTTATTCTAACTAGGAGATTGTTCCTCCCCCACACTAATGCGACTCTTCAATTCCACCCGGGGGGGTAGACGTTATTATTCAAAGTTATTATCTGTTTTTACCTGCATTGTTATTATTCATGAATTTAATTTGGTTTTTTGTATCAGTATGCTGCCGCTGGATTATGTGAATTTCCCCTTGGGATTAATAAAGTATCTAACTCTCTAAGGAACTCTTATCAGAGGGTGAGAAATGACAAATTTCTATTACAAATGAGAATATTTGGAGTTTAAATATTTCAGCTAAAACACACATTTCAAATATCTGCTGCAATTATCCTGGTTTATTATGTACTTCTACCCCAAGAAGTAAACTGTTACATTTCTTATGAGGGCAGCTTGCACTATTTCAATTTTTTTTACCATAAATAATGCTGTGTATAATTAAAAAACTGTTTCTACTAATGTTTTGTGTCGTGTAAAGCAATATTAGCCATACATTTAACAGTCCACCTTATTAAGTGTTCGTGTGTCTGTCTGGCTTTGTAACCAGTCAGGTTGCTATGTCTCCGTCATTCCAAAAGATGGCGCATTACTAACATTTTTCTCATTCCAACAGACGGGGCATCATCGACATTTGCAGTAACGCATTTTATTACAAAACAAATTACGACAGATGACGCACCGCAAACGTTAACGCTGCGATCTACGTTGATTACTTCGACTTCATCCCGTTTTAGACGGCTAGAACAGCTTGTGACTGATGAATGTTACAACGAGCCAAACGGGGGTCCTCTGAAGGGATCGGCGGTGAAGAGCTCGATAACGCATCCTACTAACGACCGCCACCACAATGTTGCCAATGTTTCAGGGACAGGGTTGCCACACACGACGTATCCCCCCCTTGTTTCTTTATCAAACTGTCTTCGAATTGGGTTCAGCTAGGGTGGATATGTTAAAATGAAACCAATCAATTAGAATTGCACGGCATACGATGGCTATTTAATGGCAGATTAAACCGAACATTAAACAATACAAGGCAAACATTGTTTTGTGTGGATTTTAGGTCAAACGGGGTGCAAAAACGTAAAAGTTGCCGTCGGACGAACCAAGAAAGGGGAAAAAAGGGCCGTAATAAAGCAAGCACGTAACGCCGCCTCGAACATGCACACACCAAGCGGTACCTCTCTCACGTCGTGGTCGGCACTGAGGAATTCCTGAATGCTGCTGAACATTTCGTTAACGGACATCTCTACTCGACAGACTGGAAGCACACAAAGCAACTTGCAGCTACAGAACACAGCACGCTGGCCCACGCACACTCGTCTTCACTCCGACGGCAAGCACGCCACACACAGATGGCTCGCTCGAGTGCTCCTCACATCCCGCGGCGCGGCGCACTCTGGTGACGTCACACGCTCGCGACACAGACGTGTGCCACGTTAACCGCGCGAAGGGAATCGCGTTGCGCACCGTTCACAAAAATGAACGAAAGTGGTACCAACTTTCGGTCTGCTCTTTGATTTTAATTATTTCATACCAATTTCCATTGGCATTCCGTGAACGCAGGGTTACTAAAAGATGGACTGAAAGACTGGATTGTAGGGCTGAAAGAAGGGTTAAAGACACAGCAGTCATAAGATGTGCAGCTGAACTGGAGGGTTACCAGACGTCCGGCAAAAGTGTCGCGTTGTGTCCTCCGTCCGGCAGGCATTGCCTAAAAAGGTGAAAATGTCTGGCTTCCATAAATCCCTGACCTGACAGGGTTATTGGCTGAAATCGCACGCTGTCATCTCTGTGTTTTACATAAATCATCTGTTTTATCGAAAACGAAACACGACCACGCGCTACTCTGCCAGTTCCCAACAATCAAGAGACTATTGCAGTTATTCCCCGCGCTGAAGGCATACTTTCAGTGCATCTTATATATAAACGTCTACGCGTGGAAGTGTGTGTGTGTCTGTCTGTCCGGCCCGGAAGTGAGAGGTGGAGCTGGGGTAAGGGCTCCGCCTCCGAGGAAACAGACAACTCGCTTAGCCAATAATAACACAAGTAAGGCCAGCACGTCAGCAAAACGAAATCTCAGAAGAAAGACAAAGTCGCTTAGATGCTAACATCGGCAGAATGGTATAACTCCCGCCGCAAATGCACTGCGGCAAATCGAATCCTCCTAGGAGAGAGACGCCCAGAGGAGTTCCTTTCAATTACCTGATGTCTCTACATTTCAGTATTTTTTCTGACCATTTCAATAGTTTCTGGGACCCCGGGCTTTTTGCAACATTGGCTTACACAGCTAGTACATTGTAAATGCTGATTGTAAATTTTTCCAAGAACAGATTTTTCCGTTCGCTGACGTCAGTATATCAGACGAAACTTGCAGCTATTGAAAGGGAAGAAACATCGGCGTTGGAGGTTTATAGCATCCTACAGTCGACAAGGCAAACTCGGCCTAGCAGACAGAGTGAAACCTTTCTGAAAAAACTGCGTGAAGACGGCCGAGTTGAAGAATGCAAGACCAAGGCTGCATTGATTATTTGGAAAAGTGTGTGACCCCCTTTGATGAATTTCAATGTTTACATTGGTGTTTTTTTTAAACAAAGTGAAAGGACGGTATGTTTGATGATCTGCTGCCATGCGTACAGTTTATGAGCGAAAAGGGTATTGTAGACGATGTTCAGTTGTTTGACCAGTACTGCAGCCTGAAATCATTCGCAGGACAGAAAGATGACAAGTTATTCAAGTTCAAGTTCTTCATTGTCATTGTGTAACACAAGAAAATGACTTTTTGTGACAGCCCCAAGGTGCATTTAAAGAAAAGTCAAATAATTCCAAATATGTTGTATACAGTGTTAAGTGATCAAGTAACCAGAGCAAATTATTATCGCTCAAAGTAGAGCAGCATAAATTGTTATTGCACCTGATAATGAATAGTACATTCCATATTCTATATTGTAATACATTAGTATATTGCACATTACCAATATAGCTTATCGCACAAGTTCAATTAAAAATGATCTCAGACTGAGGAGATTCAGAGTTCAGAAAGCTTATGGCAGATGGGAAAAAAGCTCTTTTTTAGTCTGTTTGTGTATCCACAGATTGACCTAAAGCATCTGCCCGACGTGAGGAGCTCAAACAAAGAATTTCCACGATGAGTTTTGTCCTTGAGAATGTTTTTGGCCCTCCTCACACAGCGAGTCTTATATAAGAGTTCAAGTGATGGCAGTTCAGTCCCAATAATGGCCCCTGCTGTTTTAACGACCCACTGCAGGGCTTCTTTAGCAGCCTTGGTGCAGCTGTTGTACCTGCAGGCCATCATGCACTTAGTTAAGATGCTCTCTATAGAAATTAACCAGCAGCTTCTCGGGGAGGTCAGCTCTCCTTAGCTTCCTGAGAAAATCGAGGCGTTGTTGTGCTTTGCCTATTATAGCCCAGGACAGGTCCTCAGAGGGTGACTCGTAGAAACTTAAAGCTGGAAATTCCCTCCACAGCATCTGCATTGATTGTTATCGGACTGTGATTAGTCTTTTTAGTGGTCCTAAACTCCAGAATAACTTCTTTGGTCTTTTTGGTATTTAAGACCAGGATGTTGGTGTTGCACCATGCTGTCAGATTCTGAACCTCTTCTCTATATGCAGCTTCATTGTTCTCTGTTACAAGCCCAATGACAGTCGTATCATCCACAAATTTAATAATGTTTGATTGGTGGATGGGTTGACAGTCATGGGTGAAGAGTGCATAGAGAAGGGGACTTGGTACACATCCTTGCGGCACACCAGTGCTCAGGGTAAGGGTGGAGGATGTGTACTCAACAGTCTCCTTCATGAATGGTGGTGTTCATACTTTCAAAGTTGTGCAAATGAAGCCTTTTACTCAGAGCTGCTTTTAATCTGCAAATTTTTCTTTTGTATTCCTGTGCACAATGCCAGTGTTGAAAGAGCATTTTCTTTGATCAATGCACAGTGGACAAAATAGAGGAACAGACTGCCAGTTGACTCTCTCGGAGGAATTCTTCTTACAGAGTACAATTTTAAGCACATTTCTTGTCTGGAGTTCCACACTTGTGTTACCGGAACGATGAACTGCTGTGAAAAGACGCCTCGTCTGAAAAATATGAAACTGCACACCGTATGTACTCGCATATAAGCCGCGTCTTAAAACCCAAAAAATCGATCATAAAATCAGACCCCGACTTATACACCTGTTCAAAAATGCGTCACTTCATTTTATTTTATTTTTTTTTACATCTTCCTGCCTCCTCCAATCTCACACCAGTTTCTCAGACACATCGAATTTTGCTGCAGCAGCGCAGTTACCAATTTCTTTCACTACTTCAAC
>JANRMT010062816.1:22021834-22035843 GCA_026402145.1 Polypterus bichir lapradei | reverse complement strand
TGAGTGAGTGAGTGAGTGAGTGAGTGAGTGAGTGAGTGAGTGAGTGAGTGAGTGAGGGCTTTGCCTTTTATTAGTATAGATTTAACTGACATTTTTTATCATAACAACCAATGATTTATACAGGAAAATAATGACTATTAACAAGGTTGCCCAAACCTTTGCATCCCACTGTATATATATATATATATATATATATATATTGTGGACTATGGCCGGCCGTTCATCCCGGCCAATACCCCCACGCCGGTAGATGGAGCCCTTCCAGCAGCATGGAGGTGCCCCGAATTCCAGCAGGGCATCATGGATTTTGGAGTTTTCCTTCACAGCCCTGCTGGATACCATGGGGGCCGCAAGTGGACGCTGCAGGGAGGCTCAGAGACTTGTATTTGCCCTATAACCCGGAAGTACGTCCTAGTCACATGGACAGAGGAAATGACGGATGAAAAAAAAGAGTTTTTGATCTGAACCGGAAGTGCTAGGAAATCACATGGACTGAGGGTTCAGAAGCACTTCCAGGTCAAGGACTATAAAGGATTGTGAGAAATCCCAGATGGATGAGCTGAGCTGGGTGGCAGGGTGGCAATGCGTCTGGGAGTTGGAGGATTGTTTATTGTATTTAATTATTAATATAGTTTATGAGTATTGTGGAGAGTAGGGTGCTTTGTGCACTTATTAATTATAATAAAGTCAACTTTTGGACTTTTATCTGGTGTCTGGCGACTGGTCTGAGAGTTCAAGGGGACGACAGCGCCCCATAATCTGTAAAGCAGATTGAGCTCCATCTTTTGTATGAAAACGTGCTATAGAATAAATGGTGTTGTTGTTGTTCTCACTTGTGGTTTTGACATATTGGGTTTTGTTTTATTTCCGAGCTCTTGTAGTACGCCCTGTGAATTTCACTTTCTGGTCCTTTCCCCCCTTAGTCTGTACACCTTAACAGTTTCTAAGGAGACTAATTAAGCTTTGAGGGCTCCTAAGTGGTCCATGAACACCTGTAGAGGACCCAATGTTTTCACCACACTCAATTCCATCTCCCAACATTGGCTCTTTTCTTACCTCAAGATCTGGAAAAAGGCTTGCAAGCTCAATGAACAGAGGCAGCAGTACGAAGCGGATGAATCCAGTTTGAGAAGATGGCTTAGTCACTTTATCCCTGTCCATGAAGGGGGACACAGGAAGGCCTTCCAGTTTCTCCAGATCACTCTGGAAAAGAAATGTTTGAACATGTCTGAGAGTGCGTGACGTTTATAAGCACTTCATGCCTGCGCAGTAGTGTGCAAATCTTCTATTTTTATCGTTTACTGTTGAAATCACATTTCTGTACACTTTTTATTTAGCCCGTTTCTGCATTGACCCCCAACCCACGGCCCTTTACAAGTGCACAGCCACGTTACAATTAGCTACATTGAATTCTTTTAACTTATTTCCTACTTCTGTACTCAGACTGATGGTTTTTTTTATTTTACCAGTTCATAAAAGTGTATTCAATTCTTATTCTCATGAGTTTACACCCTGGCCCCCCGCTTATCACCTCGGCCCCCTTCCTCCACAATCGCTCCTCTCTGTCTCTACAGTCCTTTTCTTCTCCATTTCTTTTCCTGCTCCTCCATTTTGTCTTCTCTTTCCTTACTATCACTTGCTCTCCCCCAGCAGAAGCTTCTTATGACTGTTTCTATTCCAGCAAAGCTTTCTACTTTTTCAGACTGGAAGTCTTCATTCTATAATCGTGTCCATCTTGATTTATCCACATCATAAAGCCTCACCGGGCGAACGTGGCTCCATGCTGTCCAGTTAGTCGAGAGCCGATTAAGGGCTGATCAGTGATGCCTCCATTCTTCTCTATTTCCCAGCTTGCCTTCTTTCTATTTTGTTGTGCGTTCTTTTATGTTGGGGGTCTATACCGATTGCCAACTTCATATAGTTTTCCTCCTTTTGTCTTTTTTTTTTGATGGGAGGAAAAATCCTTATATATAATCTGATACTATCCGTATGTATGGTGTTCGCGTCAATACCTCGACTCAGTACAAGTTAGAGCCATGCAGTGGGACTCTGCCTCTGTAGTTCGAACATAACGTGGCAGACACAGACGCAGTATTGCATGATTGGCTAAGAATGTTCGAATGCTTCAGTGACGCCGCTGGACAGCCGAGTATAGTAAGTCGGGGTTGGTTCAGCAGATAACAGTAAGTTCGGTTGGTTGTTGGAACGTTGGTTTGGTGGGGCGTACTTTCCAGGACTAACATCGTCGACTGACTTAAACACTTCGACAGCTCCGGAACCGTAAGTAATTTAGAATGTTTCGCCATTTGCTTGGTACATCGAAATCCATCTTTGGGCAGTTCGGTTTTGACATCCGTCCTTCTGACGTCTATTGGCAAACTGAGTAATGACAGCTGGGTATTAACAACGGTCATTGTTTAAATTTTAGCCGATCTCAGATCTAAAATGACCACGCCAACATAATTATTACTCCGACTCTGATTAGAGTCGTAAAATACGGTTTGTTTGGAAAATTTGTTTGCTGGAAAAAATCAAATGAGGTGCGCCGAAGAGCTGAGTTCACGTCTCGCAGCCTCGTTTAAACAGGCAGCTCTTCATTACATCGGCAAAAAAGGTCTATTTGAAGCACAAATCAGTGCCATGATAACGAAATCATTTCAAGGACTTAAAAAAACATATAGTTCTTTGCAGAGAAAGTATGAATTTCACAAACTTAGAATCTGTAGCCCGATTCGATCGGCTCCCAGTCACTCGTAAATATATATTTTTGATGATTGGGGGGGGGAGATTATTAAAAATACTTCTGTGTTCTCTTACTAAACTATTCCAGATCTAATATAGGTGCTTAGATTTTTGAAATATGATTAATATGACTATTATGAGAAATACAAGTAACCTGTAGAGGCAGCATCTCCAGGGATTACTGTGAGCAAGAGATGAATGACCGGGAGGCGAAATGCCTGACAGAACTGCAATAAGTTTATGAGGATTTGTTCCTGAGTTTCCATGTATTAATTCCTGTGATCTGAAACTTCCTTGGTGTTATTTTTTTGCATCACTTGTCACACACGTGCAATTAGATTAGGTGGCAGTCAAAAAGCCCAAATGTGAGTGAAATATCGCGAGAGGAAGGATTGTCACGTGGTGCTTACCTGAACCTCTTCTCTCAACAGGAGAACCAAAGAAAAATAATTGCGGCTATTTCTGGGCTTCAAAATGGCCGCCGTGACGTCACTTCTGCCGACTCCATATGGCATCACTTCCGGCTCTCACCTTGGACATCACTTCCGGTTCCTTCCCCTTGACGCCATTTCCTGCCAACCATTTCCCGTTCCCATCATCCACCATTCTATAAAAACGCCATTTTGTCAATGCCACATTGTTATCTGTTACAGTTCATGTACTTTTGATCAACCTTTTGCATCTCCTGTGTTCATTTGTCCGCAGGACGATATACGGGGACGGTCCCCAAACCTTTATCTTGTGAAGATTCCTTTTTGTTTGTGGTATTTCATCCACACACTGGATTTAAATTTAACATCCATTTGCGGTGATTCCTTTTCATTTTGATAGTTAATCATTTTATGGACCATTTCATCTGCCATTTTAGGTTTTTACGCTCCCCAGCATTCTGAGCTCCCATTGTTAGGGGTGTTAGAGAAGTTTGATAACAATGCAGTGGGCTCACAGTTGTGTCCAACTCCATGCCTGGTGGGCCGCAGTGGCTGCAGCTTTTCATTCTCACCCTTCTCCTAATCATTAACTCCTTTTCCCTTCATTTTAATGGCCCTGTTTTTAAGGATTCAGGCCTCTGAATTGATTCGTTTCTTCATTAAATGGCAGCCAAACAGAAATGAGACGTGAAACGAGCCGACAGATGAGCAGCTAAACTGGAACGTCAAACTCCAGCCACTTTCACTCCAACCAGTTCCTTAATGAGAAGCCGATTCTTGCTGTTAATTAAACTCGTTATTGAATACCACGACTTGTTGCTGCTCTCGTTCTGCCACAGCAAGCTGTTGATTTTCAGTTTTTTCTAAGACCACCGTCAAGATGTTTTGGTGCCCTGAGCAGACCAGCATGGCCGAGACCCTCACCTTTCTTCATTTTCAGATGAGCTGATCGTGTGGCGGCTTGTTTTGTGTCTCAGCTGCTCATTTAAGGAAAAAGGAACCGCTAAGGGGGTCTGAGTCACGTCAATTAAAATGAAAACGGCTCGCTAATTAAGAAGATGGTTAGAATGAAAACCTGCAGCCACTGCGGCCCACCAGGACCAGAGCTGGACACCCCTGGGCTAACAGGTCTCCCAAGGAATGACTTCCTCACGTGAGCTGTGGATTCCAGATTGCCATTCCGCACTCTTTATTTTGCTGACGTTTATTTGGTTCTCAGCTTTTCCTGTCATTGTAGCCTGTCGTTTGGCCCACTTGTAAAGCGCCTAACTACGTTAGCGTTTTTATTTGTAGGTCATCCAGCTGAGGGACAATGAAACATGATGGCGATGTCAAATTTAGAGCAGACTTCCGCTGACGTCAACAGAGTGCTAGTTGTGGTCACGTGACATGGCAAACACAAAAGACAGCTCAAACAATAAAATATTACACTTTGCAAAAACACAGAAAAATGGATTAAAACCCCCAAAAAATCGTTTCTCCACAACAAAAAGCTGCAAATTAGCACAGAAAACAAAATAAATAATAATGAGTTATTGCACCCCCACATGACAAGTTGACAGAAACACAGAAGGCAAACACACCGAGCGCCGACACTCAGTGATTGTCACGGCCGCCTGCAGGGTCACGGGGCAGCAGGTTGGTGACTTGCCATCGTAGTCTCAGTTTTACAGTGGATGCCGTGTTTCTGTCAGCTGGTCCTGAGGGCGGTTTGCATATCGTCTCGTAATATCTTCAGATATCAAGCACCTGATATTACACTGCAAGTACTTTATGAGAACACAAATTAGCTCCTATGATTTTTTCGGCCTCCCATCCAGAAATGTTTTGAAGCAAGCCAGTTAGCCCACATTACACAGAGCCGGCCATCTTAACGCATGGGCACGCTGGGCAGTTGCCTCGGGGCCCCACGGGCACAGGGGCTCCATGCTAAACTCTGTATGTTGTGACTTGCTGTCAGTAAATAAATATATGTAAGACTTTACTAAACTCTGAATATTTGTGATTGTGTTACAAGTGGCATTCACCTCAAATTTAGTATGGCAGTCACCTCTGCCACCTCACGTGCCTGTCTGTGTACGGATCTCACGCACGACATCATGTAAAAGCGTACATGTGAACGTCACTTTTGCAAAAAAATTTTGCAAATGCTTGTGTTGAACACCTGACTAATAATCAATAATTCATCGTAATTTCATGCTGTGCCATCTCCGTCTGTAAAGTTTACCAGCTGAGTGTAATCTATATGTTGAAATGTTTGTGTTTTTCAAGGCTCACATTATATCGCTCTAAACGTTTGTGTTTTTAATGTTTAAACACTGATTTTGTTGGAAGTACCAGTGCAATAAGTATAGGTTTAATTTTATTGAACATTTACATTTTTATTCCAGTGACTGGTGGTGTAGGTAGGGACCCCAGTGCACTGCTTTCTCCAGGGGCCTATAATGCTGTTAAGACGGCCCTGACATTACAAAATGATCTGGCATTACTCCGTTAAGAACCAAGTGCACCTGCCAAGGCTTCTCCGAGTCTTCCCTCATAACTTTCACTCCTCTGGTTTTTCGGCAGCATTTCTTCTTGCTCCTTCATTCAAATGCAGATGCCTGATCGAGAGAGTGGACAGCAGATTGTCTCACCTTCTCTTTCCCTCCCAAATCTGACCATCCTACCCTGCCTTAGCCCTGGCAACATGTGATGTTTGTAGATGGGATGTCACTCACCTGGTTAAAAAACTCCTGGAGCAGACAGTCGAGCCAAGGTTCAGCAACGTCCATCGGCCGGGCCTCATTGGAGATGTCACTCACTTTTATCATTATCATCATCAGCTGTGAAATTCAACACAGGACACTGCCAGTTGGTAGACCATCCATAATGGCCCACCAACATCTGACAAATTTTAGCAAAACAATTTCCTTTTGGGGGTGGCACGGTGGTGTAGTGGGAAGTGCTGCTGCCTCGCAGTTAGGAGACCCGTCTGGGTTCGCTTCCCGGGTCCTCCCTAAGTGGATTTTGTATGTTCTCCTCGTGTCTGCGTGAATTTCCTCCCACAGTCCAGAGACATACAGGTGAGGTGCATTGGCGATCCTAAATTGTCCCATATGTGTGTGAGTGTGCCCTGCGGTGGGCTGGCACCCTGCCTGGGTTTTGTTCCTGCCTTGCGCCCAGTGTTAGCTGGGATTGGCTCCAGCAGACCCCCGTGACCCTGTGGTTAGTGTCGATGACTGACTGACTGACTGAATTTCCTCTTGTGAAGGGTGGACTGAATGTGACACTTCTGCGGGCCTGCAGGTGGGATTTTTGAATTTCTGCAGTTTCTCTGGTTGGGTTCAGCTTTTATATTTTAATGTAATGTTACCCCACCCCCCCCCACCCCCTTATTTGTCTCAGGCTTACATTTTTTGTATTGTTTGTGTTCTGCCAGAATGAGTGAGACAGAAAATAACTTCGAATGTGACCAAAAGATAAGACGTCAACCAGAGACAAGGCAAAGATTTGTAAACTGGCAAGTCAAACACACAGCCATCAAGCCAAAAATCAGCACTCTAAATCGTAATCAATATTTTGTTTGCCAAGAACAGAATCTAAAGAATAACACGCCATCCTCTTTGTTTTCACTCTGGAAATACAGATAACAAAGAAGTGCATCATGGGATATGGACACCTGCTTGCTGATGATGTCACTGATGAAGTGTATCTGGTGGATTTGCTTAGAAACTCGGCAGCAACGGCTCACTCAATGACTGTGCCTGAGATAAAGAAAATGGAGCAGAAAAAGAAATACGCAAAAAAAAAAAATGATAAAGCTGTTAAAATATAATTAGACATGATTCAAAACTTATTATGAGCCTGAAAAAACTCACCAAGAATCAATAGAAAAGACAAAAAAAAAGTTCGGCCATGTCAAAACAATGGGAAATTTTGCCCCTCACTAATCTGTGGGACCCTCCAAGCCCGAGTTCTGTTCTACCCGTTGCCCTCCTTAGCTGGACCCTCCTTTTGTGGTTCGTTTTATTGGCTCTTTTATTCATTTTTGATGTTTCCGTTCTTGGTTTTGTGGGCTGCTTTTGGAAATGTAGGATTACCTTTTGCTTCATTGATTTCATGGAGTGAGAAGTCAAGCAAAATGAGCCCTTTGATTGGCTAACTAGAAAGATTACAATACGCAGGCTTTTGAGGCAACTCAGGCCCCTTCTTCAGGCGAGATGGAATCAATTACATCAATTACAAACAATTACAAACCAATCTCAATTCCAAATAATTATAATTACAAAGCAGTGGGTAGCACTGCTGCCTCGCAGTTAGGAGACACGTCTGGGTTCGCTTCCCTGGTCCTCCCTGCCTGGAGTTTGCATGTTCTCCCCGTGTCTGCATGGGTTTCCTCCCACAATCCAAAGACATGCAGGTTAGGTGCATTGGCGATCCTAAATTGTCCCTAGTGTGTGTGTGTGTGTGTGTGGGTGGGTGTGTGTGTGCCCTGCGGTGGGCTGGTGCCCTGCCCGGGGTTTGTTTCCTGCCTTGCGCCCTGTGTTAGCTGGGATTGGCTCCAGCAGACCACCATGACCCTGTAGTTAGGATATAGCGAGTTGGATAATGGATGGATGGATACATAATTACAATTACAAAGCAGTGACATCAATTGCAAACAATTACAAACCCAAAGCAATTACATGGTACCACCTCGCCTGAGGAAGGGGCCTGAGTTGCCTCGAAAGCCTGCGTATTGTAATCTTTTTAGTTAGCCAATCAAAGGGCTCATTTTGCTTGACTTCTCACTACAGTTGTAATGGCTAACACGGTACAACACCCTTGTACTTCATCTATTTCAGTAATTTGTTTAGTTAGTTTTGTTTTTTTGATTAATAGCTTTTTTTTTGGACTTTGTCATTCTTTCTCTCTTTCTTGAATTCTTTATTCATTTAAATTAATACATTTTTGTTCTTTAGGCCTCTGGCCTTTTTTTGAATTATTAAGAACTTTTTTGAGTTTGGTGTGTCTGAATTACTACATTGGTATCTTATATATAAACGTCTATGTGTGGAAGTGTGTGTGTGTCTGTCTGTCTGTCTGTCCTGCCCAGGGCGTGAGAGGTGGAGTCAGGGTAAGAGCTCCGCCTCCAAGGAAACAGAAAACTCGCTTAGCTGCTAATAACACAAGCGAGGCCAACATGTCAGCAAAACAAAACCTCAGAAGAAAGACAAAGTTGCTTAGCCGCCAACATCAGAAAAACGGTATCCCTTTTACTTTTCCTCCCTCTGCTAATGCGCAGGCGAGACGAGCGCGTTTGGAGAACGAATCCTCCTAGGAGAGAGACGCCCAGAGGAGTTCCTTTCAATTATCTCTACATTTCAGTTTTTTTTTCTGATGATTTCAATAGTTTCTAGGACCGCGGTACTTTTTACAGCACGAGCTTACACAGCTAGTACTAATATAAAGGTTTATTTTATATTAGTTATTTTTACTTTATTCACTATTATGCCAGCAGACATAGGATGTACGAAACATGAAGTAGCAAATGCTCTCAAGGCCTTTTCACGTATGAATAAGTGGACTGCCTATAATAAGTATCAAAGTTTAATATGTCACTGTGCTCTGTACAAAATATATTTTACTAGCAGAATACCCGCACTTCGCAGCGGAGAAGTAGTGTGTTAAAGAAGGTATGAAAAAGAAAAGGAAACATTTTAAAAATAATGTAACATGATTGTCAAAGTAATTGTTTTGTGTATTTGGCGGCAGCGTCACGAAGTTGTTTTCGTCTAGCTGCATCAGAAAATGTACCACGACGTCTGACACGCCTCCTTTTTACTGTTTTCTCACAGCTTGGATTGCTGCTGTCATAATGGGTTTGAGTCTATATATATATGTATATATATATACACACACACACATACATATATACATATATATACACATACATATCTTCATATCTATATACATATCTATACACATATCTACATATACATATATATATATATACATACCTATCTACATCATATATACACACACATACATACATACACACACACAAATTATATATATGTGTGTGTGTGTATGTATGTATGTATGTATGTATGTGTGTGTGTATATATATAATGTAGATAGGTGTGTGTGTGTGGTATATATATATATACACATACATACAAACATACACACAGGTATATATAAATATATGTGTATATATATATGTATGTGTCTATATGTGTGTGTATAGCTTTGATCACTGAGTGCAAGGGAAAAATAATAAAATGTAGTCTATAAGTTATTAAACAGTAAAACATTAACGTTTTAAGAAGTAAAGGTACATTGAGCACTACTGGAGTGGTTGCGGGTAAACTACATTTTAAAGACGGTATAACACAACAGGTAAGTAGTACTAACAGCAGCTAAAATGTATATGGATCATCTCTCGGTAGTTGATCCCTTTTGAAAGGCGCTACACGACGGCTGTGGTATAGAAATTACATTTTCTATGACCACATTCAAATTTCTGCCTCTGGTAATGTGCCTTATCGGCATTACCAGCAATTAAAGAAAATTAGTTTTGTGTCCTCTGCAGTGTTAAGAGAGAAAGGCTTTGGTTTGGGATAAAAGGAAAAAAGGTGTAAAGAAAGGAAAGTTGCCTTTTTCTTTTATATAGTATAGAGAGATGTGTTCGCTGACGTTATGATTGCCTTTTGGGGACAGTCGCGGTGGGTCTTGTGTAGACTGGTGAGACGTCCCAGCTATTAATCGGCTGTGATGGCACTGTCAGTCCTCCACTCCTGTGCGTGTCTTCATAATCCGAGCTGACGACCTCATAATCGTATACGTGCAAAATAAAGTGCGAAGCGCCTTAATATTATTTTGCCGCGGTGTAGAAAAGGGGTCCCGTGTCTGCACTTGTCTGGGCTATAGCTCAGGGGGAGGATGAAAAAAATTAAAAGTGCTCACTTTGACTTAAGGCAGAATCGCAGTCAGCGTCTCAAAGGCCGGCACAGCTATGCGCGCGCGCCGGCTGCTCGACTTTTGCTGGGCAGGAGACCCCAGTTTTTGCAGACACTTTCATGATATCAAAAGTCTCAGCGCTCTTTGGAGGTCATTCATATATATATATATATAGCAAAATACCCGCGCCTCGCAGGGGAGAAGTAGTGTGTTAAAGAAGTAATGAAAAAGAAAAGGAAACATTTTAATAATAACGTAACATGATTGTCATGAGTGTTGCTGTCATATATATGCCTGCCTAAATAAGTCACCCTCGCTTCGCTCTTACTTTTTTACCGTTCATTTAATCATGGCTAGTGGCGGAAAAATTATAAAATGGAAGGAGGATTACACTGAGTATGGCTTTACCAAAACAATTATTGATGGCGAATCGATTATTCATAAAGCTTGAATTGGTGATCTGTTTTTCTGTGTTAACCTCATATTTTTTCATACTTCTTCTCAAACCAAGGTGGTGCGAGGCTAAAATGAATTGGGATGCGCTGATCAATGTAATCGGTGTACCAGGAAATCATGCATTGACAAAAGTTCCCCTTTGCTTGTAATGCAAAGTGTGATTAAATTCATTATTTTTTAACGCATTATGGAGTACATGCATCGAAGCTTCTCAGCTGTGCTTGTGCTAAGAAAATTAAACATTTTAAAAATAACGTAACACGATTGTCAATGTAACCTTTTGTAAGTAGTGCCTGGAGGATTCAGTGTGGAGAAACTCTAGAGACAGAGTGTGTATTAACTTGTGGATTTCTCTGTATTTGGTGGCAGTGTGACGAAGTTGCTTCGGAAGACGGCGTTAGCCGCGGAGCTCAGCTCAGAGCGAAATGAGGTAAATGGGAGGGGAGATGATGACGTGACTCCCCCACCCGCCTTAACTGTCAATCCCCCACGAACACAGTCTCTCGGAATTTGCATAAGCACACCCCTTCACCTGCAATTTTAACTTAGTTACAAAGTGATCAAAACTCTCGTTTATATCCTGCGTCCTCTCATTAAACTTGTATCCCGCATTACCCGTGGGCATGAGAAACGCCAGCGGCAGCCTGTCTATGAACTTAATTTAAAGTTTAGGTTTACATCGTGCTTTGTTTCCGAAGTAGCAGCACTCATGAATATGGTTGTATATGTCACTTGCTCGCTTCTTATTGTTTCGCTGCCTTCTCAATTATATAATGCATGTTTTCTTCAGCGCTTTTTGGAGCTCTTCCTGGTTTTCTACACACTGCGTTGACAGTCAGTTCACGTGATTACGTGGGAGGCGTGATGATGTCACACGAAACTCCGCCCCCACGGCTTTCGAGCTCAACTCCATTACAGTATATGCAGAAAAATAGCTTCCAGTTATGACCATTACGCGTAGAATTTCGAAGTAAAACCTGCTTAACTTTTGTCAGTAAGCTGTAAGGAATGAGCCTGCCAAATTTCAGCCTTCTACCTACACGGGAACTTGGAGAATTAGTGATGAGTGAGTGAGTGAGGGCTTTGCCTTTTATTAGTATAGAGAAATCCACTCACATGTACAGCTAACACAAGGCCAGATTTAGCACACAGGGGCTCATCATTTAGGACTGCTTGGCAAGCATTAGAAGACAGGACAGGGACAAACTGTGAAATGGGCCTTGTACTATTTGTGTGTGTCAGAGTCAGCATAACATTGGATCTTCTTTTCCTTGTTTGGAATAACATGATTTACCTGCACATAAAACCTTGGAACACACCTTTGAAGCCGACGGACAGATGGGAGATACCGTCATCCGATCCGGAAAATCCTTCCAACGCAGCAACGAATATGGCAGACTCTACATAAGGTCATGTCATGGCTTTCTTGTCCGCTATGCTGCGTAAACTGTCATTTAAGAAAGCAAAGTTATTTCTCCTATGTGATTTCTTACCACCGTATCAGTAAGGGAGGAGTATCGCCTTTTAATTTTATATCTATATAGTTCTGGGTTATGTAACACACCGCAAT
Source organism: Polypterus bichir lapradei (assembly GCA_026402145.1). Lineage (NCBI taxonomy): Eukaryota > Metazoa > Chordata > Cladistia > Polypteriformes > Polypteridae > Polypterus > Polypterus bichir. The sequence goes on along the minus strand of JANRMT010062816.1, from coordinate 22,023,720 downwards.
TACAAAAGAACTTATTCCAACCAGGGAGCTAGGGCCCCCTGCTGGATTCAGTATCTCTTAGTGTTCTGCCTAAAGAGAGAGGCCAACCATCCATCTATTCATAACTACAGGGTCATGGGGGTCAGCTGGAGCCAATCCCAGCCAACACAGGGCGTAAGGCAGGAAACAAACCCCGGGCAGGGTGCCAGCCCACCGCAGGTGTGGAAGATGAATGTTCTCTTCGTTCCCTTGTACTAATTCATGTCTGAGAAGTAAGCTTTACGAAACCATACATTATGTAACAGCATGCTTTGCTGAACAAAACAGAAAAACATTTGTCCAATAGACTCAAGGTCTGAGCATTCCACACATGAGTCTGCCTTATCACGTTTTCCCTTAGTTTATATCTGAACACCATAACAAAAGGGGCCAAGAAATCAAGTTTTACAAGGGGCATTGAAGGGGCTCAAGGATTGTGTATAATAAACATGTTGACTGTTACATTTCATAATGATATTAAATCACGCATTCTAGGGGTATAAAAACTTTGCCCCACCCAACAGACGGGGTTCAGAAGAGCCCTGACGCTGTCATGTATATTTGATTGTCTGCTTTTCTGAAACTCTTCTCACTGTGACCACACCTGCTGTCTTGTCTGAAGTCTTTGTCCACACAGGGCACACACACACACACCCAGGGACAATTTAGAATCGCTTATGCACCTAACCTGCATGTCTCTGGACTGAGGGAGGAAACCCACGCAGACACGGGGAGAACATGCAGACTCCATGCAGGGAGGACTCGGGAAGCAAACCCACAGTCTCCTAACTGAGAGGCAGCACCGTGCTGCCCAGAGAGAGAACAATGACAGAAATTAAAAATGAGCAGAGGATGCAGTAGACAGGAACTGGACTAAGGTCAAAACAAGGAATCTTTTGTCAAAGCCCAAAACACAAATCGAAAATTCAAATTCTTAAGTGCTGATGCCAGTGATGAAAACAAAATGGCGTCACAGTAAAAGTTAAACAAATATTCAGCTTTGGTGGGACGCCGGGCCTCTGTGCTTCAGCACAGCATAACAGATATACAGCATGATAGTTCAGGACAATCGCTAGAACATCCGCAAACAAATGCCAAATATCAGCAATCATAATACCAGTTGGTATACAGGATACTAAAATGGTTTAGAAGATTGGAATCTTGCCAGCATTCAATTATATGAAAAGAAGATCTGATCAATCAAAGTAAACATAGGGCAGTAAATTTGTACCACTGTTTAAATGAATGGATGCCATTATTAAAGGAAAGATGACGTGCCACCATTTTGGGGTTTTGTTGTCATGTGTGGTGAGGGTAACACATTGCAAGCACTCACGACATCTTTGTGGTCCTTGTTGCTGAAGTCAAACGCAGGCAGGAGACTCTTAAACTGGTTTAGAATTTCATTGTGTCGAGCCATGTCTGTAGCGAGGATGCACCTGGAAAGATGAAAGAAAACAAATGTGAGTGAGCTCCATAACCTCTGCATGTAGAGAGCATTCTCACACGTGTGTAATTCACTTCAGGGTTATGGGAGGTGAGGCCGAAGCCAATCCCAGGAGCAGGGCAAAGAGCAGGAGCCAGTGCTGAATCACACACACAATCAGACTCACACCAGGGCTAGTTAATCTGGAAGAAAACTCCCTGCAAACAACTGGGCACAGGACCCGTGAGGCACGAATGATAATCACTGTCAAAAGGGGTGGAGCCTGAACGGGAAAGAGAGAGAGAGAGAGACTGTCAAAAGGGGTGGAGGCTTAGAGACTGTCAAAAGGGGTGGAGCCTGATAGAGAGAAACTGTCAAAAGGGGTGGAGCCTGAAAGGGAGAGAGAGAGAGACTGTCTAAAGGGGTGGAGTCTGAGAGGGAG
>JANRMT010062816.1:21982300-22021824 GCA_026402145.1 Polypterus bichir lapradei | reverse complement strand
GCCTGAGAGAGAGAGAGACTGCCAAAAGGGGTGGAGCCTGATAGGGAGCGAGAGAGTGGAGTCTGCCAGTAGGAGTGGAGCCCAGGAGATGTTAACAGAAGGGGCGGCGCCTGAGAGACACTGTCAGAAAAGGTGGCGTCACAGAGAGAAAGAGAAGGAGAGAGAGAAGAGGAGACTGTCAGAAAGGGTGGAGGGAGTCAGAGAGGGTTAAGAAGTTAGGAAAATTTTTGATGAGTGTGTAAAAGTGACTGGGCTCCCCATCCTTCTAAAAAAATGTAAGGAGTTCAAAAAAAAAAAAAACAAGGTAACTTACTTGATCATTCCTTCTCTGATCCTTTTGAACTGTTCACTTGTTAGATTTCGGAAAATATTGTTTTCTGGCTGTGAATTACATGTGAAGTCCTAATTAAATTTTGTTTTAGCAGCAGATTGACTGACATCCCATACAGGGTGTGTCCCTGCCTTGCACTTCATGGTATTGGGATAGGCTCCAGCTCCCCTTGACCCTACAATTAGATTATGTGAATTTAGTACATGAATAGATGGCAGTGGTTTCCATAGAACATTAAAAACATTAAAAATTTATCTGTTTAGGCTGATGTTAAATTATTAGGACAACAGAAGTCAAGTGAAATGACCCTTTTTATTGGCTAACTAAAAAGATTACAATATGCAAGCTTTTGAGGCAACTCAGGCTCCTTCTTACATCTTGCCTGAAGAAAAGGCCTGAAGAAGGGGCCTAAGTTGGCTTGAAAGCTTGCATATTGTAATCTATTCCGTTAGCCAATAAAAGGGGTCCTTATACTTGACTTCTCACTACACCCATATTGGCTAACGCAGTACAACACCCTCATACCAGGACAACAGAGAAAGGAAGACGGTGGGGAGAGGTGTTGCGTTCCAGAAACCTCCACCAGTTTTTCCTCTAACACACTCCTTAGGAGCCGATGCCTATCACAACAGCTTTAGAAACAAGGTGTGAATCAATCCTGCATGGGATGTCATTCTCTCACAAAGCGCATTCACACACACACACACGCAAGTAAAAGTCACCTGTTAACCTGACATGCATATTTTGAGGAGGAAGGAGAAAATCAGAGTCACATAGGCACTAGGAGAACATGCAAATAGCACACAAGGACCAGACTGGGACCTGAACCCAGATCTCTGGATTTGTGACGTATCAGTAATAACACCTAGGCCACCACACTCACAACAAAGTAAATACTAAAATGTAAAGGTCATGCAAACAAGCAAGCGATTTGATAAATGGAAAGGGTCATTCATGTACAGATAACACCATCTCCGTGTGAGCAGAACATTACAAACGACATTCTGTACCCACAGCGGTCGTGCATATGTGGCGTTGCCCTTTTGAAGCCGTCAGAATTCTGCTTTAGCACGAGTCAGCATATCCAGCCAGACTCCAGCAGACCACCTAAAGGGGCCAGACGCTGCGCCACAGTACCTTTTCCAGAATCTCGAAGGCCACAGCGCAGTGATGGTTTTCTAATGGAGAGATGTCATTGTATCTGAGGGCCAGTTCGGTCCGAGCATTGATCTGCAGTACAAACACACGACACAAGGCTATTGAATAAGAGTCTGAAAGGAGAGCAGCCATAATCGATGGACGTCACTTTAACAAAAGAGCCAGAAGCGGAGACTGTGCCAGAGGCTCGGGGGACTCGTTCACGTGACAGCTCACGTAGTAAGGTGACGATCGGTGCTTTACGATATCCGAATGTACATATCGATACACACCTCAATATAATCGTACTAACGACACTGGAGGCTTCCACATTTCTCTAACTTTACAGAGAGGTTATTCCATTGTAGTCTACTGAGCACCTCTTTCACATGACTGATGCATTCTTTCAAATCCTTAGAAATTATAAATATATCATCGATATCTACTAACACTTACAGTAGACACCCAGGATGTGTCTAAAAATTTCATTTGGAAAGTCTTGAAATGCTGCCGGTGCATTAGCTGACCCAAATGGCATGCCAAGGAATTCATAATGTCCTGACGTATTAAGTGCCATCTTGTGCCCCTTTCGAATTTGTTTTCAATTATAAGCACTGCGGAGACCTCATTTCGTTAAAATGATGGATGCCAAAACCTGATTGACAATTGAAGTGGTTAGGGACAAAAAATGACTGTTTTAACTGTTATTTTATTTAGTTCTCTGTAGTCCACACAGGGGCAAAGACCACCCTTTCTTTTTTTATGCAAAACATGCTGCACCACTAAAGCTCGTAGAATATTTAATGAATGCATTTTTTTAGCTTCTCTTGAATACACTCATCTAAAACTTTAGACTCTGAGTGTGAAAGGGCACTAGACAAGGGGAAACCAGGTAACGGATTAATAGTCAGTCAGTCGAAGGCTCTCTCGGAGGCTTTTCATTCATTGAATACCCCCTGCAATTCTTGGTAGTCGTCCGGTAACAAGTCAGTGGTGCTGCACACAATGATTGGGGGGTTCGGTTTCTTATTGAACTGCGAAAAACACGCAGATCCCCGACTACTAATCTGTGTTTCTTGAGCCATATGTGACGATGCGGGTTCGCTCCATGCTCCCATCTCGCTTCCGGGAGCCCTGAACCCGACACGGTCGGCAATGTTACCGATGAGCAGGACAGTGAGGCACAACAAACAGAGCAAGGGGATGGTGCAAAAGTGCAAAGTGCTTTTATTTAAAACCAACAAACAAAATGCAGTGCATCAAATCTTGAAATAAATAATCCATTAAAACAGAAGTGAAGTGGAGGTTAAAATCCAATAGAAAAAAATCTTTTAAAAAGCAACAAGGTTAAAATAAGGCTGGAAGCAGTCCCTTTAAAATCCAAAACCCAGTGTCTTCCTTTACCTGCCGGCTCCCCTGCTTCTCCCATACAGGCTTCTCAACAGGAGAGTCGCCCTTACTACTGTCCGGTTGCCTTCCGTTCCCTGGCTCCGTACGGCTACCTTACCGGACCGAGACTTGGGTTCCTCAATAGCCAGGTCACCCACGCTGAGGCACACCTTCCCACGACTCCCATTGCCTTCCGCGGGAAGTCATCCATACTACCGGTCACTCCAGCTCCTAGAAATTGTTCAGCTGGAGTGACCACTCCTAACTGCCCTTCCTCTAGTGTCGGACAAACACTGCTCAGTCCAGCTGCCTGCGAGCGCTCTCGCGCACCGGCTTTCTCCTTCAGCTTCTTGCCTTCTTCCTCACTCCCGCAACCTCCGTTTCTTTTTCTCTCTTACTCTCTTTTTTCCTCTCGCTAGCCGCCTCGCGCTACTCTTTATAACGGGGACGTGATTCACCTGTGGCAATCAGCGGCTCCCGGGAACAATTACGGATGCGGACCACGGGGGCGGCCATAGTCATGTGCAAACTGTGCACCTGCACAGAGTCGCCAAATCCCAGGGGCCGCTACGCCAATATATATTGAATATAAAACAGAAAGAGAAAAAAACAACATAGCTGACGGCAATGTGGCCGAAAAACATTGTGTTTCTTGTTAATTAGTATGCTGTATTTACTAATGTCGCTAGAGTCGGAGCAGTAAGCTATATGTAGTATTAGAACGTTCTGCCGTAATGAGAATATCATGGGCCGCCCGCCACTTGGTTTTCAAGTTATGGACACACGCATATAGAAGTGAAGCTAGTGCAAGTTACAAGTTAATGTTTCACCGAGTTTTAATAAAGTATTAGTGTTAGCACAATAGCCATAGTGAATATATGGTCGGATAGCGGACACAAGACGTTCGCATACCCATTCTAAGCAAAATGAAGAGATTTTGAGTACATGAATCTGGTTATTCGTAACGAAAGAGAAAGGCGGCTCAGGAGGCTTTCATTGCGTCACAGGAAGGAGCGTGTCATGAGCACGAGGCGGCTATGCATTGTCTGTAACGGACGTGGCCATCCGCTGTGCATACCATATTGACATTGGCGGGCGAAGGAGCCACCGATTCTTTCTCTGCCCAGGGCCGCCACGAGCCTAGAGCCGCCCCTGCGGACCGCCTCTCACCTGTGCACTTAGGTGAGAAACGCCCACATCACAAATTCCCCAGGACCCGCTTCAGCCACAGCCACGCCCCCTCACTAAGCCGCGAGTGTGGCGATTATAGATTTAAAACTGGCCTTTTGACGGGAGCTGTGGACCCGCTATACCACACCATAATAATGAGGTGGAGACACATAAGCGCTGCTACTCCGTCTGATTTCTTAGTAGTGTGGGTGGCGGAGGGCGGCCGCCTCTTGTAGTTTCGAGCACAAACATAAGCGTGCATTTGATAGGAGAGCAGAGCTGGGGTATCGTCGTCATGCATGCTCGTATGTTAACAAACTCTATTAGAACAGACCAACCAATGGCGGTACACAGCTATGAAAAATGGAAAAGTGCCAGAACTCTGTTATCAATGCATAACGGGCCCAGTTCAAGCCCTGGTAATGAAAAATGTGAGTTGTTCACAAGGAAGAATTCTCACTTTTATTAATAAAGATGCACTGGAGACTTCAAGAACACCCAATCCAATAGGGGTGCCATTAACCTGTATAACCTTAGGGTTTAATTGTTGAAGGAACAGTACAGTTATTTAATTTTTTTAGTAATTGTGCAATAATAAAATTCTAGTAACAATACTTTATGAACTGGGAGCATACGACAAGTTGTATGCAAACAGGGGTTGTCATGAAGTTGATTACAAACCACAGCGAAAAGAGTGAAGGCCTCAACTGTTCTAGCATCACCTATAAGCAGACCTCACCTCAAAAGGTAGGCTTCATCATACACAGGCTCAAAAAAGGGGCAAAGTATTTTAAAGTTCAAAAATCTCACAGTTATTCAAAAATGCTATTCAAAGGAGAGGGTGACCATAAAACCCTGGTCTTTAAGGCAAAAACAGTCCCTTTATTGTTCACAAATAATGAAAATAAGTGTAGCGAAAAAGGCAAACCTAAAGCAATCAATCCAGTCACAAAATCCAGCAATACTGCAGTGTAAACTCCACAAATCACAAAAGGCACAGAAAGCTTTACTGTTACTTAAGGGTGGGCACACGAGACAGGAGTGCAAGGCCCAGTGGGACATGTGATGTTTTGTGTTGATCTGTTTTACTTTAATCCTCCATATATTGTATTTAGATAGATAGATAGAAGGCACTATATAATAGATAGATAGATAGATAGATAGATAGATAGATAGATAGATAGATAGATAGATAGATAGATAGATAGAAGGCACTATATAGATAGATAGATATATAGATAGATAGATAGATAGATAGATAGATAGATAGATAGATAGATAGATAGATAGATAGATAGATAGATACTTTATTAATCCCAAGGGGAAATTCACATAATATAATAATAATAATAGTATTTTTCCTTTCCTTGTGTCACGAGGGTGTTAATTTTAGGGCAGATGTCAACTTCTTTCGACACACGGGGTTGAGGGCAGATGTCAACTAAAGTCGACATCCATGGGCAGAGGGAGATCATCAGCGTTGACAAAACTCGCCATTATGTTATAGGCAGACCCTCTTTGCTTGGAGGAATGACTTGACATCGAATTCCTGCGTGCCTGTGAGTAGCATAGAGTAAACAACATCTAGAATGGCATCGACATCTGATGAGACAGCGAAGCGAATGCACAAAGCAAAATACTCACTGGATGAAAATTTGCATATATTTTATTACTTTGAATTGGACTCTTGTGGTATGGTAGGTCCGCAGCTACATCAAAGTATGGCAAGGTTTTAAATCCATAAGGCCGTGTCCGTCTCCATTGGTGCGATTGCACAGCCGCAGGGAGTTAATGAGGTAGTTGGTGCGAGTCGCGCTGCACCATGGCTTCATTGGCTTCCTGCAGCATGTGAATAAGGCGCTGCGCCCACAGAGACAGGTGTGTATATATACAGGTGGACACAGAGAGAAACATGAAAGATGTAAAGGAAAGAAAAGAACAGAAGGAGGTGAAAGGACAGAAAAAGGCAGTCACAGGAGATGATCCAGAAACCTGTTTGGAGAAGGCAGCTCGAGCTGGGGCTCCGGAAGGGAGCGTTTGCTGAGGCGCCCCACTGACTAGGCGTGTAGAGTGGGGCGAGCGTGACGTGAGACCTCCCAGTGGATCCGAAGAGCGACTGCGTGAGCACAAACGAAGACGGGAGGTGTGCCGACAAATATGGCAGCGTAGTGTGGCGGCATCCAAGATGGGGGTCAGCAGAAAGGAGTTCGTGCTGTAGAGGCTCCTCCGGCAACACCTGTGATGGGTGAGGCGGGGAGAGAGAAGGTGGTGGGCTGCGATTGGGTGAAGAGAGACCTCTATTTTAAATGAATTATTTATTATGGATTTTATCTCCACATTTCAGTGATTTTATGGATTTGCGTTTTCTTTTATAACACTGCACAATGGACACTTTTGGTTTTACTTTTGTTTTGGATTGTTTTTATTATAATAAAAGCACTTGACCATTTTACACCATCCCCTGGCGTCAATGAGATTTGTCCTTATTTGTCAGCTCATCTCGGTCATAACTATCAACGGTGTTGGTTCAGCAGACTTCCATGTGGGACAAGGGAGTCTGTAGAGGACCGGCATTGTCACAATTTCGTGGCAGCGGTGGGAACTTGTCGGACTCCAGTTTTGGTGCAAGTGATCTAAGGAATCAAGATCTAAAACAAAAGTGAGGTACCGACATCAGCTGATCGCTCCCCACTGATGACTCTGCCCCCGTGTAGTCGCTGCCACAGCAGCCAGAGACCTCTAACACACGGCGACAGGGCACTGCCTGCAGCAACAGATGTTTGATGTTGATTTATGTGAGAAACTATTGCGTTCTGTGCTTCTCAGTGAGAAGTCAAGTAAAATGACACCTTTTATTGGCTAACTAAAAAAGATTACAATATGCAAGCTTTTGCGTCAACTCAGGCCCCTTCCAGGGAAGATGTAATCAAAAAACTGAATTTTTTGGAAAAGTATTCAGCCCTGGGAGAAAAGGAAAAAAAAAAATCAGCCCAAAAAAAGTTAAAATTGACCATGCATGCCGCTTCCTCGTCCCATAAGCCTCTTGAGCTTATGCCTTTTCTCGTGGCTTTGCTCACCTGATACGCATTGTTGTATCCCGTGTGATCCAAGTCATGGCAGATGGCTGACGTCAGCATAATCAGAAGATCAATATCATCGATTTTGCTCTGAAGCTCTGTTAGCCAAATCAGACCATACATCTACGAGACATGGCAGGCACAAAGGTTAGAAGACAAGTTCCTAAAGGCAGGGTGTGTGTCTTGAATGCTACTGATGTTTTGTTTCACTCTCCTGAGGTTCTCCTGCTTTGCCTGTCTTTGCTACAACTAACTGCCACGTCAGTGGACAACCTTCTTGTCATGTTAAACACCAAGGGCACTTGCTCCCATTTTTATTTCCTCTCTGCCTTTTATCATTTTCTTCCACATTTTGATATTCATCAGATACTCTCCAGCATTTTGTGTCCATGCTGTAAAGGAAAGACACCATACAAGACATTCAAATGCCCTTTTAGGTCTGTTCTTCACATATACGTTGTGATATATGGCCAGCTCAGTCATCCCGGCCAATACTCCCAGGCCGCCAGATGGAGCCCTCCCTGCAGCATGGAAGTGCCCCGAATGCCAGCGGGGAATCATGGACATTGGAGTTTTCCTTCACAGCCCTGCTGGATACCCTGGGGGCCACCAGACGACGCTGCAGAGAGGCTCAAGGATTGTTTTTCCTACAGCCCGGACGTGCGTCACAATCACGGGGACAGAAGAAACAACGTACTTCCGGGTTGAAGAAAAGGAGTTTTTATCTGACCCGGAAGTGTTACCAGTCACAGAGAGAGAGGAACACTTCCAGGTCAAGGACTATAAAGGACTGTGGGAGATCCCAGATGTACGAGCTGAGTCAGGTGGCAGGGTGACAACGCGTCTGGGAGAGCAGGATTGGTTATTGTAGTGATTATTGATTTGTGTATTGATTTATATGAGTATTATGGAATGTAGGGTGCTTTGTGCACATTATTATTATAATAAAACCAATTATTGGACTTTTACCTGTTGTCTGGCGTCTGATGCGAGGGTTCAAGGGGATCTATCTGTCACAACGTCTATAAAGACATATGCTTAGCCTCTGTGGAGGACTCTGTGCTAACACTGTCTCCGCTGCATTCTGCTGTCATTCATGTCTGAGGTCAGGACATTGGCAGACCCCATCCGGTGGCTCTGCCACTTGCCTTCAGTTTGGTTTTAATATATCGTGACGTCATGTCACACTCATTTGATTAATACGGCACCTTGTGACAGAGCTTGTTTTGAAAAGTGCCCCACAAAAACACGTGCTCTGTGCCTTTTGTAAGGACTTACACTCAGCCTATGAGCACGGTGCTGCAGGGGTTAATGCCACTAACCTCATGGGTTCAAATGCTGTGTCCTTGTCAACTTCTCCCCATGTTTGTGTGGGTCTTACTCTGCTTTTCCTCATGGATCCCAAAAGAAGTGCCAGTCAGACTAATTGGCAGCCCTGATCGGGCAACAGTGTGGGCAGAGCCATGCAATGCCATTGTCCACCCACGACCCAGTGGCAGCAAAGCCCCCATCCCCAACAATCTGCAGTTCTTCTTCACACACACACATAAAAATCAGTGCAGTCTTTGGCTTAAAAACTGTAGGGGCGCCATACCCAAATTTTCCTATACAGTAGCAAGAAAAATCAAGGAACCCTTTGGAATGACCGTTTTTTCTTTGGATTAATGCATCACGAAATGTGATCTGATCTTCATCTAAGTCACAAGTACAGACAAACACACAATGCATATGCTATTAACACACAAAAAATATAAAATTATAGGATCGGGAGATAAGACGCGGTCGAAAAAGTGTGAGCAGGGGTCGAAATAAAAAAGAAAAAAGACCTTTAGCCAATCCAGAAATGTAAGATAAGAATCAATAATTGCTGAATACCGAGGATCCCGGGACAAGAAAGTAATAGGGAATGACACGTAAAGTATTTTTTATCCAAATGTGAATAAATGAGGATCATCTGAGCCTCATAGGTCCTAATAATGATGACGTGCAAACGCACACTCCCGCGGAACTCTAGGAAAGTTGCCTAAGTAACGGCTGGTGCTTCTACGACAACACAGCGGCGGTGGCGAACAATCCAAAATGGCGTCACAGAAGGACAATAAAAACAATAAAATTGTAAAGGAAGTCACATAGAGAGAAACTAACATCAAAATCAGAACCTCTAGGTGTAAAAATCTGCAGTGTAGCCACATAAATCTCCAAAAAATACAAAGGGAAAGGTACAAAAAAAGAATAAAATGTGCCGATCATGACTTGTCCCCATAGCCGTGTGTCTGAATGTCTAACTTGAACTGTCTAGCTTAGTGACAGAGCTTGTAGGTCTGCTTAGGATTCTAAGGATTAATAAAATAACAATGGGAGGTGAAGCTTTTAGTTACAGGGCCCCTAAACTGTGGAGTGGTCTGCCTGCTACTATAAGAGATGCCCCTTCGGTCTCAGCTTTTAAATCTCACTACTTCAGTTTAGCACACCCTGACTAGAGCTGCTGATTAACTGTACAGACTGCATCTCTGTTGTCATCCATTAGCACTAAAACATTAATAACACGATAGTTAGAGTTTGTTACTAACCCTCACCTATTCTGTTTGTCTTCTCGGCACTGAAATGTGGCACTCGGTGCCACGGCCCACCTGCCAAGTTGTTTTGCCTGCCTAAGGTAAAGTCACCTCTGATGGAGGATCGCAGGAATCGTGGGAAAGAGGTCCTTTCATCAGATTAGCGTTATTTCAACTGTGGAATGGCCAAATGGGTGGGGCAGCCTGATGAATGAGGTCTCCAGGACTCTAAACAAATCCAAATCATATTATGGGATATCATCTACTGTTAAATTCAGCTACGTACTTCTAAAAGTTTTATTTGTATACTGTATTGAGGATTTGTTCTGTTCTGTTCTGTGTATTGTGTTGTATTGACCCCCTTCTTTTTGACACCCACTGCATGCCCAGCATACCTGTAAAGGGGTCTGTCTCTCTTTGAACTGCCTTTCCTGAGGTTTCTTCCATTTTTTTTTGGGAGTTTTTCCTTGTCTTCTTAGAGAGTCGAGGCTGGGGGGCTGTCAAGAGGCAGGGCCTGTTGAAGCCCATTGCGGCACTTCTTGTGTGATTTTGGGCTACACAAAAATAAATTGTATTGTACTGTATTGTATTAAAATGAAGACCACCTGTTGTTATTTACTTCATTTTTTATTGTATGTTTGCACTTCTAGTTCAGCCGTTTCCTATGCGCCACTCATCAGTGAAGAGCTAGAAGAGGACCGGTACCATTTACTTTCCTAAAGGTAGCCCTCACTTTTTATGTTAATATGTCGAGCTTTATTGGCCTCTCAATTAATGTTTCCTTCATTACTCAGCGCCCTTTACCGAAAGATGAATTGCAGAAGATCAAACACAACGTAGCATGGAGATCATCACCTACCATTTGGGTGACGCAGAAGCAGTGCTTGAAGTTGTGGAAGGGGATGTTGTTGTAGTGTCGGTAGACCTCATAGAGGAACTGCTGCAGCACCTCGCGCTCGATGCTGAACTTGGTCACAAAGTCCAAGTCTGTAAACATCAGCTGTAGCAGGACCATGATTTCGGCATCTTCCCACTGCCTGCAACAAGAGCGCATGGTCAGTCTTGTCATGTCCATCACTCATTCTTAAATGTTTGTCCAAGAAGCCCTCGTTTTAGACACCCAATAATACCCAAGACGTATGCCTGTTCTAAACTCTATAACAATGGCGAGGCTGAAGGACGTGAACAACAACCACGTGTACCCACGCTAAACATATCGGGAACAAAAGATCAGTTTGTCAATACTGGAGCAGCAAAACACACCAGACTGGAAAACAAACATACGCGATTATAAAGACTTTTAGAATCCACCAAGATGAACAGAGAGGTAGCCAAAGGACGAGTTTCAGTGTGACATCCGGGTGACCCTTAACAACCGGAGGTTGCACAAAGCAACCACACCTGGAAATGGTGACGTCCAACAGAAAATCAAAAATGTGTTGCGGTAAAAATAAAAACAAAGACATTAAAAATTGCTGAGTTTTGACAAAGGCTTCCTGTAAGACAAAAGATTCTCCAAAGTAAAAAAAAAAACACTTAATTGTAAGTGAGAAGTGTTAAGTGATCAGATCTGCCCAGGGTGAAGTGACAGTGAACATGAGCAGGGTCAATGGATCCACCAGTGTTGGTGCTAAAGTAGTCCTTCATCTTGGGGCCATTAGTCAGGTCTTATCCCACTTCTGCCACCAATGTAGTGACCTGCTACCATCTTCACACCCCTCAGGTCGTCTGTGGTCCCACATGCTCACAGCCATACCTGCTCTGCCAGCGCCCGACCACCTAAGGAACGTGTCCCTGTCAGGCCCGGACCCTGGGCACTACAATATTAATAATAACTAGGGGGCTTTGGCCCCTGCTCGTTTCGCTCACCAAGCGCTTCACACCGTTGTGAAAGAGGGGGGCTGAACGCACCCCAAGGAGACGCGGCCGCTCCCCTGATACAATGGGAAACAAATTCATTTTCTTTTACCTCCTCTTTGCTCGATCAGCTGCTGGATTGCTGTTGCTCCCGTGCCGCGTGATCTGCATTTCGTGTTGCGCTTCGAACGTTTTAAAGTCACTGCCTTGTCTCTCTTGTCCCCCAGACATCCTCAAACACTATACGATCTCTTTCCGCTGTTCTGTTATTTCCCTAATGCGATCTTTACTCTCCTTTTTTTTAAATTTTCGAATTTTCCTAGTTTCGTTATCGCCAACCTGCTCTGCAGGTGAATCACGGGACTTGCTTCCAAATGGTTGTAAGTATGATGTGACTTGTCTGTCTCATGGGACGTGAAAGTGTCTCTCTGTCTCTCTTCAAAAGATCGCGTCTCGTTGCAGGAAAAAAGTCTCGTCCCAAGTTTTTTTTATAATAGAGAGATATATTGTAGTTTGAAATGACTTACAAGACTTAGAAGTGTTTAAAATTGGGAGACAAAGTCAGAAAGACAAGATTATGTTGGTTTGGACCTGTGCGGAGGAGAGATGCTGGGTATATTGGGAGAAAGGTGATAAGCATAGAGCTGCCATGGAAGAGGAGAAGAGGAAGGCCTAAGAGGAGGTTTATGGATGTGGTGAGAGAGGACATGCAGGTGACGGGGGTGACAGAGTGAGATGACGAGGGCAGGAAGATATGGAACAGGTTGATCCTAATGGTAGCAGCCGAATGAAGAAGAAGAAGAAAGAACAATAGACACTTGGAATAAGAGACCACATAGTGTGCTAGACAGTCAGACTTTAGGGACTTTCAAAACTTGACTTGATGGCGAGCTTTGTGGGGCTGAATGGCCTGTTCTTGTCCAGATTGTTCTAATGTTCTAAAGACTATTTTCATTCCCACATGCCCACAGATGGGATTTTGTTCTGTTGACCCATCTTTCATCAATGTCACTTAATCCAGTTTTGGGTCATGTAGGGCTGAACACCCTCTTGGGTTGACAAGGCCAAACTTGGACAGGGCCACAACCCACGACAGGGCCAGGTTAGAGCTGTGGGGGGATACCAGATCTCCTGAGGAAGAGCACATGCAGACACACGAGGAGCACGCTAGCGCCTCACAGAAAATGACCAAGCTTGGACGATATTGTTATTCTGTACGGTGATGCCCGTAAACACTGCGAGACTAGCGATTCTCCATTCAGCTCCTCGTGATGAGTGTCTCTTTTTGTTCCTGTCTTACATCTCTCTTTCTTATTATTCACCTGCTAATATTTTTTGCATCTTGCCAATGTTGTTGCCAAGCAACAGGAAACAAAGGCTTATTCAAAATGTGAATCAATCAACTCTTAAAGACATAAAGCCTTGGGCCCCTAGGGGGCGCTGAGGTCTTCCCAGAGTTCAAGGTTGAGTCCTCCTCCTTTTACAACAGAGCCGGGCCTCGGGAGTCAGCCTGCTGTCGAGCCCTCATAGCCCACTGCTGCCGCGATGAGCCTCAGGATGGCCTATCGTGATTTGAACTGTCGGACGGTTATTGAGTGGCAGGGCACGAGACTGGCTTTCTAATCAGAATGAATTGGAATTAAATGAACTACCTGAGCAGTGCTCGGCTAAAGGAGGAGCGCCAAGCGAGGGGGGCCTTGAGCTGCACATCTCCGTGTGGTTAGGAGATCAGGAATTACACTGAGGGGCACAACAGGAAGTCACTATGGAGAGATGTCTGGTCAGGCCGTGGCAACGAATCTCAGTTAGGGGGGGAGTTATGGTGAAATAAGAACAACGTACTTACTGGGGGATGGAGACCACCCAAAGGCAGAGTGCTGTACTTTCATCTGCTCTGATTGAGGGGTCCCCTCAAAGACACAGTGTTGTACTTTCATCTGGAATGGAGGGGCTGCCCTCTAAAGACAAAGTGCTGCCAGGATTGAGGGGTCCCCCCCCCCCGCAAAGTGAGAGCATTGTTCTTTAATTTGCTGCAATTGAGTGGTCCTCCCAAAGACAGAGTACCATTCTTTAATCTGACACAATTTAGGGGTCCCATCTGTAGACAGAGTGTTGTACTTCAATCTCCTGCAATTCAGGGGCTGCCCCCGTAAAGACAGAGTGCTGCCATGATTGAGGGGGTCCCCCGAAAGAGACAGCACTGTATTTTAATCTTCCACAATTTAGGGATACCCTGTGAAGACATAGTGCTGTAGTTTAATCTGCCGTGATTGAGGGGGTCCCTCACTAAGACAGAGTGTTGTACTTTAATCTGATACAAGTGAGGGGTCTCCCCCTAAAGACAGAATGCTGCTATGACTGAGGGGTCCCCCAGAAGACAGAGTGCTATACTTTTGTCCACCATGGTCACGGGACAGTAGTGATCCCTAGACAAATAAGCAAAGGTCTATAGGGGTCCGCACTGGTATGGGCCCCTCTGCATCCCCCCCTATTTGAGCCCCAGTTTACATATGCTGAGTAGTCAGTCAAGTGCGTTAAGTTTAACTTCACAGACAGACGAGGAGAAGAAAAGGATAACAGAAACAAAGGTGCTACCATATGGACCCAGCGTCCTGAGCCCAAGATCTGCTCTCCCAGTGTCCCCACGGGATTTTCTCCAGGATCTCCAGTAAACTGGTGGGTAGCAGCCTTCTTCTTCTTGGGATATCATCAGAGATGACTTTCTGTCAATGTGGCTGCAGTTTCTCTCGTCTTGGTCCCGTGTTCATTTGGATTTCATGTATCCACCATGAATGTCATTAACTATGTCAGTCACGCGAGGTCGGCTAGCGATGAGAGCCATAAGTGACGGCTTGGAGGGACGCTCGCTGTCACACAAAAGTGACACTTGGTGTCTTCATTGTATCGCTCCTCTCCGAAGAGCCTCTTTGATCTTGTCAGCTCTTCTCTGGTTTGCTTTCTTTTGTGTTACCATAAAACACCAAGCACTGCAAGCAAGGATTTCAATTATTCGTCTAAACTTCAAAAGCAGCAGCGAGGCACATTTGAATGGGGCGCCTCTCCTCACATTAAAAGAATCCATTATTGTCAATGGTTAATGCACTGAGTGCACCCTGCCTGGTTTTCACATGAATATAGAAGCGGCAGGTGCCAGCTTGACTGAACACCCCTTCGTAAAGTCCAGGGTGGCATCATTAAGTAGACTGGTGACAGCTGTGGGCGCAAATCAACCGCATGGCATTAACGTGAAGGGGTCCGGTGGGCACTGCAGATGGAGCTGTGGCATCGCGTTGCTCGAGACTGGGCTTGAACCTCTCCCCAGGCTTCTTCTAGCTACCCTGAAATTAAAATCCACGTCCCCGATGTGCTGATTGGGGTGGACAGCAGCAGAGCAAATCGGGAATCGAAAGGAAACCACAGAAACAAGTGGTGGGTTTTTGGCTGACGTTCAAATCTCCTTTTTTCATTTTTGATACTTTTGTTTGGAATGATTGTATTTATGTTAATTTGCGTGTTTCTTTGCGTTTGAGTCTGCCTGTGTATCACTGCCTTTCTTATGTGCCGTGTTGTTTTGTCGGGGGACCCCAAGAGGCAGGACAACCTGCTCATCCCCACCAGGCACTGCCCTCAGCCCTGGAGATGCGAGGGGTTCGTTGTGAATGCGCTTGGGAGTTTGGTGAGTGCTTATCTGCGATTAGTTCTTGGGCCTTGTGTGTTCCTGGATTTTTGACCCCTCGGTTCCATGGATTTGCGATTTGGACTTCTCTGCCTGGGATTGCCTTTTTATGTTTTTGTGCTCTGTTCTTATTTCAGATCTTTTGTTAATCTTTTATTCTACGAAGATTTTTTGTGGCCCTTTTTGTTACTGGCCAGGGTTTATTTTTTTGACAGAATTTCCCCCTCTAGTGGTCATTTTTGGAACTCTTCAGGACTTCAGTGATTGGGAACTCTCAGGTGTCACAACATCACAGTTGTCATCTTGGATCCTGATGATCACTGCTGTTTTATGTTATTTGTGCCTTCCGTATCTATGGGACTATCCCAGCATTTACCAGGAGACGCGGCACTGATGACATCTGATTTGGTGACGGGTGTAAAGTTTGTCCTTAATGATGCTGCGGCATCCAACTTTAGGATCCTAGAACTCTTTTTGTACCTTTATCCTTGTGATTTATTATTTTTGATCTCCCGATATCTGACTTCATGCTCTTGCTTCTTGTTTGCTAATTTATGTTGTCACACACGTGTGAACAGGAGGCAGCTGAAGGGCTTGGAGAATAATGGTAACACATCTGCCCAGGGGGTGGCGGGGTGCACTAACGCTCTTTCTAAGTTCCCTGCAGACCTTTCCCGGGAAATCCTACCAGGAACCACGACCTCGACTCGGGACACGCCACTTCTGGTCCCGGGCCCGAGGATGACATCACTTCTGGTCCCTAAGGACGACATCACTTCCGGTCCTGGGCCCGAGGACGACATCACTTCTGGTCCCTAAGGACGACATCACTTCCGGTCCCGGGCCCGAGGACGACATCACTTCCCCCTGACTTCCTATAAAGCCTCACTCCCTTCCTCTGGAATTCAGTTCTGTTTTGCACTCTGTCTTGTAAACGTTACTCGCTACCAAACCTTTTACTTTTGCAGCCAGGA
The DNA here is from genome assembly GCA_026402145.1 of Polypterus bichir lapradei. Classification (NCBI taxonomy): domain Eukaryota; kingdom Metazoa; phylum Chordata; class Cladistia; order Polypteriformes; family Polypteridae; genus Polypterus; species Polypterus bichir. The sequence continues at coordinate 22,005,658 of JANRMT010062816.1, read as the reverse complement.
ACACATTATGCGGGTGGCTGCCCCAAACCTTCACAATGTCTCGGGTCTCTTCTTGTCACAGTGTTTTATGCTCTGTATTTTGACGATTTGGTTGGCTTGTTCTGGCTGTTTTGATCTCTGCCTGTTTCGGACTACGTGTTCCTCCCAATCATTTTCCTTCTTTGTGTCCTTTCTAGTGGGGCAAAAAGTCGCATCAAAATAAAAAGTGATTTAAAGAAATAATGCCTCCTGGGGCACCACCCACAAAACACATGGCATATAGGACAAGAAACGCAGATACAGTGAAACTAAATGACCAACAAGCTTAATGTAATTGAAAATATTTGGACGCGAGCGTCAGTAGGCTTTGTGCCCTCAGAACCAAGTTACCCGAACTCTTCTCTAACATTTCAGTAATTATTGACCACTCTGATGCTGATCATTCTGATCATAAATGAGGTCATTACAATAGCAACTGACAAGAAGAAATCAGAATTCATTAAAGAATTACGGTATTTGAGGGCTCCTCTCAAGTGCCTCTTTCTCTTGCACGATTTGGCTCAAAAACTAATCGGCACATCGTCATCTCATAGCAGGCTTAGGTTTTGAGTTTGGTATTCTTCCATCCAGCCATTGTAGCTGGAGACTGTCCTGAAGAAACTGTGACACACACAGACACAGACAGACACACACCCATCATCGAGATATCAGTGTTTTCAGTATCAGGGGACCCTTAAACGTCAAAATCCGTTGAAAACTGGAGATCAAAATTTTTGATGAATCTAAAGTTTTTGCCTCGCCCCCCCCCAGAGACAATAGATTATGATGGGGGAGGGTGCAAAGCAAAATGAACAAAACAGACATAAAAACAGCATTTGAACCCCAGCCATACATAGATGGGAGAGGACAGAAGGAAACACAAGGCAAAACGAAAGGCTAAAGGTATGGGGCCTTAACCATTGATGGGAGGGGCCAGAGGTAAAGAGCAGGCAAAAGGAAGGGCTAGTGGGTGGGGGGGTCCCATAAATTTTTGATAAGGGGGTGCAGATCATCAGGCAAAATAAATCATTGGGGTAGGGACACAGAGAGATGGGAGAGGCCAGGGGTACATATCACTCAAAAGGAAGGGCTAGAGGTGGGGCTTCAGATATAGATGGGAGGGGCCAGGGGTAATATCACTCAAAAGAAAGGGCTAGGGGTGGGGCTTAAGATATAGATGGCAGAGGCCAGGAGTACATATCACGCAAAAGGAAGGGCTAGGGGTGGAGCTTCAGACATTGATGGGAGGGGCCAGAGGTAAAAAGCAGGCAAAAGGAATGGCTAGTGGTTGGCGTCTCATAAATAATTAGTAAGGGGCAGATCATCAGGCAAAATAAATCACTGGGGTAAGGCCACAGACATACAGTAGATGGGAGGGGCCAGGGGTACATATCACTCAAAAGGAAGGGCTAGGGGTGGGGCTTCAGATATAGATGGGAGGGGCCAGGGGTAATATAACTCAAAAGAAAGGGCTAGGGGTGGGGCTTAAGATATAGATGGGAGAGGCCAGGGGTACATATCACTCAAAAGGAAGGGCTAGGGGTGGAGCTTCAGACATTGATGGGAGGGGCCAGAGGTAAAGAGCAGGCAAAAGGAAAGGCTAGTGGGTGGGGTCTCATAAATAATTAGTATAGGGCAGATCATCAGGAAAAATAAATCACAGGGGTACATATCACATAAAAGGACATTCTTGGGGAAGGTCTATAGTCAATTCTCGACAGTTAGTCCGTTCTACCACGTGTTCCTTGATCCCCAAGCCTTCTGTGTTCACACGGTAGCCTCTAAACACATAACAGATCTGTGTGACCTTTATGGATTCCACATCAGGATCAGATGCCCTTGGACAATCTCTTGGCACTCCCTTAGCCAACTGTAATATTTACTAACCCTAACCCTAATGTACATTTTTTTCTGACTTTAGGAATGATGGGAAATCAACCTGTCTTAGCATTTCTCTTAAAAGAACACAAATCCATAGAACATTCCGACCAGACATTCTTACCAGTTGTCAAAGGTGGGTGTCTTCAGATACTGTCTGACTTCTTCTGTCACTTCAAGGGAACTGTCGGAATGAAGAATATGACAAAAAAAGGAATAAATGACAAATGCTGGATCCACAGCTTGCATTTTGCATGATAAATAACATCATGCGCCATTTAACTGCCAACCCGAGGGCCAACGTGTGCTTCATGTTTAACTTGAAGATGCAGCCTTTGCTTGTGGACAGACTGGTCCTATGAGCCACCTGTCCTGTTATGTCATAGTGTCACTTTAAAGTCCATGAACCATCTGCTGTATTTAAGACAGGACACTAAACAAGCCACTTCCACATACGTAGCTCCTTGTTATTGTGTCCTAAGGCACTTCATCTGTCTAGAGCTCAACTGTAATGGCGATTACGATAAACAAAATCGCGGACTGTTTTGTGTGGACTGACGATGAGGTGGAATTGTTATTGAGAATAAAGAGTGCAAAGCGGCTGAGAATAGTCATGGCAGTCCACGTACAGTGACATTGTACAGCGCTACAAGGTGCATTATCTGTCACATGAAGGATACCCGCACAAGACGTTATAATGAGCAGGACCCAATCAGGGCAGGGGATGTAATAAGCACAAACCAATCAGAGCGCGGTTTAGAGTCTGCATTTTCAAAGCTCTCAGGACATCTCCCATCCAAACTGCAACGCAGAGCTGGCATTTTCAGAAGTTTACGGTGTTTTCTGAAGTCTCCATTTTAGGGACTAAAAACGCTATGGTATTGTGGACGAAATGCAAAAGCAAAGGCTAATATCTACGTTTTAAAATGTAAATGCAGGAGGGTGGATGTAACCCAAGGCGTTTATGTGAGAAAACACGAGTAACAGATAAATTCACAGACAGAGAGCACAAGCCGTCTCAGTACAGACATCCAAGACACAGAGCCATCAGGCTAGCGGGGCACAAAGCCGTTACCTCATCTGGAGGAACTTCTCTTGCACGTGCTCACATTCTTCTTTTGTCTTCCGCAGTGTCCTTTTGTGATAAAACGGTGAAGGTTTTTGGGTCCCCACAGAGAGGTCTTTGAAGAGTCCTAACCAGCTGAGATGCTCGACGTTCTGTAGTTAAATCAAAGGTGTGTCACTCAAAGATCATAAACAGATAACTTGTGCCTCTCTAGACTTTCAGCGGACACTGCGTTGGGATTCCCCAGATATTCCCCAAATATTTCATTCTAAAAGGAAGCAATAAAAGAGTATGGTCTGAGTGGTGGATGTGGTGTTAGTTATCTTGATTTTTCGGAGACTTTTAATAAGGTATCCCATGTGAGGTTGTGCATCAAACTAACAGAATTGAAAGTTCAGGGCATGGGGTGGAGGTGGGCACAAAATTGACTCAAGCAGAGGAAGCAAAGGGTTTTGGTGAGGGGATCCTTTTCACAATTAGGTGATGATAACAGTGGAGCAACCAGAAGAAGAAGAAGAACAGTGAAGTCCAGCGGTGGTCAGGTTTGGGGCTGCTGCTGGCCTTTAATGTTCATGAATGTAATGAATAAGGTGGTTAAGTCTGCAGATGAGACCAAACTAGGTGGAAGGGCAGATCATGGAGAATTAGCTAAATTGTGACATTGGCCTGCTTTAGGTCAGATGAAATTTAACAAAAGTGGGTGAGATATGAATACACAATGGGGTCTGAAACGTGAATGTACACTTGATGAGAAGAAGCTGGGAGTGAAATTGGATGGGTCACCATCAACAGTGGACAGCTGTGAGATGTTAGGTCGTATAGCACTATGAGGTGTGGAGTACAACTCCATGGAGGTCACCCTCAAGTTATATAACACACTAGAGAGGCCTCTGGAAAACTCTGAAGTAATGTGGGCAGTTTTGGTTTCCATATTACAAAAAAAAGACATAGAAGCACCAGAGGAGGTCCAGAGGAGTGCGAGAAGGCTGATTAGAGGACCAAGAGTGCTGAGCTATGAGGAGAGGTTGAAGTTGAACCTCTTCAGTGTAAACAAACAGAGGTTAAGAGGGGACACGATTGAAGTGTTTAATAGTACAAAATGAATAAGTACAGTGGATCCCAGCACCTCCATAACAAGCAGATCTGGTTATTATGAAAGGGATTAGCATAGAAGATCCTATTGGTTTATAGAAAATTCAACAAGAACACGGGACAGAGTTGAAATGTGTGAAGGGCAAAAATGTTTTTAGAAAGTTTATCTTCACACAAAGAACCATAGACACATGGAATAAGTGAGCAAGTGGTGTGGTAGAGAGCAGACTTTAGGGATTGATGTTAATTAGGTGATTAAGATGGATGAGCATGTTGGACTGAATGGCCTACTCTCGTCACAGGTTTCCTGATGTTCTAATGTCTGACTTGCAGAGGGCTAGATTCCTGTTAGTTGCGTCCCAATCTGTAAAACCAGAAAATTCAAAGAGGGGCATTTACTTTTTCACAACTGCACGACTTTCTTTCGCTGTCACATGCCTGTTTGTTATTTTCAGTTCTTGAAGCTTCTGGACCAATCGGCAATGCGTGCGGCTCGACACATTTATGTCAGCATTGCTGAGGGGTAAATGAACAAAAAACACGAGCAGAACGAGGAGCTGACGTCTGATATAATGGAGGGGCCACAGATGACCATTGTTGATGGTGGATGGTTGGCTGGCATGAACAGACCCCCTGTGTCTTGTGTTGGTTGTTGATGTGCTTTTCTTTTATCCCCCTTTTCCTTTGATATTCCACTAACTGTGTTCACCGTACCTCCAATTTTTCCCGAAATAATTCCACTTTGCTTTTCATTTCATACACTATGGAAGGTGTTTCTCCAGCTTCTACCAAAATCTTCTTTTCCAGACTCTGAAGCCTGTGATGAACAAAAGAAAGAAATCATAATTTTTATATACTGGACAGTTCATTTCACCGCTGTCGATGACACGAGGTGATCCACAAGGAATACAAAATAAAGCAACACAAGATGGCTGTTATGTATACGTCTGTATTTAGGTGTAGTGTTGTCAGTTTTGAATATTTTTGTTCCCTAATTTCTGGTGATTGTGCTTATAATTGGTTAATTGTGCACCGTCTGCTATAGTTTATAAACTAATGCAATAATGGAGGCGACCAGAAGAGAAACACCAGAAAACACGCAGAGATCAAAACCAAAAGGCGGTCCTGTCCCTCAGAAGTGTTGTCATTGATTCCTTTGTTTCATTTATTTAATGTCTCCTTGTCATGTTTGAGTCAATTTTCATAAACTTTATAGGATTTTAATACCTGAGAATTCATTTTTGACAGGAATTTGGGGGTCCAAGTCTTCTCAAGAACGCCATGTATTTTTACCATCATGTTACGACGCCATTTTGCTTTTCTTGTGAACATCGGCATCTTGTGGCAGCGGCATTTATGGCTGCCAGGGCGATGGATCCTGGAATTCTCTGGGGTTGCGTTACGTGTGACATCATCGATGAATCCATAAAATACTGATGTCAAAGACCGAATCATCTTCTCAAAAGAACTTGTCATTGTTTCTTTAGTGCTTTTCGGGTTTAACATTTATTTTTTGTGAACTCTCGACTGTGATTTTTTTTTTTCACACTTCTTTGAATGAAACGCCAGTATGATTCCTAGCTTTGATCGTTGCGTGTTTCTGCTTTACGACTTTCTCCCAGTACTTTACAAAAAAAAATCCCGTTTTCTAGGCAGAACAAAAAGTACCAAAATGCTAACCCAGAATCAAAGTCTAAAAATCAGGAAAAAGGGTCAGAAACAACGTAGAAAGAAAATAACAAAAAGGCCGTCCTGAATTCTTTTCGATATCCTCAGACTCAGATAACAGGGGGAGCACATGGCAGGTAAACTTTATACATTTGGCCCCAGAAGTGGAAACACATGAATTCTGGGTTGGTTGCCTAGCAGCATGGCCAAGCCAAACAAATCCATGCAGTTGGCGCAGTGGTAGCGCTGCTGCCTCGCAGTAAGGAGATCATGAGTTTGTGACCAGGGCCTCCCTATGTGGACAGGGCTCTGAGTAGTGAGAAAAGCACGATATAAATGTAATGTAATTAATGTTATTAAAGCACCAAATGTTGTTGAAGTGATGCAAAAATAATAGCAAATGTCTGAAATTACAACTCAGCCTCACTAAGTTGGCCTGTGTTCCTTGTTCTTTGTGGGTGGAGCTCCAGGAGGCGGGGCCACTCTGACATCACTGCTGTTGAGCCTGCCCTCTGGGTATTTAAACCATGACAGGGAAGGCTCAGGAGTAGGAGATTATTCACTTTGTATTTGGAGTTTTGGTGTATTTTCTTTGAATTCTTTTGGCTTTGCTGCCTTCTTAAAGGGGATGTGACTTCTGGATTGCATATTGAGACTTGTTTGCTTAAGGATTGCCTTTTAGGTAACTCCTTTCTGCCTCTCCTTTTGCACTTTTGAGTGTTTTCTTGTAGTTTTCTATTTTTGTTTAATAAATCCTAATTCATAAGGATAAGCCATCACGTAACGACGTGAGGAGACGGGCATTGCGGGTTTGCGACTGACCACTGGCCATTCAGTGCGGTGCAGATCTGTGAACTGAGACGCTTTACTGTGTGAGTCCATGGCAGTTCACTTGGCGGCGAGGATGGGATTTACACTGTGGAGAGGTGGAGTGTAGTGGTGACGCTTCGCAGAGAAGTTGGGAGACCAGCTGACATCACCAGGGTTAGGGTTCTCTGTTCACAGTGTTCACAAGGGGTCTCTGTGGCGATACCGATGTGTCTGCTGGCCAATCAGATGAGTAATATGGGTAAGGGCGTATATGGATGTTCTGGGATCAGAATTGGACACTGTGTTGTTGTGTTGAGATTTCGAATTAAAGAGTTATTATAACTAAACTACTTGCGTTTAAGTTCTCCCGCAGATAAGTCAATGCTTGATTTTACCGTATAATTTTTGTTATTTTATAATGTCGGTTGTATAAGTCAAATGTGGAAAACTCACGCTATTGGTCCAAGTGATTACGATATGCTAACGCCCACCTGAGAGAGTAACCACGGGGCACACGGCCTTTTGTTTTTCTATGTGTTGTGACCACACGGTAATTAATACCCAAACTATTCCGAAGCAACGTTTGTTCTGCTTTGTGTTTTTTGTATCTCACACACTCACACACCTTTAATCATAACAGCATCCCTTATCTATGAAGGAGCGTTCGATTAGAAGAAAATATGAAGCTGGTTTTAAAGTAAAAGTCATTGAAGTGGCGAAAGAAATTGGTAACTGCGCTGCTGCAACAAAATTCGATGTGTCTGAGAAACTGGGGCGACACTGGAGGAGGCAAGAAGACGTAAAAAAAAAAAATGAAATAAATAAATAAGTGTCGTGTTTTTGAACGGGCGTACAAGTCGGGGTCTGATTTCATGACCGATTTTTCAGGTTTCAAGACCCGACTAACACGCGAGTACATACGGTATTTCCCAGAATTGTCCCTCTGCGTGTGATAGTCTCAATGACCTATCAAGATGGTCGCTTCTGAGCCAGACATTGTGGGTTACAGCAAATCTGCGAAGTGAGGAGCTTAGGGGCGTGAGTCCACAGCAACACATGCATGTTCCCAAACCTTCAGATCGTGGTGTACTTGTTGTCTTCACCACTGAGTTTGTAAAATGGAATACTGCAGTGGATCACCATATTTCAAACTAAGACAAATACGTTTTGTTGGTTAAATGAATCAAATATAAACCTGCCGTTTTAAAATGGCGTGTATGTTTCTTCTCTGAAGATGGGTACCCACTTGTAGAACTGGTCATTTTTATACGTGTGTTTTTGTCTATTTAGGATATAAAGGCGGCAGCGACTGCACGCTACGTCATTCTTCTGTGGATACAACTCCCTGTCTTCAGCTCTAACGGCAGTTCCCTTTAATCCCAAGTAGGTCCTAGCGGTTGGGTTTGTGTTTTTGGAAACTACTTCCCTTTGCCTTTGACTTACGACTTTGTCTTGTCCTTTGAGTTTCTGGTTATTCGGTTTGGTTTTGCGCTCCTTTAATGTCCTGAACCCTCCCCTAGTTCATTCATGCTCACAGCAATAACCTTTGGACACCAGTTACGTACGGTGATACTTCTGCTGTAACGTTTCACTCACCTTTTCTCCATGGAAGACAAATCAAATCCCAACGCTGCTGCTAGTTCTGCACCTGAAAACATAAAAACGGTCAAAAGAAGAACTTCAGTCTGTCCAAAAAAAACAATAATTCAAGCCACCTTGGCCCACTAAGAAAAGCTCGGCCTTCTCAGGTCTGAAATGGAGTGGAAACCCTCAAAGCTGAGAAGACAAAGGCTCACCCGTAAACTCAATCAGGCGATTTGGAAACTGAGCAGGAAAACCAAGCTAAACACATTGGTAAAACTTCTACTGAGCTGTTTGGGCCAAGTCTGCCGTACCTCAGGGGTAAGTTCATCTTCTGTGAGCTGAAGTTTGAATCGAGACGAGTCACGACCAAAGCTGTCTGCTCTGATAGAGTCCACTGAACAGTACGAGCTTCTCCCAAATTCTAAACAACATTCGGGTGTCTGAAGAAAGTCGACTACCAACCACAAGGATTTTCAGTTACAAAGACCGTCTGAGATCATCGTCCTGATTACCTTTGCTGATCTGCTGTCATTAGTGTCTTTTATTCATTTGTTTTGGCTTTCGTGAGGAGTTTCTGGGAATTCTTGCTGGCTATTCTGGAGTTTTTGAGGTTAAGGAATGTGATTCCAACATTTATTTCATTTTATCTTGATTGGTTGTACTTTTATTGTGTGCCATTTTGCATATTGATGGATGGTTCCATTTTGGGGCCTCCTAGAGGTCCCCGTGCTTGGATGACGTCGTCGGTGTGACCCTATAAAGGGACCGTTTTGGTTTCCGTGCTTGGATATAACTAAAAGCCTTACCGTGCAAATCTCGGTAGTTTCTTTCTCAATTTTCTGACTTACTTTCTCTCTTACAGTTTTGATTCTTGTCTCGTGTTCCTGGCTTGGTGACACGTCACTTTGTCTCACTGCAAATAGAATCACAGATGACACTCACCCAGGGCAACCATCTCTATCAGTTATTACCGTCGAGGAAACATTCCTGGTCACTAAAGGAAAAACTACTGGACATCCAGATGTGGACAAATGTGTTAGTACCCCTCTATGAAAAAAGCACAACCCACACTTGTCTCTGAAATTACTTGAAACTGAAAAAGCAACTGGCAGCCCTCATTTTTTAGTCCAAATTTAACAAAAATCAGACTTTGCTTTAGAGTTTTGATTCAACAGAATATTTCAAATAATAAGACACATAAAAACAGCGTGGACACAAATGACGGGACCCTTCACCTCACCCTTTAGAGGTTGCAGTCACAGAACACAAGAGATTCCCGTCACTCTCCATGAGCTTTCTACGCCTGTCCACAGCTTGTTCGGCCCACCCGTCCTGAGCAAACGGCTCCAGCTGTATCAGATTTGAAGGGGGGCTTCTTCAGAGGACATGGTTCACTTCTTTCCATAGATGTTCAATGGGGTTCAAATCAGAAGACCAATGTCCAATGTTTTGTTCTTCGCCATTCTTGGGTGTTTTTTGCTGTGTGTTTTCGCTCCTCATCCTGTTGGAGGATCCATGACCTGTGACTGAGACAGAGAGCCTTGACACTGAGCAGTAGGTTTCACTTAAGAACGTCTTGATAGTCTTGAGATTTCATTGTTTTCTGCAGACTCAAGGCCCCCCTGTGCCAGACGCAGCAAAGCAGCCCCCAAACATACCCGGGCATCCTCCATGTTTCACAGTAAGTCTGGAGTGCTTGTCTTTGAAAGCTTCATTTTTTCATCAGTGGACATTGAGCTGACATGACTTGCCATGAAGCTCCAGATGTGTCTCCTCTGTCCAAAGGCTATTCTCCCAGAGGTATTGTGACTTGTCAGTATGCATTTTAACAAATCCCAGCTTTTGATGTGGAGTCCTCATTGGTCTTCTTCCATTGAGCCCACTGCCACTCAAAAAGGTGACAGATGGTGCGATCAGACACTGGTGGACCCTGACCTTGGAGTTCAGCTTGTATCTCTTTGGAGGTTGTCCTTGGTTTTTTGTCTGCTATCCTTTTTGCCAATTCCAGGGGCGATTTTCCTCTTGTGGCTTTGTCTAGAAAGGTTGTCTACAGTCCCAAGGACCTTAAACTTCTTCATAATATTGTCACTGTTGCCACAGGAACCTCAAGCTGCTTGGAGGTGGTCTTCTAGCTTTTACCTTGTGAAATGATCAGACTCGACACACATTAAAAAAAGGTTTGGGCCAGCCACCCGTATAATTTCCCTGGCTGCAATGGGTTTGAAACTCAAGACAGATGTGTCCTTGATGGAGTCCAAAACAAGACTGAAGACTGTTTGGAAAAATGGTGGCTTTAAATGCCAAAACCGGAAGTGACATAGTAGACCCTGAAGTGACGCTCTTCTGGGCGCTGGAACCACAAGTGACGTCTTCAGGGTTCAAACAGACAGGTTTTCCCATTTTTTGTCCGCAGAAACAACAGAAGAAGATTTAGCGCACCCTGCCACCCCCTGGCCTGATGTGGAATTACCTTCACTTGGTCCATACAGCTCCCTCCTGCTAGCACGTGTGTGACAACCTTTGACGTGTTTGTCTGTCATTTTCCTTCTGATCCCCCCAGACGAGTCTCCCCTTTGCTTTCTCTGGTCCGTGTTCAGTGGGGGACACACGATGACACCAAACAGCAGAGTGGCGACTTTTCTCCATTTAAATCAACTGAATGACAGATTGAATGATTGGAGACGTGTGTGATAACAAATTTGAAAAATCATTCGAGTCCAATGATTTAGAATCTTTTCTAAGGGTCCCAATAAATGCTTTCAGGACAATCTAGAAGATCTTTGTAGAATAAGCCATACGTACTTCTTGTCACACTTGCTTTACTTCACTCAATGACTTATCAAAGGCATGCAGATACACACAGGGGACATTTGCTTTGCATTTTGTCACTTTTCAGGTGGCACACGGCACTTTTTCAATGAATGGCAAGCAGACCAACCAATCTGTATACCTCTGGACTGTAGAAGCGGTTTGTGTCCTACTGCAGTCGCTCTGCTTAAACACGACCTCTGGTTCATCTCGGCCTCCTCCATTCAAATTATACAGTTTAAGACTCCCTTAATATATTAGCGGGTGGGAATGCAATTCTTCTTCATCGTCCATCTGGTTTTATAGACGCGTGTTTACTGTGATGGTGTCACGTTTTGTCTATTGCCTTGTTTAATTCTTGCATGGAAATCCCTAGTCACCATGTTGCCTGGTAATAAAGCTCAAAGTCCACGTTCAAGCTGACTGTTATTAGTTATTTCCTCCTTATTAGCGATTAGTAAGCTTTCATGCGCATACATTTTTGTGAAATTGCCTTGAAACTCTCTGTGCATGGCATTTCCAAATTGCTGAACACAAAACTCATTAAAAGAACGTTTTTGTGGGTTTAAAAAGTTCATTTGTGGTGCAAAGCAAGGAGTTTTGCTCCCCAGGTGTTAGTCCGTAACCAAAAGTGCCGTCTCCTTCCTCGGCTGTCTTCTAATCCCAATCTCGATACAATGCTCTCCCGTGTGCCTCGTGTTCTGCCTACAAACATATCCACGTTGCCAGTTCCACCTCCCGCGGCTCATTTGACGTCAATGTAACCCAATCTGCCCTCCCGTCTCCTCCTCTATAAGCTGATCCAAGCCAGGATCCTTCCAGAGACTCGCTGGCAGCCACACATTTGGGCCAAACGATTTTAGCAGCAGAGAAGTGCTAACCAGTAAGGAGTCTCTAGCCGTGCCCCCCACTTTCCATGCTTTGTACCGGCATAAATTCCCCCCCCCCCCCATGCTTTTTCATGCGGAAGAAAAGGTTGCAGATGAGAGGAAAATATACGAGCTAATGGCAGAAATCCACTTGTGATAAATCGCCGTTTGCTTTACGATTATTTCTGCAACACAAGTTCCGCTCTCAGTTCAGTATCATGCTAATCGTTTCGCTCAACACTATTAATGACGTTTCCAAGGGAACAGAAACACATCCATAGGACCTCCTCAGAACTTCTCCTCCATTTTATATTTTTATTGCTGGTTAACTACAGGAGACACAGACAGCCCTGACTCTGGAGACGTTTTCACCAGATCACCTGAAGAAAATGAGCGGGGTGTCTCCCAAAAGCAGCAGCACATCTTATTCATTTAGAGCAGGGGTGTCCATCTCGGGGCCTGGAGGGCCACAGTGGCTGCAGCTTTTCATTCTCACCCTTTTCCTAGTCAGTTTTCACTGCTAATTCGCTCCTTTTCCCTTCATTTCGATAGCCCCCTGTTTTTAAGGATTCATTCCTCTGAATTGATTCGTTTCTTCATTAAATAGAAATAAGACGTGAAACGAGCCGACAGATGAGCAGCTAAACTAGGGCCGCAGACTCCAATTTCACTCCAACCTGTTTCTTAATGAGAAGCCGATTCTTACTGTTAATTAATCCTGTTATTTAATTCCACGGCTTGTCGCTGCTCTCATTCTGCCATAGCAGACATTTCCAAAACTGTTGATCTTTCATCGTCAAAATGTTTCAGTGACCCGAGTGATCAACCTCACCGAGACCGTCACCTTTCTTTATTTTCAGATACTGTGCGAGGTGAGCTGCTCGTTTTGTGTCTCATTATTGTTTGGCTGCTAATTAAGGAAAAAGAAACAACTAAGGGGCCCTGAGTCACGTTAATTAAAACTAAAGCAAAAGGAGTTAATTAGCAGCAAAAACGGCTCACTGATGAAGAAGATGGTTAGAATGAAAACCTGCAGCCACTGCGGCCCTCCAGGCCCGGAGTTCGACACCCGTGATTTAAACGTAGCGAGGAGAGAGTTTGGACCCCCATAATGCCTACCTAATGGCTCGCAGTGGTCCGCAGCAACCACTTCGAGCTTGTAGAGGTTCTGTGGATTGTTGCACTCCAGCTTCGGGGAGATGTTAATGATGTTTCCTTGGGCGTTGTACAACTTGAGGATGTCGTGAGGTCCTGCTTCTGCCGCTGCACGAAACAAGTCTGTAAACGAACAAACAGTGGAGAGCGGTTACATTAACAGAAATGAACCAACCGTTTATTCTTCAGCCTGTTTCCTTGCCTGTAATTGAAATGAATCCTAGGAAAGCTTAACGAATAAACAGCTGAGATGAACAAATTTACAGTTACAGTTCTAGAATTTATTTCTTCAGTTGATGCTTCAGGAGTAGTGCGACCTGAGCCGGCAATCGTGCAGTTACCTCCTTAGCCACTAGGGGGCTACACTGCCTCTTACAATCAAGCCTTACACTACACTACAGCCCCCTGTAGTGAACACAATAGCAGTTCACAAGGCAAGCCCCCCATTGGCCTGTGGGTCTTTAATCCAGAGCTTCGTCCACTCCTTATTAATTTCCAGTTCTGCTCAATTTCTCCCAAGTCGCATTTCAATCTTTGTTCCAACTTGCAACTGAGACCATTTTTTTTATTATTATTACGATGGCGCGGTGGGTAGCGCTGCTGCCTTGCAGTTAGGAGACCCGGGTTCACTTCCCGGGTCCTCCCTGCGTGGAGTTTGCATGTTCCCCCCCATGTCTGCGTGGGTTTCCTCCCACAGTCCAAAGGCATGCAGGTCAGGTGCATTGGCGATCCTAAATTGTCTCTAGTGTGTGTGTGTGTGCCCTGCGGTGGGCTGGCATCCTGCCCGAGGTTTGTTTCCTGTCTTGTGCCCTGTGTTAGCTGGGATTGGCTCCAGCAGACCCCCATGACCCTGTGGTTATGATATAGCGGGTTGGATAATGGATGGATGAATATTATTACTAATGAGAGAGACTATGATGTTTGCTGATGCCATTGTGATAAGTAGTGAGAGTAGGGAGCAGGTTGAGGAGACCCTGGAGAGGTGGAGATCTGCTCTAGAGAGGAGGGGAATGAAGGTCAGTAGGACCACCAAGACAGAATACATGCGTGTGAATGAGAGGGAGGTCAGTGGAATGGTGAGGATGAAGGGAGCTGAGTTGGCGAAGGTGGAGGAGTTTAAATACTTGGGATCAACAGTACAGAGTAATGGGGGATTGTGGAAGAGAAGTGAAGAAGAGAGTGCTGGCAGGGTGGAGTGGGTGGAGAAGAGTGTCAGGAGTGATTGTGACAGACAGGTATCAGCAGGAGTGAAAGGGAAGGTCTACAGGACGGTAGTGAGACCAGCTGTGTTATATGGGCTGGAGACGGTGGCACAGGAGACAGAGCTGGAGGTGGCAGAGTTAAAGATGTTAAGATTGGCATTGGGTGTGACGAGGATGGACAGGATTAGAAATGAGGACATTAGAGGGTCAGCTCAGGTGGGACAGGTGGGAGACAAAGTCAGAGAGGCGAGATGATGTTGGTTTGGATATGTGCAGAGGAGAGATGAGGGGTATATTGGGAGAAGGGTGCTAAGGATAGAGCTGCCAGGGAAGAGGAAAAGAGGAAGGCCTAAGAGAAGGGTTATGGATGTGGTGAGAGAGGACATGTGGGTGACGGGTGTGACAGAGCAATATGACGAGGACAGGAAGAGATGGAAGAAGATGATCCGCTGTGGCAACCCCTAACAGGAGCAGGTGAAAGAAGAAGAAGAAGAAGAAGAATGAGAGAGACTCAGGAGTTGAATGTAGTCAAATGTCAGGCCACTTTCATTAACCAGAGAATCAAGAATGTTGTTCGCTGAAACCAAAACAGCAGCCAAAAATCAAAGTTGTAAAGCCAGAAATATTTGTGAATCAAAAGAAAGTAAACCCTTAAGAACGCATGTATCCAATCTCGGATATTTAAGAAATGTGCACACCAATCTGGTCACTCCGGTAACGTCACATGCCGAGCAGTCCCAGTGCCTCCTGGGTATTGTTGTCATGGTTTCCATGAAGCTATATAGTCCAGAAAATGGAGGTGCCTCAAGTAATACAAAATGGTGTCGTGATATATAGCGCCTTCACAATGTCTTCCAACCCCTTCACTTTTTTCACATTTTGTTCTGTTGCAGACCTGATCTAAAATTAGAATGTTTAGAATGATAGAAAAGTTTCGACGACATTTGTAATTTCAGGTGCATCCCCTTCTATTTTTATTATAATAATACTGTATTATTATAATTATTATTATTATTCATTATCACTGAGATGTTTCTACACCTTGTTTGGAGTCCACCTGTGATCAATTCAATTGTCTGGACTGATGAGGAAAAACTCACACGGCCGTCTATAGAAGGTCCACAGGCGAGTACAAGCTAAGCCATGGGATCCAAGGAACTCCCTGCAGTGTCTGGAGACAGGATTGTGGGAAGGCGACAAAACATTCCTGAGGGTTCCCAGGAGCACACAGTCTCCATCTTAAATAGAAGAGGTTTGGAACAACAGGACTCTTCCTAGAGCTGACCACCCGGCCAAACTGAGCACTCATTTCAAAAAGGGGCCTCAGTAAAAGAGGTGACCAAGAACCTGATGGTCAGTATGGGCATGCTGCAGAGAAGCTGTGTGGAGGTTGGAAGACATTTCTAGAAGGACAAACACCACTGAAGGGCTTTACGACAAAGTGACCAGGTGACACATGAAAGTCTGTTTGGAGTTTGCAGAAAGGCACCTAAACATTAGAACTTGTTAGAACATTAGAACAATCTGGACGAGGACAGGCCATTCAGCCCAACAAAGCTCGCCAGTCCTCTCCACTTATTTCTTCCAAAAAACATCAAGTCAAGTTTTGAAAGTCCCTAACGTCTTACTGTCTACCACACTACTTGGTCGCTTATTCCAAGTGTCTATCGTTCTTTGTGTGTCCTACGCCTGTCTGTGTCAGGGCTGGCCTTTACAGTGTAAATGTGATGTTGGCTTGACTTGCTGTTCATTCTTTGTGTAAAGAAAAACTTCCTGATGTTTGTGTGAAATTCACCCTTCACAAGTTTCCAGCTGTGTCCCCGTGTTCTTGATGAACTCATTTTAAAGTCACCGTCTCGATCCACTGCTCTAATTCTCTTCATTTTAAACACTTCAGTCAGGTCTCCTCTTCATCTCCTGTAAAGGCTCAGCTCTTTGAATCTTTCCTCATAACTCATCCCCTGAAGCCCTGAATCAGCCTCGTCACTCTTCTCTGACCCTTCTCTTGTGCTGTTATGTCCTTTTTGTAGTCTGGAGACCCAAACTGCACACAGGACTCCAGATGAGGCCTCACCAGTGTGTTATAAAGCCTGAGCAGAACCTCCTGTGACTTGTACTCCACACGTCAAGGCGCTATATAACCTGACGCTCTGTTAGCCTTCTTAATGGCTTCTGAACACTGTCTGGAAGTCGATAGCTTAGAGTCCACTACGACTCCTAAATCCTTCTCATAAGGCGGACTCTCGATTTTCTGACCCCATTGTGTATTCACACCTCACATTTTGTCTTCCTATGTGTAATTCTTTACATTTACTGACATTAAATTTCATCTGCCACAGATCTGCCCAAGCCTGTCTGCTGTCCAAGTCCTTCTTCGAGGATATAACGGATTCCAAATTATCTGCTAATCCACCTATCTTGGTATCATCTGCCAACTTCACCAGCTTGTTCCTTATATTCCTATCTAAATCATTTATAGATATTAAAAATAGCAGCGGCCCTAAAGGACTCTTAGACTGCGAGAAACAAGTTACACGGCTCTGACGAAACTAACATGGAACTGTCTGGCCTCAATTCTAATTCTAATCTGCTCCATCCTGTATCTCAGAATGTCTGTCACCTTACACTCCAAATCGTAACCTTAGATCTTCTAATAAGTATCTGCTTATTATTCTAAGAGCTAAACTTAAAAGAAGTGGTGAGGCGACCTTCAAATGTTATGCACCTAAAATCTGGAATACGAGTTTACCGATAGAAATTCACAAGGCTAATACACTGAAACACTTTAAAAAACTGGTAAAAACTCATTGTTATAACATGGCTCTCTCATAGCTTCTTTTTAGCTTAATACTGATGCTCTGTATGTGCATCTAATTATCAATATCATTCCTGGTGGCTCCAAAATCCGTACTAACCCCTACTTTCTCTGCTGTTCTTTTTCCGGTTTTCTGTGGTGACAATCTGTGCCACCACCACCTGATCAAAGCACCGTGCTGTCCGTACACTGATGGAGTTAAGGCCAGAGGTCCACATGACCGTCATCATCAAGTTCTTCCATGTGCACTCTGAATACAATGAGGTCATTGATGTTAGGTAGAACGCCTAGTGGGGCTGGGTGGTTTCGTGGCCTTGGAACCCCTGCAGATTTTATTTATTTTTTCTGTCCTCCTTGGCCATCAGACGTTACTTTTATTCTATGTTAATTAGTATTGCCTAATTTTATTTTTTATATTTTGCCTTTTTTCCTCTTTCTTCACCCTGTAAAGCCCTTTGTGCTCCATGATTTGTTTGATAATGTGCTCTAGAAATACATATAGTTGTTGTTGTTGTTGTTGTAATGATCATCTCAGGAGAAAACCAGGGACTGCTCATCACCCGTGGTGTTGTCACCTGTGGTGGTGACAATGGAGACGAGTCAGGGTTGAAGGAAAGCTGAATGGAGTAAAGTGCAAAGATATCCTTAGTGAAAACCTGCTCAGAGCTTTCTGAACCTCAGACTGGGTCGAAAGGTCATCTGCCAACTGGATAAAGCAAAGACAACACAGCAGAACAAAAGTGAATGTTCTAAACCTGCCCAGCCGGTGCCCAGACTTGAACCCGGTCAAACATCACTGGTAAGACCAGACAATAACTGCCAACCGATGGTCTCCATCCAACCTGACAGACCATGAGAGGATCTGCGGAGATGAATGGCAGACAATCCCCAAATGCAGGAGTGCAAAGCCTGTGACATCAAACCAAAGAAGACTCCAGGAAGGAATGGCTGCCAAAGTGCCAAGTAAAGGCTTGGAATATTTGTGTTGATGGATAGTTCAACTTATAAATTTACAGAAATTCTTGGTATTCCGAGGTGTTGAGTGTTGCTTGAAGAGGGAAAAATGAATTTAGCAAAATATGTACAAAGTGAAAGGGCGCTGTAAATAACCTCTTCATTTATAAAGAGTCTTTATTTCCCTTTGTCTCCTCAAGCCAGGGGTTTATGCTCATCCTCTCCTTTCAGTGTATATTTTTGTTTCTTTCGAACCTTTATATGGATTATTGCACTTTTAAAGCCAGTGCCCCACTTTGGGCCTGGACGCCTGCCTCTAGAGTTTGGGGTCCGGCTTCCTGAGGGGTGAGGCCTACTTTGGAGCAGACTGGTGAGGTCCTGGTCTGCCCTTTTTTTTCAGATGTCTTGTGTGATGTTCTTCACAACAACTTGGATGCCCCCCGGGATGTCTTCAGGCTCTGCTGTAACATTTTCTGCAGGTCCCAGTCTAAATGAATGGAGCTGAAAGTCTGGCCGTGTAAGCCTTCCATTCCATATCAGCATCCACAAGTAGTTTCTAATGTGCCCAGGAGGGTCCTTTAAGCTCGCCACCTCATCAACTGGCATGCCAGGCGTTTTTTTATTTATTTTTTTTTTTCCCTGAAGCAGGTTGACATTCTCATATCTTTTTTATCGTTGTTTCATAACAATAATTGCATCCCACTCACTCCAGCACTGGACATGACACAAAAGAGTGAACAACAAGAAGCAAGCCGCCCCCTGCCTGCCTCCGCACTGCGCTCGAGCAACTGGGAGTTTGGATTTTTATTATGAATATTAGAAATTGTGGCAGTGTGGGCGTCTGCTACACACATTCATGTTAATCCTCACACATCCTTTTGCTGAATCTTGCTTTAACATTTCAGTTTTGTGGGTGGCTGAAGCCTCTCCTAGCAGCACTGGGCACAAGGCAGGAGCCAAGTCTGCATGGGATGCCAGTCCACTGTGTGGCACACACTCACTCCTGCTGAGTCAGGTAAGCCGCCTGTTAAGCGAACCCCGGTGTCTGTATCAGCTGCTTAGCCCTGCCAGTTTTGGCTCTTGCTTTGTGCCTCTTGACATCAGAATGGGCTCCAGCATCCTGGGACCCAGTAGTGGGCAAAATCAGCTCCGACAATGGACAGTTGAGTGGAGGCATGCATCTTCCTTGGCGAGGGTGCCATATCTGGCAGGCAGTGGGGTGTAGTGGTTAAGGCTTTGGACCTCAAGCCCCCATGTTGTACATTCAAATCCCACCGCTGACACCATCTGACTCTGAACAAGGCAAAATAAATGCAACCAATTGTATCTCAAATGTTGTAAGTCTCCTTGGATATAATAATTTGAGACATTCATGCGGTGTACAGCAAGTGTGTCAGAATTGTGGAGGAGGTCTGGTGAGATATGGCTGTCCAAGCAGAGTCTCAGCAATCCCCTGAAAATGCCCCAGGACGTCCTAGAGTTCCTAACTAATCATTAATGTTTCATCCCTGGTTTAGAGGTGTCCTACCTTGGCCTACAAGTGCCATGGTAGACAATCAAACATCAGAGTTAGGGGGTTGGAAAGTGCACAGGAGACATTGGAGCCATCGCAGAGCAGAATGATCTAGAAAGTTCATGGAGCTCTGATGGAAGCATCACAGTCTACCACACTTTTCTTCCACCTCTTTCATTCTGGACCAGGGAGTATGACATTACACCCAGAAAGCACTCCTGGGTCAGGCTGACCAAAGCACCCCAACAGAGCTGCCCTCCAGAACTACAACTCCCATACTGCGCTGTGGTTGTCCAAACCAGAGCCTGGTGTACTGGGAGAAGGCCCCCCTCCCTCTCCTCGTGCCCATCTGTCTGGTAGGCAGGGAGCAGCAGGCATCTTGACCTGTCAGATGGGCGTCCTTCTGTGGTGGCTTCCCGTCCTGGGCTGTGAGCGGCAGATATCCTGGGAGGGATGGTCATCTATCCATCTTAACTGGGAATAGACGGTTCATCTTAGCTGCTTGTGGGATTTTTATTTTTATTTATTGATAAGATTTTCAGCTGCCCTGACAACTTGCACTGAAAATGTTTTGCACAAAAAAAAAACCAAACCAGTGGTTGACTCTTTACTCGCCTTTGTCCATCCCCAGTTACAAACTACAGTACAAGATGCCCAACCGGACGTGGTGCCATAGCAGTGGGCACTGGGGCATCACAAGGCCGCCTCATGACCCACAAGAGATGGACTTTCAAATATAATCCATACAGGGGACCTCCATTGAACTAATCATGTGACATTCGAAATCCAGTGAGTTGTCACATAAAGGGGGCGAACACTTACTGTATGCCATGAAGTTTTTGGTGTTTTATATTTTGTCATTCATTAAGTCCACTTTGCAGAGATCTTCTGTCACTTTGACATTAAAGAGTCCTCTTCTGTGCCAACTTCAATTCACGTCGATTCAATGGTGCAGAACAACAAAATGTGAGGGTGAAGCCTTTATAAAGGCGCCGTATAAATAACAGATGTGGACCACCAGGGGGCGTACCAGCCACCCTACCCGACACAGAGAGGCAGACACAATTACTGCCCAGCACACATGTTCATTTTCTTTTTCACGTGGACAACACTTTCCCCTGTTTCCCACGCTCACAGCACCAATAAGCAAACACTGGACCGTCTTCTTCTTCTTCTTATTCTCTTCCTCTGCCACCTTCACTCCTCTCCCAGCAAGCTTCATCCACCTCCTCCCGTCTCTGGCTCCCCGAATGGAGTGAGGCGGCCCCTTTTATAGGACACCCAGGAAGTGCTCCAGGTGCTCCCAGATCTTGCTCTGGCTGCAACCCAGGGCTCAGAAACTGTCCAGGCGCCCCCTGGTGGTGGCCCCGCTGTGCGCCTTTGCCCTCTCGTGCTTCGGGGGAAGTATTGCCCTGAAAGTGTCCACTCCCCTGGTCCTTCCATTACAGGGCCCCGACCGTCCGCCACACAGGCTATGAAAGTTGCGATGTTATGTGCTGGTGATGTGACAGATAATGAAGAATCAGCATACGGCACTTCTTCAGCGAGCTCTAAGGGGACCCACAAACTTGTCCACCTCCGTACCTAACGGGGCCTGCGACTGGCTGGGACAGAATCAGACAGGTTTGATTTCCTCGTTAGTCGGAGGGACAGGCTTTGTATGCAGGAGAGCCGACAACCAAATCAACCAATGAGTGAAGTAACGGTGAAGAATCAGGAAGTCGTCTGTCTGATGTCTCTTGTTTTACGTATTGAATCAGAATGGAAAAAAGAGCCGACACACCAGTTAAGCTGTTAACTCTTCACGCAGCGCTGGTCCGTCAGGAAGCATGGGGGCTTGTTTAGGCTTCACGAGACAGTTGTCTGACATCTTAGGATTTATCATATGTACTCACGTATAAGTCGGGGTCTTGAAACCAAAAATCAATCATAAAATTAGACCTCGCATTATACGCCCGTTCAAAAATGCGACACTTCATTTTTTTTTTTACATCTTCTTGCCTCCTCCAATCTCGCCCCAGTTTCTCAGACACATCGAATTTTGATGCAGCAGCACAGTCACCAATTTCTTTCGCCACTTCATCAACTTTTAATTTAAAACCAGCTTCATATTTTCTTCTGATCGAACGCTCCATCACAGATAAGGGATGCTCTTACGATAAAGTTGTATGAAGGTGTGAGATACAAAAAACACAATACAGTGCAAACGTCACTTTGGAATAGTTCGGGTATTACCGTGTGGTCACGTAGGCACAATACATAGAAAACAAAAAGGCCGTGTGCCCCATGGTTACTCTCTCAGGTGGGCCTTAGCATATCAGAATCCCATCATAATCATAATCAATAGTGTGAGTTTTCCGCATTCGACTTATATGACTGGCATTATAAAATACAGGAAATTAGACGATAAAATCAAGTCCTGACTTATCTGACGGAGAACTTATCTGCGAGTAGATACGGTAATTACACACCACCACTGTCCCGAATCTGCTACGTTTGCTCGATGGCACCCTTTTTAAGAAGTGTCATTTCTTTT
The DNA here is from genome assembly GCA_026402145.1 of Polypterus bichir lapradei. Classification (NCBI taxonomy): domain Eukaryota; kingdom Metazoa; phylum Chordata; class Cladistia; order Polypteriformes; family Polypteridae; genus Polypterus; species Polypterus bichir. Next base: position 21,983,690 of record JANRMT010062816.1, on the reverse strand, counting down.
TGGACAGACCTCATGTATAGGACGAGGAGGAGGAGGAGGATGAAGTAACCAAAACAACAGTGGGTGCTGCCAGTTCAGAGTTACCCCCTTCTGAGACCACCTTCACCAAGTCCATATGCCAATCCAAGCCAGGATCCTTCCAGAGGCTTGTCGGTGGCCATTTATACAGGCCAATGGATTTTAGTCGTGGAGGAGAGCTTGAGGGTCCGTGCTCTCTGGCTGTGCCCCCCGTTGTGCAGATTCATAAAGTCTTCAGGGACCCTCACTTTCTGCACACCTTATTGTGTGGTAGGTTTCATTTTAAATGGGCCATTTTGCTATTTATTGTCCACCAGTCCACACTCAGTAAGCCATCACGTCAGACTGAAGACAAGTTTACAGAAAGATTTGGTAAATTTATTAAAAATCAAAACGACAATCTCTCCTTCCTAGAAGTGCTCAGACCCTTTCCTGTGGCCCTCCATGTTGTGCTCAGGTGCCCCCTGTTTGCTTGAATTCCCCTTGAGATGTTTCTAGAACTTGAGTGATGTCAACCGGTGGCCAAATGAACTGATTGGATGTCCTTTAGAAAGGCACATGTGGACCTGCCTAGAGAAGAGGGTCCCACAATTCACACTGCGTGTCAGGACAACAAGCAGAACCTGAAGTCCAAGGAGCTCTCTGAAGACCTCCACAATCAAACTGGGGTCTGGCACAGATCAGGGTAAAGGGGGCAGAACCATTTATAAAGCTCCGAGTGTTCTCAGCAGCACAGAGGCCTCAAGAATTCTGAAATGGAAGAAGAGTTGCTCCCTGTGGCCCCAAGTTCTAATAAAATGATCCAAAACCAGAAGGATGGAACAGCATTTGATATTAAAAATGGCAACTTGGACCAAGAGGCAGAGAGCGCAGCCCCTGACAGCACAGCCTGGTGTGAGACACGCAGAAAAAAAATCAGACTTGTCACCTAAAGTCAAAGCAGCAACACGACATCGGACAGGCTCTGCTGAAGAGGGGGCATCTGGGGGCCGGTTTGCTGTTTGGACCACCCATTTGGTCTCCTCATTAGGCCTTAATTCTGCCTGTCATGACATGCCAATTGCTAATTGCCATTCTGAAGAGGAATTACTGAGTTTTATAGGGCGTTGTAAAAATTCTGTTTACGCAGACCTCTCAACGTCTAATAACGTCCCCTCTTTATTTACTCAAGGCTTACAAATGGAAAATCCAGAGGAGACGACCGACTCACGAGATCGAATGATTCAGACGTACAATGGGAGTTCAGGTCGGAAAACATTAATCAAAGGGCATTAGGTGTGGATGTGATGAGGTAGATAGATGGCTCTGAAAGGCACTATATAATAAGATAGATAGATAGATAGATAGATAGATAGATAGATAGATAGATAGA
>JANRMT010062816.1:21948769-21981830 GCA_026402145.1 Polypterus bichir lapradei | reverse complement strand
AGATAGATAGATAGATAGATAGATAGATAGATAGATAGATAGATAGAAAGAATGAAAGACACTATATCATACATAGCTAAATAGGATATGAAAGGCTATATAGTACGTAGATAGATAGGGAAGGCACTATATAATAGATTTATTAGGCAATTGTGATTTATGAAGGGGAGATTTTGCAAAAATGTGCTTATGCCAGGCTTTATCATTTTGATTTTTTTTTTTTTTTTTGCTGTACACATTTTCCTGTTGCCCTTTGATGGACTGGTGCCCGTCCAGGGTTTGTTCCGGCCTTGCACCCAATGTTAGCTGTGATGGGCTGCAGCTCCAAACTAACCCTGGTCTGGATTCACTGCATCAGAACATGACATGACATTTCAACGGGATGGCTGGCACAGTGATGCCATGGTAACGCTGCTCCCTCACAGTAAAGAGACCAGGGTTCGTGTCCGGGGTCCCGCCTGTGTGGAGTTTGCATGTTCTCCAGGTGTCTGTGTGGGTTTCCACTGTCCACTGACATGCAGCTTGGTGACACTAGTGGTGACACTAAATTGGTGTTTGTGCATTTGTCCTGCTATGAACTGGCACCCGGTCCAAGGTTTAGTCCTGCCTTGTGCCCAGTGCTAGCTGGGATGGGTTCCATCAAACCCCTATGGCCCTGGTCTGGATTAAATTTGTTAGAGCGTGACATGACACTTTCCTGTGTTTTGGTGAGCACATATTTTCACACTCAAATCCACATAACGTTTTATAAATGAGACCCCTGGAGTGCCGAGGAGGACAGATGGGGACCCACTCAGAATTCAAAGCAGACACTTAGGATTGTGCCACAATGTCCAAAGAACACCAAACATTGTTTTAAATGATTTTGTCCCCATTCAAATCCAACTGGCTAAAGTTTAACCCCCAAATTCCTGTTTCAAACAATTGGGGAAAAACAATAAAAAATAGCAAGAACAAAACAATTGAATCCTGAACCGTGAGGGCCAGTGGATGTGGCAGTGAGCGCAGTTGCTGTTTGTAATTAAACAAATCTAAGCCGGCAGTCCATCTTTATTATGAAAGTCAACAGAGTTTGATAAGGGTGACCTTTGGTTGTGTAATAAACGGTAACAACACACAGCTGAACGGTGGGTCCTTCATGGTTTATGGCGGCCAAATGTACACAACGGCAATGCGGATTACTAGAATGGAAAAGAATGGGAATACAAATCACACAGAGGGGCACACGCACCCCGCTGATAACAGCGACAACTCACGCAAGCCTCCTGTTCAGTAAACTCACTTTTATTCAGTTCTATTGTGTTATACAGGGGTGGGCAAAAGTAGGTTTACAGGTGTCTGTATGGAAAAAGACACGCAGGTTATGGGAATTATGACAGCTTTATGATCTCAAAGGAATGGCACAGTAGCACAGTGGCCTTAGGCACAATCTCGTAAGTCCTCACGCTGTTGGTCTTCATTATTTACACAATCTTGTAGTCTCCTCACTACACTCAAGCACACTTTGGCACAGAGTTCTTCATGGTCACCTGTTTCTGGGCATGCTTCTCTTATGTAGCCATTCGTATCATCCAAGTATGTGGTGCTCATGAAAAGACTTCATCTTTGACAACACCCCAAAAGGAGAAGACCACTGGGGTGAGGTCTGGTCATCGTGGTGGTCATTCCACTGGCCCTCCTCAACCTGCCTACCTCAGCGGGGTAATTGTTCATCAAGAAACTCCTGCACGTTTACGGCATAGTGTGGAGGAGTTCAAAGAAGAGGTCATCATCATCATCATCATCATCATGCTGTCTCTGTAATTGTGGTGAAACCCTGCATGTTAAGATACAGGCCATGTGTAGCAAATACATAAATAAATAAAAAATAATGCAAGAATAAACTTCGCATTTTACGCACTGTTATATTATGTTATGTTATGATATGTTATGTTATATTATATTGTTATGTTCTATTCTATTCTATTATATTATGTTATCTTCTATTCTATTCTATTATGTTATGTTATATTATGTTATATTATATTGTTATGTTATGTTATATTCTATTCTATTCTATTATGTTATCTTCTATTCTATTCTATTCTATTCTATTCTATTCTATTATATTATATTATATTATATTATATTATATTATATTATTGTGGTGGATTGCCGGCATTTTACTCCGGCCCTCACCCCCAGGCCGCCAGGAGGAGCTCTCCCAACAGCATGAACATGCCCCGAGTTCCAGCAGGGCATCATAGACTATGTAGTGTTTGTACACAGCCCTGCTGGATACCTTGGGAGCCACCAGACTTCGCTGTAAGGGGGCTCGTAGACTCTTATGTGCCCTATGACCCGGGAGTACGTCATGGTCACGTGACAGGAAGAAACGACGTGCTCCCGGGTTGAAGAAAAGGACTATTTACCCTGACCTGGAAGGAATAAGGACTTGTGGACTGTTGGGCAGAAACACCTCCGGGTCAGGGAGTATAAAAGGACCATGGGAACTCCCAGACAATGAGCTGAGCTGGGTGGTAGGAGGGCAACGCGTCTGGGAGTGGAGGATTGTTTATTGTTATTATTATTGGTATTGTTTTATGAGTAGTGAGGAGTGGAGGGTGCTTAGTGCACATTATTATTATAATAAAAGAATTATTGCACTTTTACCTAGTGTTTTGGCGTGGTACCTAAGGGTTCAAGGGAGCATTACTGCCCCCTACTGCGACAATTATATTATATTATATTATGTTAAATTATATTATTTTATATTATATTATATTATATTATATTATATTATGTTATGTTATATTATATTATATTATGTTATGTTATGTTATATTATGTTATATTTTATTGTTATGTTATGTTATGTTATATTCTATTCTATTCTATTACCAGTATGTTATCTTCTATTCTATTCTATTATGTTCTATTCTATTCTATTATATTATGTTATGTTCTATTCTATTCTATTCTATTCTATTCTATTATATTATATTATATTATACTATATTATATTATATTATATTATGTTATGTTATATTATATTGTTATGTTATGTTCTATTCTATTCTATTATGTTATCTTCTATTCTATTCTATTCTATTCTATTCTATTCTATTATATTATATTATATTATATTATGTTATTTTATATTATGTTATATTATATTGTTCTGTTCTGTTCTGTTCTATTCTATTATATTATATATTTAAATGAGTTCACCAAGAACACGGGGCACAGCCAGAAACTTCTTAAAGGTGAATTAGGAAGTTTTCCATCACACAAAGAAGCACAGATGCATGGGACAAGTGACCAAGTAGGGTGTTAGACAGGAGGACTTTAGGGGCCTTTAAAACTCAACTTGATGTCATTTGGGGGGATTTGAGTGGACAGGACTGGCAAGCTTTGTTGGTCTTAATGGCCTGATCTCGTCCAGGTTGTTCAAATGCTCTCATGACCTCCACAGTAGCATTCCAACGTGGTGGTGGCAGCATCATGGACTGGGAGACTAGACGGGGTCCGGGAAAACCAAGCAGAGTAAAGTCCAGAGAGGTCCATAATGAAAACCTGCTCAGAGTGCCTTGGAACTCAGACTGGGCTGAAGGGTCATAAACCACAGACAACACAGGAGTGGCTTAGGGACAACTCTGGGAATGTGCTTAGGTAGCCCACCCAGAGCCCAGACTTGAACCCAGCCAAACAAATCTGAAGAGGCCTGAAAACAGCCATCCACCGATGGTCTCCATTCAACCTGACAGAGCTTGAGGGGCTCTGAAGAGAGGAGAATGGCAGGCAATCCCCAAATCCAGGGGTGTGAAGGTTGTGGCATCAAACCCAAAGAGACCCCCAGGCTGGAATGGCTGCCAAAGGGGCTCCAACGTAGTGCTGAGTAAATGGTCTGGATACATGTGTCCATGTTAAATTTCATTGTTTTTTTTCGGTCAGATTGGGGCACTGAGGTTCGCTTGATGAGGGTATAAAATGGATTTAAAGATTTTAGCACAAGGCTGAGACAGAACAACATGTAAAGAAAGATGAAGGAGTGTGAGGACTTTGTGAAGGCGCTATATACAGTATTCCTATCCAGGTGCTTTATTTACATTAAAACAGAGCAGCGACCCCTGCTGGCCACCACTTATAACAGCTCCCATTTCCCAGAAGGGTCCCCTCACCATAGCCTTTCATTTGAGCCCACACAGCAGCCCACCTCCACGCTGCGCACTGAACGCCCACGTTCTTACTTTCCTGACTAACCCCTTACATGGCGCCTTTAAAGCTTTTTAAAAACTCCAGAGAGCACAATGAGGTGGTCTTTCCAGGACCCGCTGCCTTCGCCGGCCTCAAGTACGCACTCTGTGGGCACCAGATGTCGATTCGCGTCTTGTGCCTTTCATGTCGAGGCTCAACTGCCAGAAGCACCTGGGCGGCCTTCTGAAAAGGAGGCGGTCAAGAGGCAAGCAGTTAACGCGGAGGATCCTCATGAAGCCCCTTGTGCGCTCGCCGAGTCGATGTTATGTGGCGGGTTTTGCCCTCTTGTGTTAAAAGTATTTTTTGTTTAAAGTTCATTTTGGTTGACTAATTGATTTTTGTGTTATTTCTCCTGGACGGTCAGTTGTGTCCTTACGATGGTGTGCTGGCCAGAAGACCACTCAGTAGAATTTATGAGAAGGACTGGGAGAAACGACGCAGTCAATGAACAAGCAAGGGTTCAAACCGGGAGTCACGTCAAAGCCACTAATGCTAACCCAAAAGATGGAATAAATCAAGATATCCTGTAAGTGCTGGTGAATCAGCTAAGTCGGCACCCAGTAAATCCTCGGGACCTACAGATTCCGTACTCGTGGATTTGCTGATCCACCTCTCTAAAAGTGCCACCCATTGGGCATCACCCGCAGTCACCTCACGCTGATTTGCAGCCATGTGCAGCAGCAACAAAATTCCAAAAGGCTTTCGGCGCAGCAGCGAAACACGAAATTCATCAATGAGAGGTCTTTGATGTCCGGGGCTGCGCCGAGAGGTGTGGGGAAGCCACTGAACCCCAGTTGTGATGGGGGAACAGCGCTTGGTCCCCATAAATGAGGAATTCCCAGTTAAGTTTGAGTCCTGCACCCTGCCCTTTGTACACCGCGGCCGTCGCTTCTACCGATTGGGAGGTTTTGTGAGGTCAGCACCACCACGGTCCCTCTGGCGGGAAGCCTAGAAGATGATCAGTCTCGACTACAGAGGAAGTAAAAGCCGAACCCAGGGTTAGGTAGGCGAATTTGCAGGAGGATCTTTACCGAACTGTGAGGGGCTGGTCAGTCCAGCTGACCCTGTCTCCCCTCACTAGTCCTCCTGCCAGAACCCTGCATCCATGCTTCAGTATCCACTGCTGATCAGGAAAGTAACCCCCGTGCATAACGAGAAATGACTGTTGTGAGATATGGTCGGCCAATACCCCCAGGCCGCCAGACGGAGCCCTCCTTGCAGCATAGAGGTGCCCCGAATGCCAGCAGGGAATTATGGACAGTGGACTTTTAATGCACAGCCCTGCTGGATACCATGGGGGCTGCCAGGAGTCGCTGCAGGGAGGCCCAGGGACTATTTTCCCTACACCCCAGAAGTACGTCCCAGTCACATGGATAGAAGAAATGACGTGCTTCTGGGATGAAGAAAAGGAGTTTCTACCTGACCCGGAAGTGATAGAAAGTCACATGGACTTAACTTAATCCTGATACTCTGTATGTTCAATTTCCTCATAATAACTATTCAGGGTGGCTCTAAAATCCGTACTGACCCCTACTCTCTTTTCTGTTTCTTTTTCCGGTTTCTTTGTGGTGGTGGCCTGTGCCACCTCCACCTACTCAAAGCTTCATGATGCTCCAACAATGATGGATGGACTAAAAGGCAGAATTCTACGTGACCATCATCATCAAGTCCTTCCGTGAGAACCCTAAATCCAAAGAGGACTGTTTCATTTATGTTAGGTAGAATGCCCAGAGGGGACTGGTCAGGTGGTCTCATGGTCTGGAATCCCTACAGATTTTATTTTTTCTCCAGTCGTCTGGAGTTTTTTTGTTTTTTCTGTCCCCCCTGGCCATTGGACCTTACTCTTATTCGATGTTAATTAATGCTGATTTATTTTGTTTTCTTATTGTGTTTTTTATTTTTCTATTCTTTATTATGTAAAGCACTTTGAGCTACTGTTTGTATGAATATGTGCTATAGAAATAAATGTTGTTGTTGTTGTTGTTGTTGTCATGAATGGACTGGGGGACAAACTCTTCCAGGTCAAGGACTATAAAGGACTCTTTGGGAAATCCCAGACGGACGAGCTGAGTTGGGAGGCAGGGTGGCTAAGCGTCTGGGAGATTGGAGGATTTGTTTATTGGAGTATTTGGGAGTGGAGGGTGCTTTGTGCACTTATTATTATAAAAAATAATAATTTACAGTTTTGGGCTCTCTTGCTCCCTTGAACCCTCAGACCACTCGTCAGACACCAGGTAAAAGTCCAAATAATTATTATTTATGTCCATGTGACTGGGATGTACTTCCGGGGTATAGGGCAAATACTCTTTGTTCCTCCCTGCAGCGTTCTCTAGTGGCCCCCATGGTATCCAGCAGGGCTGTGCATTAAAAGTCCACTGTCCATAATTCCCTGCTGGCATTCGGGGCACCTCTATGCTGCAAGGAGGGCTCCATCTGGCGGCCTGGGGGTATTGGCCGAGGTATACTGTATACGTACAGTGGTGTGAAAAACTATTTGCCCCCTTCTTGATTTCTTATTCTTTTGCATGTTTGTCACACAAAATGTTTCTGATCATCAAACACATGTAATCATTAGTCAAATATAACACAAGTAAACACAAAATGCAGTTTTTAAATGATGGTTTTTATTATTTAGGGAGAAAAAAAATCCAAACCTACATGGCCCTGTGTGAAAAAGTAATTGCCCCCTTGTTAAAAAATAACCTAACTGTGGTGTATCACACCCGAGTTCAATTTCCATAGCCACCCCCAGGCCTGATTACTGCCACACCTGTTTCAATCAACAAATCACTTAAATAGGAGCTGCCTGACACAGAGAAGTAGACCAAAAGCACCTCAAAAGCTAGACATCATGCCAAGATCCAAAAAAATTCAGGAACAAATGAGAACAGAAGTAATTGAGATCTATCAGTCTGGTAAAGGTTATAAAGCCATTTCTAAAGCTTTGGGACTCCAGCGAACCACAGTGAGAGCCATTATCCACAAATGGCAAAAACATGGAACAGTGGTGAACCTTCCCAGGAGTGGCCGGCCGACCAAAATTACCCCAAGAGCGCAGAGACGACTCATCCGAGAGGTCACAAAAGACCCCAGGACAACGTCTAAAGAACTGCAGGCCTCACTTGCCTCAATTAAGGTCAGTGTTCACGACTCCACCATAAGAAAGAGACTGGGCAAAAACGGCCTGCATGGCAGATTTCCAAGACGCAAACCACTGTTAAGCAAAAAGAACATTAGGGCTCGTCTCAATTTTGCTAAGAAACATCTCAATGATTGCCAAGACTTTTGGGAAAATACCTTGTGGACTGATGAGACAAAAGTTGAACTTTTTGGAAGGCAAATGTCCCGTTACATCTGGCGTAAAAGGAACACAGCATTTCAGAAAAAGAACATCATACCAACAGTAAAATATGGTGGTGCTAGTGTGATGGTCTGGGGTTGTTTTGCTGCTTCAGGACCTGGAAGGCTTGCTGTAAGAGATGGAACCATGAATTCTACTGTCTACCAAAAAATCCTGAAGGAGAATGTCCGGCCATCTGTTCGTCAACTCAAGCTGAAGCGATCTTGGGTGCTGCAACAGGACAATGACCCAAAACACTCCAGCAAATCCACCTCTGAATGGCTGAAGAAAAACAAAATGAAGACTTTGGAGTGGCCTAGTCAAAGTCCTGACCTGAATCCAATTGAGATGCTATGGCATGACCTTAAAAAGGCGGTTCATGCTAGAAAACCCTCAAATAAAGCTGAATTACAACAATTCTGCAAAGATGAGTGGGCCAAAATTCCTCCAGAGCGCTGTAAAAGACTCATTGCAAGTTATCGCAAACGCTTGATTGCAGTTATTGCTGCTAAGGGTGGCCCAACCAGTTATTAGGTTCAGGGGGCAATTACTTTTTCACACAGGGCCATGTAGGTTTGGATTTTTTTTTCTCCCTAAATAATAAAAACCATCATTTAAAAACTGCATTTTGTGTTTACTTGTGTTATATTTGACTAATGGTTAAATGTGTTTGATGATCAGAAACATTTTGTGTGACAAACATGAAAAAGAATAAGAAATCAGGAAGGGGGCAAATAGTTTTTCACACCACTGTATAGGAAAAGCTAAAGTTTGTCTGTCAAGTGATCACTCGCAAACTACTGGGGCCAGAACCTTCATCTTGCTCTTAATTGAAAGCTTCTGTCCTGGCGCATTCTGGAAATCCAAACAGTAGGATGTAACGTCAACCTCAGCAAACTGACCTGTGCTCCTGGGTTTATTATGGCAAAGTGATCGGTCAACAAAGTAAAATGGCAGAAAGAAAAAGAAAAGCAACGACATCTGCTGAGCGTCAAGTGTGGGATACAGAATGCGACAATGACAAAGACGGAGAAATGCTTCCGACTGAAGACCCACGTGTTTCACTAGGAAATGCTTATTTTAATGTCATACCTTCATTATATTCCGACATCAGACATCGTGGAGGGGGATACTGAATGTGGGTGTGGTCAGTCCACACAAGTCCCCGCCCACCTCGTACACTCTGACCCATCCCATGTTCCACAATAAGTGGAGGATTACTAAATGCAGGAGGAGTCTGACATCTGACCCCGCCTACGTCAGTCCCCGCCCTATCTTGTGTTTCACAGCCTGTGCCTGTCGCGAGCAGAACTCCTGTATTAACCCACCAGAGGGCGCCAGACCCCTAAGTTCCCTCAATGGAGTTTTTTTTCAATATTTACATTGATTGTTTTTTTTTTTAATTGTTCAATACGGTGCATGAAGAGGGACATTTCTAGCTGGAGCCCCAACATTTCTACTGACTCTTTTGTTTAGATTTCACAATTGACGTCAGGGCTCTGATGATGGAAGTTCCATGTGTTCCCATCTGAATTTTGGACATCCTCAAGGAAACATGCATGGCATCAGCATTGAAAATTCCCACAGAGCTTCTGTGTGTGCCCACACCTTCAAATCCTGGTTCTAAAATGGCACTTTACTTTAGAGCACCATTTCTTGATAAAGAACCATTTCATTCTAGGAAGGGACTTTTGTGTATGGAATGGGTCCTTTGTTGACTAATCTGAGGACAAAAACAGAAATCTGTCATGTGTAGCAGGCCACCTGAGCCTGACCCTAATTTAAAACAGATCAGGAAAGCCTGAAGATAGCCTGAGTTATTGTACGTGCCATAGACGAGGAGTCCCAAAGCACACAAGTCTCAATACGTTCCAAGAGCACTTCCAAAACTGCCCATTACTGTCAGTCCCCAGCTAGTAATAAGAACAAGCGCCACCAAAGAGCACAAAAGGCATAAAGGAGTTCCCAGCAAGTAATTCAATACAATTATTCAAAACAAAGTCGAAAAACAAGAATAAAATAAAACGGGGTGACCGAAACCTAGATGAGAGACAAATATCACAGTCAATATTTAGGTAAGAAACAAAAATAATCATAAAGAGAATTCAGGAAAGAGTCAGAAGGTTTTATCTGCAGATCGGAAAAAGCTCAATATAAATACTGACCTTTCATTTCGTCTGCTGATTAATTCAGGGTCACAACCCCAGAGACCACACCCCTAGAAACGCAGGATATGACCCTGACAACAGTTAAAAAAGCCTACAAGCCCTCACACTGCAGCCCTAATCATGACAGGGCAGAGAGAACATCCTGGGGGTGATTGGCAGGTGGCCCCGCCTCTTAGGGAACCACCCACAAAACACACGGAACATAACCCAGGCAGCGTGTGTACACGGACAAAGCCAAAAAGAGAGAAAATGAACAAAAGAGATGTCAGACATGAACCGAGACACGACAGAATGCAGTCAGGAACCCTTTGGGACTTCACAAATCTCTTACCATCTATTCATGGTCATGTATGGGTCCAAATAAACAGAAGGTTCTTTCTGGACTCTTCATATGGATGTTGCTTTTGGAAGTCAAAGATGGTCTCCCCTACTGCCTCACTCTGAAGAACTGCTTTAGCAGTTTGATTGTTAAGAGTGTAGCACAATGGGGCTGAACTGAGAGCACAAGCGCTGCCCCTCTTAATTCCTCCTATCGGCCTGGAAAGCCCCAAATTGGAAGGCACCGCTCTGGTCATATGTGTCATTAAATTGTCCATCCTGCATTTCCATTTGAATATGGCTAAGCTGTGGTCCTTTGTCAGTCCCGTCCTGTCTCTCAGAGTGTATATGGCTTCAGTCGCACTGTACGCATTATGACATTTTCGTAAAGTGATCTAACAGGCAGCTCAACGTGCGAGGCGCTATATGAAATGTTCTTTTATCAGTAAAACGTCAGTCAACTTGGATATATCTCAGAATTACACGGCGGACCCATTTATATGAATGGGAAAGATGCTATATAAATAACACTATTATTATTAGTATTATTATTATTAGTAGTAGTAGTAGTAGTATTTGTTTCATGTTGGAAGATTCACTTTACAGTTTTAATCTTCTTCTTCTTCTTTCGGCTGCTCCCGTTAGGGGTTGCCACAGTGGATCATCTTCTTCCATATCTTCCTGTCCTCGTCATCTTGCTCTGTCACCAGCATGTCCTCTCTCACCACATCCATAAACCTTCTCTTAGGCCTTCCTCTTTTTCTCTTACCTGGCAGCTCTAACCTTAGCACCCTTCTCTCAATATACCCCTCATCTCTCCTCTGCACATGTCCAAACCAACGCAATCTCACCTCTCTGACTTTGTCTCCCAACCGTCCAACTTCAGCTGACCCTTTAATGTCCTAATTTCTAATCCTGTCCATCCTCGTCACACCCAATGCAAATCTTATCATCTTTAACTCTGCCACCTCCAGCTCTGTCTCCTGTGCCACTGTCTCCAGCCCATATAACACAGCTGGTCTCACTACCGTCCTGTAGACCTTCCCTTTCACTCCTGCTGATACCCGTCTGTCACAAATCACTCCTGACAATCTTCTCCAGCCATTCCACCCTGCCTGCACTCTCTTCTTCACTTCTCTTCCACAGTCCCTGTTACTTTGTACAGTTGATCCCAAATATTTAAACTCCTCCACCTTCGCCAACTCTACTCCCTCATCCTCACCATTCCACTGACCTCCCTCTCATTCACACACATATTCTGTCTTGGTGGTCCTACTGACCTTCATTCCTCTCCTGTCTTTACAGTTTTAATATCACTAAATAAATCCCGCCACCCCAAAGACACACTAGTCCAGGTGTCACTGCGGCATCGGGCGCCCGGACGGGACAACAGCCTACCGCATCACCGGAATCAACAGGTTAGTGCCGCACACATTTATTTTTAACGGACTTGTTGGAATTGTGCACCTTCACTTATTCCATCACTAAAAAGGGTTTCAAGGAGCAAAATGAAGTGAAGTGCGCCTGACCTGGAGAGGTGCGACGGCGAGGAACAAACACACACACACACACCTACCCTTGACATCCTGAGCGGGACAGTCCTCTCGAAACTCGGCTTGCTCGGGCCTCCCGTTGATAGTGAAGTAGATGAGTTTAACTGCCATTATGATCAACCAGGAAGGAAAGACGGGAAAATGTGGAGAGCAAGTGCCGCTGTCAGAAACCCATAAAGTGGAGAAACGGTGCGGGGGACGGCGGACAGAGAGAGAGAGAGAGAGAGAGAGAGAGAGAGAGAGGGCGCGCGCGCAAGAGAGAGGGAGAGAGACAGAGAGAGAAAGCTCAATTGAGCGCGCGCTCGCGCGAGAGAGAGAGGTGCAGTAAAGCAAGCGCAGCTCCTCCTTAGCAACGCGGGAGCGCCAAAGCAGAGTTCAGGTGTGTCGCGAGGGGCCACACTGGGTGTTTGCGTTGGCTGATTTTCTTCTTTTTTTATCTCCGGGTCCTCGCAGTTTGCCACCAAGGTAACGTTAGCCTGACGTTCATCTCACTTTGCCCAGTGGTGAAGTCAGACCTGGCAGGACATGCGTCCCTTACAGCAGCTGCTTAGTCTAGCAGATGATCTGAGAGCGAACCTCATGATATCTTACTTATCATGAATGACTTAATATCGAATCCATAATTAAGGATTCTGCGTTTCCTGTTACTTGTATAACTTTGTAATTTGTTGGTTTTGTTCTTGCAGTTTTGTCGTTTGCCCAAAAATGAAATTATAACGACCCAGGGGGTGCATGAGACGGATGAAAGGAATTAGCCTCTTTACACCGACTGCTGATGAGTGGCCTTTTAAAGGACCGTTCAGCTTCAGGGGCACCGCTTCTGCCACGCAGCTCAGATGTTCTACAAGGAAGTGGGCGCCTCCCGCTCCCAGCTGCTTTCCTCCTTTCTCTGCTCATACACGCCACCCCGGGGTCAGTGGCAACCCGTATGCCACATTATCGCCTGACTCAGAAATGAACCAACCTAAGGTCGAGGCTCACCGGCAGCCATGCCTTCTTAGCCGATGAGATTTAGCAGCCAGGAGACGCGATCGCAGTGATCCGTGTCAGACCCCCTTCGCCCGTTTCTCTTTCACCGCTCTTGGAGATGCCTTGCATAGCCGAGTCCTCCAGGTGCTCCTGTCTCCTCAGACAGTCTCTAGTAACATGAGGACTTGTCCCTTTCCAGTTTGGACCCTGCAGCAGAGCCCGTCAATCTATTAGGCGACTGATCGTGGAGCCTAACGGGCACGCGCTCTGAACGCGGAGGGGCACAGTTTATGAAACTCAAGTGGGGTGCACTTCAGAAACGACCCCCCTGGACACCAAGGGGCACATGAACTTAGGACCTTTCTGCCCTCCCACCGTTATGGACAGTGAGGGGGTCGCTTTCAGGTAACTAAAGGGGTTCACACACCGGATACTGAGGGGTATCCCCCTAAACCCACCCCATACCTGCCTAGGGCTCCAAGTGGGTTTTGACCAGCACTGCCCTGGGGTCCCTAAAATATATTTTTATTTTTATTACCCCATGTAGTTTGCAGTGATGGTTGAGAAAAAAATTTAATGTTGTGCTATGGTGGGGACTGCGGTAGGTTGGCACCCTGCCCAGGATTGGATTCCTGTCTTGTGCCCTGTGTTGGCTGGGATTGGCTCCAGCAGACCCCCGTGACCCTGTGTTCGGATTCAGCGGGTTGGAAAATGGATGGTGGGGAACGGACAACACTGAGTTTCTGATAGAAGGAGAACTACTGGCGACCCACGCTGGACGCTTAAGAACACCATCTGAATGCTTTGACATTTGTCTGGCACCCCCACATATGACACACCAATGACTCGTCTTGATGTCTGATTATTCAAGACTGACCTTTCGGGGGGGGGGGGGGGGGTCCCCGTGTCCCCTCTGTTTTCTGTCCCTCTAAACTATCATTTTTTGGAACATGTTTTGTACATGAAATGACATCCTCAGAATAGATGTCTTCAGGAAAAATGACCAGAAGGACTTGAAGTTGTGCTGCCACATGAATGGACCCTAGAGGTTCACCCTTTAATGAGACACAAGGGGTCAAAGTTACTCTTTTTAGAAAAAAGTAAAAAAAAAATGGGGACCACTGCTATAGACATGTGGAGTGTTGTTTTATGCTTCTTTGAGGTTACTGATCGTGAATATGAACATATTTTTGATATTTGAATCTTTACCGGTGGTCCAATCCCCCTAAGCGTTACGCCCAGAAAGTTAAAAATGACAAACGTCAAACATCAACTTGTGGGGTGTCTTTTTAGATAATTTTCAAAGTCAATGATTACAAATATGAAGTTATTTTTGAGCTTTTGTCCTTTACGAGCCCTCTATGAGGGTGATAAATGACAGATTTCTGTGACAATCAAGAATATTTAGACTTTACATATTGCCATTGAAGCCCACATTTGAATATTTCAAATATGTGACACAACTCTTCTGTGTCATGAAGTAAATCTTCACATTTCCTATAAATACCTTGAAGTACATTCTTAAAAATCAAGGTGCCCAAGGGGTCCTTCACAGCAAAGCCATGGGGGAACCATTGTTGGGTCCCTAAAGAACCTTCCATAGGAAGGCTTCAGAAAGGACCTTTGTTTCAGTCCAAATCAGGATCCATAAATAGCCATGAAAAGGTAAGAAATTTGTAAAATCCCAATGGCCTCCTAATTTTAATAAGCCTCCTGCTGCATACTGTCACCCAGGCTCCGTTCAGGTGTTCTTCACCTGTTAGTATGCAAGTAGACATTAAAGGTTTCTCTTTTGTGCACACATTACGGACATTTTCAAAGCACCAAAAACCAAAGGACCCTTCCCAGAATGAATGGTTCTTAGTCAAACAATGGCTTAGTGGGGAGCCACACATCCCAGTAAAGTGCCATTTAAGAACTGGCATTTGGAAGAGTGTAGGGCAGTTGCTGTTCTTTCAGACGTTTAGTATTTAATTTAACTTTTCTCATATAATGCGTCTTTTCCCCTTTAAATAAAGTCAAACTTAAAATGCGATTAATTTTTTATTTTTTTTTCAAACCCCCTAATGAGTGGGCTGTATAGCTACATCTTGAGAGGCTTTCAGTTGTTAAATGACGTCAACCTAATATCAATATAACCCTCTGCTAGGGCATATTAAGCTTAGATTTACATCTGTCAAGCGTCTAGCCAAACAAAGTGTGTCTGAGGACAAGTCACCAATCAAAACACAGCGCTCGATTGAGCCCACCCTCCCAACTTTGACAAGTGACAGTGACAGAGTTCATTTCAGGGCTTCTTTCATGTTGCATGCTGTGCCACTGAAATCAGTAAATGAAGAAAATGAAATACATGAAGAAATAAGTGCAAGGTCCTCCGTGCTTTGAGTTTGCATGTTCTCCTCGTGTCTGCGTGGGTTTTCTCTGCCTGCAGGTTAAGCCCACGTCACATTCCAGGGCTATTCCAGCAGTGCTCTTGAACGTAGGGGGCGGGGTCTCGACGTGTCAGGAGGTAGGCTGTTCTTCCAGCCAATGAGGTTCTGCAGCACCGTGATTGCATATGTACGAGGTTGATTAGCTTGCTCCATGCACGGATGTTTCAGGGCAGCGTTTGTCGCGCGTTCACGTGCGTACATTTACAAGGTTATTGCGATTTATACTGAGGAAGTTGTGTTGAAATGTGCCTACACCAGGTTTTATAAAAGTGATTTTTTTTTTTTGGCGGGCGCTTATTTTCACGCTCGAATCCACCCAAAGTTATATTAATGACACTCCAATCGCGTAGATGGACGTAAACGCGTTTAGATCCTCTTAATCGCTCTCTGATGGGTTCGTGCGTATTTCGAAGCCCTTCATTGATTGGATCCTGATTATTTTAACGGATCATACTTTGAATAGTCACACTTAACGGAAGACGAACATTTTCCAACAATTACGGCTTATACAGAGCACCGGCGCATGTCCAGCTACGTACCCTGAAATTGCGTTTTTGTGAAGTGTGAATGCGCATACATGCGTGAAAGGTAAATTACTTAACCGTCGCTAACGTTTTGCTATAAATCTCGTGGCTGGCGGAGTTACCATTGCAGCCCCTTGAAAACGAGACTATAAATAACTCGGTTGATAGCCCCTCAGCATCGTTTACTATTCACACTTAACCTGCTCAGTACATTCTGCAGCAAAATGAAAAACGCGGCGCTTAATAAAGTAGAGGACGGGCGTAGAATTCAACCAGGCTCACAATATGACAGGACAGGGAGAAATGAAAGCACAACGTAGTAAGGTGAAGGCATTGACGCACACATTTTATTTATGTATTATTTATTTACTGAATTTGTTTTACAAATGTTCTTTGGTACAAGAGGCGCTTGGATTGTGGCGTACTGCTAATAATCATTTCATGAATGAGCACAGAACTAAACACTTTAACACGTGTTTTGTTTTTATTTAATGATAAGACAACTGTGGCCAGTTCTGGAGGCTGTCACTTTCAACTGTGTTCGGCTCATTAACGTGACATGGTGACAGTTCTCTGCGGCTTCTTAAAGGGTTTCTTTCCTTTTCTATGAACGCGCTGCTATCAAGAGTCCCGGCTGTGCTGTTCATTTTTAAATCGCACAAAGCACACGTGACATTAATTTTCACGGCACTCCAGCGTCCCAGCAAGGAGTTATGCTCCCAGTATGGGCGAAGGTCACTCTCACGGGTGTTTTCGGGCGTTTTAGCATGGACAGCAGGGATCATTTACTAAACGATGCGAAAAATCCAATGTGGATGGAGATCGGTTTCGTTTAACAAGTCCGTTTTTAAATGAAAACATCCTAGCGTGAAGTACCCAGCTGTAACCAGGGCTGTTTTAGTCTCTTTTTTTTAGAGATCTGCGGGCCCGCACTTCATTTCCTCCGCCATAGCATCCTGTTAGACCTCCGCACGCCAGATGGCGCTACGCAATAAACGGACCGCCGCTCAGCTCCTCTCTTGCCTCGGCGGTAATCGTGAGTTCTTGACAACCCTCGAGAGAAGGCAACGTGACTGTATAATCGGAGTTGTTGTGTCGCCGAGATGGCAGTTAAAGAAGAAGGTCCTGTGTCTGCGCCTAAAAACCTGCTCTCGTTGAACCCAGAAGAGGAGTTTGAATTTCAGCGGAAAGTTCGGGACATTAAGAGTCAGTCTAAAAAGGTAACGTGACGACGTGACTGGTGTCGGTGGAGCACGCGATAGGGCCGAGGATTGTAAAGCGGCGTGTTGAGTGTCCGCCGCCAGGAAATAAGCGCCTGGCCTGAATTGGCATGGGTGGGTGGCATTTGGGACTGCAGAAAAAAATGGCCTTAGATGATTGAAGTACGGTCTTCCACTTGTAAGAGAGAAAAAAAACAAAACATAGACAAAAAAGGTTACTGTTAGGCTCGGGACTTGTTTAGCTTCGCTTGAGTGTTACTTGGGCAGGCATAGGGTTTTTAAATATAGTGAGCGTCCACAATAGACATGTGATAATGGAAAAATAAGTGTAATGAAACTTGGAAAAAGCAAGTGTTTAGAATCGCCGAGGAAGTGTCATATCCTGGCTTCACCAGTAAGGGCAGCATCGGGCGCAGAGCGCAGGGCACGAGTCCGCGGGGGTCAGGACGACAGCATGTTGCTTGGCACACCCATACACCCCATCGCATCCATTATTTGGCCATTGAACATGTTGCAGGTGTAGTTGCGAATTGTTTTCTCTTACTTTTAATGCACACCTAAGCCATGTTTGGTACCAGTTACCAGTGCAGTTCGAATGGATGCAGGGACACAGAATTGCCCTGTTTTGTACTTTTAATTTTTTTTTTAACGAGGCTTATAAAGAGTGGCACAGTACTTAACATTGTTGGGTCTCTGGTCCAGTGGTATGGGTTATCGCTTGGCACTGCCAGGCCCTGTACATGGACTTTGCCCATTCTCTTTTGTTTGTGTGAGTTTTCACCAGGTATTTCAATTTCCTCCTCCATCGCAATAACATGCAGGTTGTATTATGTGGCAGCAGAATAACAGATGTGATCTTTGGGTTCGGGGGGGTCTAGATCTGTTGTTTTATTGCCACACATACAATGCAGTGATATTCTCGACTTGTGTTATGTTCCTTGCAGGCACAATAATCGACATAAAACATCAGGAAGAGAAAGCTCGAACCTAATAGCTCGAAGCATAACATTATATGCACAAGAATCACCGAAGACGTGCCACTTAATTCACATATGGCAGTTGAATGGCCTTCTTAACTACGGGTAGACACTCTTCTTAAATCCCACAGTTCTGGCGTTAACAGTTCTATAGCCCCTGCCTGACTTGGGTGGGGAATGTCCTTTTAAGATTTATTTTGGCTTTCCCAGACAGGTCTTGTGAAATATGCCCTGCTGAGATGGCATCCATGTGTGCCAGTGATGATCTGCACCGTTTTCACCCCCCCTCTGCAATGTCTTGCTGAACTGCTGCCATATCGCCACACAATGTGGCCCGTCAGGATGGACTCGACAGGGCACTCGTAAAAGTCCCTGGGATGTTTGAGAAAGTAAAGTCACTGGTGGGCTTTTTTGGTCCGCCCAAGACCATTGTGATGGTAACCCCCAAGAATTTAAAACTGTTGACTCCATCTTTTAAAGGGCACTTTATATCTTGTGGTCCGTGCTGCTGATAGATACTTTATTAATCCCAAAGGGAAATTCACATAGATAGAGTTTGTCCTTTATTTGTCCCCAGAGGGAAGTGTAGTGTCTTTATTAATAAATATTTATTAAACAATCAACCATACCCCCCCCCCATATACACACCAGAATGAGTAAAGGAACTGAAAACTAATAAGGGAGAAACGTCTGACTTCTCTAAAGATAAAAAGAGCAGTGGCAGTGGAGCATTATAAAGGTGTGTGGCTGCTGCTTGGATTGCTGCACGTCATTTTCTGCTGAGTCCTGGAGACCTAACATCACTTCAGGGTTTTGTTCCAACCAACTATTTTTTATTTTTTTTTAATTAGACTCATAGCTGTTATTTCACAGTTTCTATGTTTTGCAGGTCCATAGAGAAGTTAGAAAAGTAAGTTTTTTTTATTATGTTACATGGGAATACTCTAGTCTTTTTTTTTTTTTTTAAACTGGGTTTTAATATTTTCATCATCCTCGTGATTTTCATTCTGCTTTTATAGGATATTGTAATTATTTAATCCATTATTTACTCTCGAGCACTTTAGTTGCTCTGACACTGAAGTGCCCACTTTAGTGTCATTTGTCCAGGTGTCTGCGCTGCTCATTGTTAACTGTCATTATTCAGCTACAATTAAGGGAGCAACCTACACAGGAAAATGGCAATTTTCATAGAAAAATAACAAAATATAGTTAAGGATTTAATTAAGGCTGTTGGAAAAATACAAACGTTTCCCAATGTCTATTTTTAAATTTAGATAGCATCATACCACAAAAAAAAATATCCTGAATTTCTGTGTTTTACCACTCTAAGGTAACTCATGAATATTTATGAGAAGGGCGGAGCCTTTGACCAACACACAATGGTGTGTAAACAAGAGGCTATAAAGTCAGGTTTTGAACAGAGTTAACCATTGATAGTGGGAATTGATTTTCAGACGTTGACATGGAAGGTGAAACTGATGCATATGGGACTGTAAGACTGAACCCAAAGGAGTGCAGCCACCTCAAAGAGAACAGTCTGCACTGCTCTTTCTTCTTCAGTCCCAACACCTCCCTAAAGTACTGTACTTGTAGCACTTCACCACATCCACTCCATGAGCAGTGACCAAGCTGGAGGCCCTTTGGTGTGGTGAAAGTCAAAAACCAGTTCCTGGTCAGCACAGGCCTTAAGAACTTTAGGACTGACTCCATCTGCTCCCACAGCTTTTCCACTGTGTAGCCTTCTCAGTTGTCTCCTCACTTGGTCATCAGTTATGAACAGTCCATATTGATGATCGGCTGATATGGCCAGTGAAGAGTCCACCTTTGAAGTGGCTGTAGTTGCTGATGGTTCCTGACTCACCAAAATCCTGTAATCTGTACCTTTTAAGTATCTATCTGTCTGTCTGTCTGTCTGTCTGTCTGTCTGTCTGTCTGTCTGTCTGTATCTATCTATCTATCTCCAGTCTTTGCTCCTTGATGAACAGTTGTGACCAAAAGTTTTGAGAATGACTCAAATATTAATTTTCACAAAGTTTGCTACCTCAGTATTTATGATGGCAATTTGCATCTACTCCAGAATGTTCTGACGAGTGATCAGATGAATTATAATTAATTGCACTGTTCCTCTTTGCAATGAAAACGAACTTAATCTCAAAAATACATTTCCCCTGCTGGTGTGAAGAAGGCTTCAGGGCACCCATAAAGTCCAGCAACTGCCAGGACCGTCTCCTAAAGTTGATTCAGCAGCGGGCACCACCAGGGCAGAGCTTGCTCAGGAATGGCAGCAGGCAGGTGGAAGTGAGGTGAAGACTTTTGGAGGATGGCCTGGTGGGTGCCAAGAAGGGCAGAAAAGAAGCCAAGAAAAGGGACAGACTGGTATTCTGGGATTGGACTGTTGGGAATGTCATTTTCTCTGATGAATCCTGTTTTTGATTGTTTGGGGCATCCGGAAAAATGAAAAGGTGAGCGGTGCTACCATCAGTCCTGTGTCACGCCAACAGTAAAGTATCTTGAGACCATTCATGTCACGTGGGGTTGCTTCTCACTCACAATTTGGCCTAAGAACACAGCCATGAATAAAGAATGGCACCAAAACATCCTCTGAGAACAACTTCTCCCTACCATCCAAGAACCCTTTGGTGACCAACATGATGGAGCACCGGGCCATAAGGCAAAAGTGAGAACTAAGTGGATCGGGGAACAAAGCATCAAAATTTGGGGTCCATGGCCAGGAAACTCCCCAGACCTTTAATCCCATTGAGAACATGCGGTCAATCCTCAAGAGGCGGGTGGACACAAAAAAACCCACAAATTCTGATTCTGCAAGAATGGGCTGGCATCAGTCAGGATTGGGCCCAGAACTTGGTTGACAGGCAGCATGCCAGGGTGAATTGCAGAGGTCTTGAAAAAGGAAGAAGGGCCAACACTGCAAATCTTGACTCTTTGCATAAACATAATGTATTTGTCAATAAAAACCATTGAAACTTCTGAAATGCTTGTAATTCTACTTCAGTATCCCATAGAAACATCTGACACAAAGATCTAAAAACACTGAGGCAGCAACTTTTGTGAAAACCAACATTTGGGTCGTTCTCTACATTTTTGGCCCCCACTGCATTCCTTCATCTTCCCTAGCGAGCCACTGATATACTTGTACAGGTTAGCCTCTTGGGACGCACTCCTCTTTGCCATTGATGTTATTCAGATAGTTTAGGACCTTAAGGTGAAATTCCAGTTCCACTGAAAAAGGCAGGCTGCTGTCATCCTCCAGATATCCAGCTGATGGGAGTCCTCAAGGTAAAGCGACTGCAGAGGCTTGTAGATGGATAAGCCGGGCAAAGCATACATCTTAGGTATAGAAACCATGAATGGAAAGCAGTGGAGACTCTGGTGAACATCTTAACCATGACCTCCATGTGGCAGCTAACCGAATTTTATTCTCCGTATTGTAGCGCGAAAAACTGACACCTGGAGTGATTTGCTTGAGACACATACCACAAGGCTTTTATGAGAAAGAAATCCGGGAATATTTCAGCCAGTTTGGAAAAGTTGTACGGCTTCGTTTGTCAAGAAGTAAAAAGGTACGGTGAATGGGGGTTTTCTATTACATTATTATTATCTAGTATTAAGTTTTTTCTATCGTGAAGGCCAGAATTAAGATATCCGTATGCGTGACGGCCATAGAACTGAGATCAGGTAACCGGGAGGTTAACATCCAGCATTTGAATTTCCTGGTATTAACTGGTGACACTGGTGTTAAAAAGAGCTTTATGCATGTGAACACTACTTCTATATATGTTGTGTATCGCTTGATGGTGGCGTGTGGTTCTGACCAGCACGTCATTTGTCCATTTCATTATTAAGTGCATTGACGTATATTAAGGGGGGTTTGGAGGTTTCGCCTCTGTGTCTGATGTAATTTTCTCCTTGCTGACTTTGGGTACAAAGCACTGTGTCTGTATTCCTGCACAGCGTGCCCAAAATCTAGCTGTGTGCCAGCAGCATGCAGGGATGTGCTTTTGTGCCACTTTCAGTACACACCTGACCTGACATGACATTCTTCAGTCTCGACCTGAAGGGGCCTGAGTTGCCTTGAAAGCTCGTATATTGTAATCTTTTTAGTTAGTCAGTGATGGGTGTCATTTTGCTTGACTTCTCATTATAATGGCTAACACAGTGCAACACTGTAATATTACTTTAATGTAAGGATAAAAGGCCATCTTTACTTCACTCTGGTATTGATCAGTATCTTTTATAGAGAACCCCATTATATTGGGAATCGCAGTAAATTATTCATATCTTTCAGAAAATAAAACCTTCTCTGCATTTTTTTTTTTTTTCTTTATTTTAGACTGGACGCAGCAAAGGCTATGCTTTTCTGGAGTTTGAATGTGATGAAGTGGCAAAGATTGTGGCAAACACAATGAACAATTACCTTATTGGTGAACGACTTTTGAAGTGTAAGTTTTCCAAAGTCTGCTTTCTAAGCAGTTTTCCCAAGCGAGTGGTAGAGCAGACATTGCTCATATGCAACAGATAAATCTGTCCTAATCAAAATTGTAAGTACATATAACCACCCTTCTTGAAATGGGTCCTTTTGCACAAATCACTAAACTGAGTTGCCCATCTTTGAACTTTCTCCAGATCAATCCTGTCTCTAAGCGACCTTGTGGCTGTGGCGCCTCCTATAGACAGGTGTTTGCCTTTTCCAAACCAGTCCAGACCACTAAGCAAGGTGTGGAAACTCCTGAGCCAAAAGCACTGGGTCTGAGTACAGTACTTGTGTCTGTGTTATTTCAGTTTATTGTTAATTAAATTGCAAAAAAATCCTAAAATCTTGTTTTCAGTTTGTCAAGCTGGGGTCTTGAATGTTGCTTGATGTGTGAAAAATTAAACGATTTTAGGATAACGATGCAACATTACAAACTGAAGAAGTGAAGGGGGCAGAATACTTTCTGAAGGCACTGTATGTAATGTGGCCTGCAGAGGGCGCTCCTGCCACCCGAATCCGACACAGACAGACGCAGAGGTACAAGCACACCGGATTTTTCTGTTTCTTTTTCCTTGTGGAAATGCCTTCCCCCCCCGAGTCCTACAAGCACAGCACAAAACTCATCTTCTTTCTCTTTCCTCCACTCCTCCTGGCAAGCTTCGTCTTCTCCCACCCGACTCTGGCTCCCGGAGTAGTAGCTGCTGGGTCCTTTTATAAAGCACCCCGAAGTGCTGCTTGTTCCACCTCTGGAAGCAGTTCTGGGTGTGGTGGAAGAGCTGCCTATAAGGGCTCGGCAGCAGCTGCAGCTCCCCCTGCTGGCACCCACAGATCCCAAAAGGGTCGAATCAAACTGGAGCTTCCATGGAGCCCTCCGGGAGTCCGAGGCACTGCTGCAACCTGGGTGGGGGGGGCTGCCATCTAGTCCTCTGGATACACTTCCTCACCCGGTCCTTCCAACATGGAGGTGTCCCGACCCCGACCCACCACACTAATCAGATGTTCCCTTTATCTGTTCTGTCACCTGTAGCTAGTATTGATATACAAGGCTCAGAAGTAAGTGGATGCAATTTGAAATTTAGGTTATAAGAGTACAAAAGAGGCATTACTTCACAATGTTTAAACAAACGTCTAAATGCATAGCCAGAATGAAAGTGTTGTGTTATTATTGGCTTCCAGCTTCTTTATCTTAAATGTGAATGACCTGAATATGTGGCATAATTAACAGTTTTAACATCACATACCCAGCGCTTATGGAGAGCCCTGTGTTTGAAATGAACACGGCTGCCTTGGCATTGCTATTTTCCCCCTTGTTCATGTCATTTATGGGATATTCAGAAACTAATAGGGAATTGCATAGCATTGTTGGCTTTGTAGCTCAGCTGTACTTGGACCCCAGAACAGTAATTTGTGTGGAGTGATCAAAAACGATTCACCATTAGGATTTCTTCCTCTCCAGGCAATGTCATTCCACCCGAAAAAGTCCACCCAACCCTTTTTAAAGGATGCAATACAATATTTAAGAAGCCATCACTTCCTGCTGTTTCACGCTACAACAAAGTACGCACGGCTGAGCAGAATTCAAAAATGACAAAAAAGCTTTTCCAGAAGGAACATCAGAAGAGGAAGAGACTGGCTGGGAAGGGGATAGATTATGATTTTCCAGGATTTGTAAGTCTGATTACATTTTATTTCTTGGCGTTTTGAAGGTTACACAACATGCATGTGATTGATTTAATGTGCTGTCACCATATTGTGAACTTGACAACATGAAGGTTTTAAGTAGCATCAAAACTAGGCTTGCATGATACTGAAAATTTTTTAAATGGTATGGTACCAGCATTTCAGGTCTTTCGATACTGGAAGTTAATATTACCTTTCCACTCAACTCCCACACCCCTTCTATACTTGGGACAGTACACTTGTAGGGGAATATAAATGGGCTTTGATATCCTGGAGACTTCCTGACACCACATTTTTTGGGAAGCATCCAGGCTTTTTTTTTTTATTTATTTTTTTTGACACGTTGCAATGATGCATGTTGGGTGGGTGTCCTCATACTGTGGGCATGGTGTGGACACTGCAGGTACGTTAACATTATGTAGCATATGGCACACATTCCAAAGTGAACATTACTAACGCACATCTACAGGCTTTAAGCCAGTAGACGTGTGATTCCAAATAATCTGGAGAGTAAATAAAGCAGCATCATACAGTGAATTTTAATTCACCTGATGTGCTCACAGTCTAAATCAAAAGTGAAGTACATCACTCTATGCATTTACCACGGCTTGCCATCTTCTGTACAGTCGCTTAGATAAAATGTCTCCTTTTCAGTAGCATTCAAAGTAACACATTTTCATGTGTCTACCAGTTTTGGGCATTCTGCTCATAAAGCCAGATTTGGTAAACAAGCCGCACAGCAAAGGTGGTGGTGGTGCCCGGGTGTAGCTCTTGTTGACCCTTCCCAGAATAAAGGTCACCTCTGCCCAATGAAAGAAGCCCACAGAATGCTTGTGGTGTGTTTTTATTATTACTTCTGGTTTATTTGAAAGTTTGCTGTGTGAAATGCAGCCAAAGTACTTGGAGACTGAAACAAAGTAACTTTTAGATACCAGACATACAGAATGTTTTATGATGTTTAGAAATCCTCAGTCACTGTGGGAGACCATTGGGTGTAAGGTAAGAAGCACACGTGCCAGTATGCCACTCCTTTACTGGCTTAGCTGCATAGCAGAGCAGAAAAGAGGGCACCGCGTGCAGTCCAGTAACGGAGACCTATAAATAGTCAGTTTAGTTCTGAAAGAGTGATCAAGTGACGCAGCAGCTGGTGTTCATGCCACACATCTTTTAAGGGCTCAGGCTGGGGATGTAAAAAATGGGGTGGATGTTATTTACTTCACAGCACATGAAGGACTAAACTTCTTATTAAATCACAAGAAAATTCTCATTCAGATTCACGATGGCCAATGATGACATTGATGGGTTTTTTTTGTGCAGTTTAATGATGTTGGAGCATTTTGTTAAAGGAGAACTCCAAAAGATTACTTGTGTATGGAAACCACGATTTTTTTTTATTTTTTAATTTAACAAACCTTTACCAAATTACTTGCCGCATCCTGGCTTTGTTTGAGCATGTAAATGCACTCGGTGTTTTCATGTTGTGTGGTAGTTTAATTAGTCTTTATTTTCCTTTTAAGGCTGAACAAATACCAGAAAAAAAGAAGCCGGAGACTGAACAAAATACATCTGTAAATAGTGAGGTATGCAAGTGAATTTCTTATGTCCCATGGGATACGCACTTAAAGCAGTTAAGGTCTGCAGCTTGGTAAAAGAAAATTTGTACATCAGACGGTTTTTGACGCTGGACTTCTCCGTTACAACCGCAACAACTTGAAGTCTTTTTGGTTCAGAATGGGAAAGTCATGCAGTGCAGCAGTGGAATGAGATCTGTTTTTAGTGGCCAAACAATGGCCACCTTGCTGCTGGCCTAAATGGTAAAATGAATGACAGTAGAGGTCTTTGGTGGAAAATCCAGAGATTTTCATTTGGAAACTAAAATGGCACATGTGCTTAAGTGCATGATATGAGAAAAAGAGTTGATCTGCAGGTCAGCCTGCGCCAGCAGATGGTTAACCTGCTCAGTGCGCTGACAAGGCCCTCGTTTGTGTTAAATTTGACATGCTAGCCATTTACTTTTTTTTTTTTTTGGGATGGCATATTTTTAACAATCAAGAAGAGCAAGCCCTGCATTGATAAAACACAATTAAGCAGCAGTGATTATATCAGTTTCATTTTTAAATTAACATTTAAAGAATAGAGTTGTGCTGATAAGGCCAACCGGTGATGAGTGGGTGTAAATAACAACTGGATTCTTCAGTCCCAACTTATGACCTTTCACCTGTGAAGTATCAAGTGCCAACACATGAATGACATGTTTTCCAAGTGCTGTAACACCAACCTGTAAAAAGTGTTGTCTGTCCCCCAAAAAATATCGATTGATCACAACTAGGCACCAAAACTGACCAACTGTTCCCCTGTGGACTTTTGTGAGCACAGCTGTGTGGCTCTACCAAGCTGCTGGACAGTAGGGGGAGTGAGTGGCATGATGACAGCTGATTGGCTGTTTTCCATGTGATACCCTGGGAAAAAAAGGCTGCCGAGACTCGAATATTGCTTTGTGTTACACCATACCAGCAGTTCCAGTCTGTGTACTGGTGACCCACAGAGCTTCAGGTGTGACGTCCTGTATGCTTTGTGACTGGCATGCAGCCAAATGGAGTTTAAAACTCAATGCACGACTTGTATTTGAATGCTAAAAAACTCGCAGGCATCACTGGTGCAGTCTGGATAGGTCAAAGTTCTGAAATTCACTTTCATTGGATAATGTTCTTCTGAGTGCTGATTGGACAGTTTCTGCCTTTAATCAATCACAGTACGGAGGGGTTAGGGTTTAAGGTGCTGTTCCATCAGTGACCTTGTATAGGAATAATAAATAGAGACATTGAACATGAATAGTCTTCTGCAGTTAGAACTCATTTCAACTTCAAACCAAATAATAAAGGAGAGTTTGAAAACTTAATTTATTTACCAGCGTTGCTTCAAAAAAATTAGTCAAATTGTCACATATGAGCAGTTTGAGAAAACACTTAAAAACACAGATGCTTTGTTCTGTTGATGTCCTCTGTTTTTTTTTATTGTTGACCTCACCGACTTCACACTTTCGACTTTTAAAATGTCTGATTGCACCTTTTTGTTATGATTGACTTTAAGAAGCAGTTAACAACTTGTAGCCTTTTGTTTATATGCTACAGTTAAGTATTTGTTTAAAAAATTTTTATTTCTAAAAAAAGGACCTTCTATGACTGCATATTCTTCACACTACTGGCGGGATTGACACAATGCATTATTTAAATACTAAAACCGTACTCTTTGTTTAAATAAAAACTCATTTTAACCAGTAATTAACAACAACAACAACATTTATTTCTCTAGCACATTTTCATACAAGTAATGTAGCTCAAAGTGCTTTACATGATGAAGAAAAGAGAGAAAAAAAAAAAAAGACAGAGTAAGAGAAAGTTAACTGCGATTTCACCTTGAATTTGCTCTAAACCCCCCTGTTCAAACACTCCAGGCACCTCCTGTTGATCCTTAAATGTCCCGTGTGTTACCGGGGCATTCTGGTTCAACAGGTACACTGGCTTGAATAGCCTGAGAAAGTGGGAGGAATACATGAACATGTTAAAAAGCACAGACAGATCATCCATTATCCAACCCGCTATATCATAACTACAGGGTCACAGGTGTTCTGCTGGAGCCAATCCCAGCCAACAGGGCAGGAAGCGAAACCCTGGGCAGGGCGCCAGCCCACTGCAGGGCACACACACACACCAAGCACACACTAGGGACAATTTAGGATCGCCAATGCATCTAACCTGCATGTCTTTGGACTGTGGGAGGAAACCCACGCAGACACTGGGAGAACATGCAGACTCCACACAGGGAGGACCCGGTAAGCAAACCCGGGTCTCCTAACTGCGAGGCAGCAGCGCTATCCACTGCGCCACCCACAGACAGATCAGAATGTTTTAATTTTCAAAATTTCTTAAGCATGGTAGTTTGCTATGATCAGAAATCCCAGCCTCAACCTGTAACCATTAGAATTTGAATAGTCCACCTGAACTCACCTGTGCGCACTTCGCCACTTTAACCTCACAAAGATGGAGGAACTCTGAGTCTACCTGACTGCACGAGGTCCGTGAAAACTGAGGACCAGACACACAAAGATTTCAGCGGCATTTAAACTGCCAGGGTGCAGCTATGGAATCGGTGATTGGGGATGGGAGGGCACCAGTTATCCCCCAATTTCTTCAGCCAAGCAAGAAGAATAAATGAGCAGAGAATTGGTCAGAAGGCTGAAAACCGCACTTAAATGGGACAAGAATGATGTGAGCCCCCTAAGCAATGTCATAATGCAGCAACGGTCAGGGCAAATGTGGAATTCACTAGGCCTAGTGCTGTGGTAGCCCATGATAACACAGTGGACATGCGATTCAGGCAAAGAAACGCCCTTCTGCTGTCCAGATTGGGATTCTGGGCTGTGATTCAAAATGTGTCACATGAAGGATGTGCAGCAGTGGACCTGTGACTGCTTTTCCAACTGTATTTATGTTGTTTTGGTATTTTACAGTTTTCCGTCACATGTAATAACTTAGTTAGTGTTTGGCTTTTGTAAACGTTACGCTAAGGAGGTTAATGCACAGTCGTCCATTTTTAGTTATGGAGCTGCTGTTAACGGTGTGGAAGTAGTCATTTACAGAATGTTAAATCTTTTTGTAACGTTTTTCTACCTTTTCTAGGACACAACTCCTTTATGCACGCCATCTGTACTGGAACGCAGAAAATCCATGGTGATTGAAAACAACGACAGTGCTGAAGATGATGAGATCATAATTAACTACCCGAAGAAGCTGAAAGGAGAAGCAAAAAAAGCCACATAGACGTGGACTATAAATGAACTATGGACGGTGTGTGCTGTGCACATTGGGGCACAAATTAGTTCACATTTTTCAAAAATGTTAAAAGATCTTTAAAACTCTTTCCAGAAAAAATTGAAAGTACTTCCATTCAGTTTGGAAGTTTGGTTTAGGTACAGTAAAAGTGTAAAAAAACAATTTACTCCATGGACCCCTATTCCCCCCCCCCAAAGCCCAGTACACTGAGAAGTGCCAAAGAAATCGGCGTTAGGACGTCCCATTTAAGGAACTGTCACGGACTGATGTTGGAACGCTTTCAGGTGACTAGAGAAAAACTGAAAAGAGGCCCGTGAATCATAAAGTACCTTAACAATGTGCCACTGCAGACGACAAGAAGGACTGAAACAAATGGCATATTTATAAAAGTCATCCAAAGAAATGCAGAGTAAGCCTGCTCAGTACAAGAACGTCGGTTTGTGGTAACGTCGCACTCCGCTTAAGGTGGAGACTTCAGGCAGAGGATCTGCAGGATTCCTTAAACTTGACTGGTGCATCGCAGACAGCCGCTCGTCATCCCTGCCATTTCAAGTAAACCAATGTAAAAATACTAAGATTAAAACTTCTGAACGCTTCCTCTCGTCTGCCATCCGCCCACCATCTCATTCTTACTTTTAATTGATCTCGTGGTTATTTGGCCTGTAGATATTTCTGAGATGTTAGTAAATCTCTTTATTCTTTGCCATATGTTTTAAATACTAGCCTTTCTATTGCTGTTTTCATTTACCCTTTAATGTGGAATTTGGAGAACACTGCAGTCTTGGGGTAAAATAGAAATAAATACACAGTACAGCGAGTTTGTTAGGCCAGGTGGACCTTTTCTTTTAGCTGCCGTCAGTGACTTGGTTAACTGTTTGAAACGTTCCACCATATTTAACTTCAGCATTGAAGTATTCTTACAGATACTTCACAGGACGAAAATAAGTCCTATTCAAAAACAACAGGTCATGGAATGGAAGTGTACATAAAATGCCATTAAACGCAGATTTTTACAGTTTCATGTTAAAAATGGGACCCGACTAGGCTTGTGGTGGTGAATTGGCCATAATGTGGACATCACATTATGGCTCAAGTGTCAAATGGACATTTTGGTCCTTTTGTGGCAGGCCTTTGGTAGTTTATTTGTTTAAACATGAAAGTTTGAAAAGAAATAGTCGGTGGAGAGTCCGTTAGTATTGATGTTGGTTGTAACAGACCACGGTGGATAGCCGGTCAGTGTGCCTGATTACTTACAATTAACAGCTAATGTAGCTGTGTGGGTGCGTTTGGTGTAACGTAAATGAGTTTATTCACACTTCTCTCTTGTCCTCTTCTGTTCATTTCTAGGTAAGTGGCTTAGAATTGTACTTTTTATGGCTTACCTCTCGTTGGTATGAGGGGACAATTGAACTGCTGCTGTGGCTTATGCTGCCATCATCAGAGGCAAGTTGCTGCCTTGTGAGCGACTCTCCTAGTGTTTCATGGGTCTGTTGGGCCATTGGATGAGTTAAAGATGACAACATGCAAAATATATAAGTTGAAATAAACGGTCAACCAACCTGTAACTGGAGTCTTGTAGAACGGGGGTCGCCAACTGCACTCCTGGAGGGCTGCAGGTTTTCATTCTAACCCTTTTCTTAATGAGTGACCTGTTTTTGCTGATAATTAATGTCTTCTGAATTAATTTTAATTGATTTGCTCTTGAAGACTCGGACCCCTTAACCATTTTTTTTTCTCCTTAATTAGCAGCCAAACAATAACGAGGTACAAAGTGAGCCAAAACAAGTGGTGTACATCATACAATACCTGAAAATAAAGAAAGACGAAGGTCTCAGGAATGTCGATCTGCTCGGGTCCCCGGTGCTCTTAGAAAAGAGAAAATCCACAATTTTGGACATGTCTGCTTAAGCACCACGCGAGCAGCAACAAGCCACGAAATTATAGAGCAGGTTTAATGAATGACGAGACTGTGCCTCATTAAGCAACTGGTTGGAGTTTGAGGCCCTGACTTAGGTGGTCTCCTGTTGGCTCACTCACTTCACATTTCATTTCTATTTGGGTGCCATTTAAGGAAAGAAATGAAGAAATTCAGGGGAACAAATCTTAAGCAATTCAATTAAAATGAAAGAAAAAGGAGTTAATTAGCAGCACAAACAGGACACTCGATTTAAAAGGGTTAGAATGAAAACCTGCAGCCATGGTGGTCGCCCAGGACCGAACTTGGCGACCCCGTTGTAGAATGCTCCAAAGAGACTTACAATTTTTAAAATATTCACCAAACTTCCTGGGCAAATTTCCTTAGTGAATAAGTGTACCAAATTTCAACAAAGCCGGTCCAGAGGGAGCCGAGTTAACAGACAAGCATCTTAAATTGATGACTAGCACTACAAACGGGATACCTGCAATAAAAAGCCTGGCAGCTTTGTACTTTGTAAGGACAGAAGACACAGTCTTGGGTGAAGTGTTGGGGTCCCAGTGAAATCCTGCTTCAACAGCAAGTTAAGAAAAAACTTAAATTAGGGGCAGGGGGGCCCTCCTTCACTCTTGGGCTGGAAGAGAGAGGTTAGTAGGGATGTGCCACCCTTCTCAGTACCCCATGTTATCTTACAGGCTGGGCCTTCCAGGTGCACCCATGGCATTTGTGCATGACAACATCCACTTTTCATAAGACGTGAGCGTTTTGATGCTGTATGGCTATTTGACTGTGCCCTTTTAAGATAACCAGCTTGCCACCATGCCACAGACCCACACTGGAACTCTGTAATTAGTGAAAAGTGTTGGTCAGGCAGAAGCAAGAGTTAAACCTGTGCTCCCCTGCAACGTGAACACAGCTGGTATCAGGGGCGCTCCATCACTTTCTGCTGTCCAGTGTCACACACTGAGGCGTGACTGAGGAATCACTGAGACAAAGCCAAGCACTGGTGGCAGTGTAGGGCTGCCATTTATATTTGATCTCTTAATACTTTCTGCCCTGTTTCTCAAATCTTCCAGAGGTTCTTCCATTCTAGCCCCGCCCTGACAGCTGCCACTCAAGTATCTAGCCCCGCCCTGACAGCTGCCACTTCAGTATTTAGCCCCGCCTTGCCTGTGAAGCACCCACAGACAGCTGCCTTCCTCCTTTTGTTGTATGTTGTCAGCCTCTGCACTATTTCTTCTCCAGCTGACTCATTTAACACATCATAACGTGTATTTAAAGTTTCTTGAACCATTTACTGTGGGTACTGCACAACTGCATTTACTACTCATTTTCTCTTATGTGATAATACTTACAAAGCATCAGTGAGGTGGTTATTCATCTCTGCACTGGGACCGACTAACAAAACACCGCTTTGGAGTGATCTGAGGTGGCTTCACTGGGGCACATTTCTCTTACTATTAAATATTTGGTCTACAACAACAACATTTATTTATATAGCACATTTTCATACAAAAAAAGTGCTTTACAAAATGAATTGAAAAATAAAAGACACAGTAAGAAAATAAAATAGGTCAACATTAATTAACATAGAATAAGAGTAAGGTCCGATGACCAGGGTGGACAGAAAAAAACAAAAAAAAAAAACAAACAAAAAAAAACTCCAGTCGGCTGGAGAAAAAAAAATAAAATCTGCAGGGGGTCCAGGCCACGAGACCGCCCAGTCCCCTCCGTCACAGTCTAAGACCTGTGAGTCCTTCAAATGAACAAGTCTTTATACCATCATGGCAGTATGCCGCACTGCACAGAGAAGAATAACCCATCTATTGATTTTTAGAAATGTGATAAGTAGCCTTTCTTAAGGTCTTGTTGCAGAAGAGTAAACGATAGGTTTTTGCAGTATGTAAACTACGTGTACATTGACTTATTTGGCCAACGCCTTTATTCAAGGTGACTTACAACATTTATGATACAATTGGTTTCTTTTGGTTTTATAACTGGAGCTACAACACTACACCACACTGCCTACAGCGGGTTCTTTTCAGGAATCCTGTCATCCACAATTTAGACTTTTAGGTGGACCAGAAGGGGTTAATTAGAGAGTCCCAGACCCTGACCTGCTCTGGTAGTTCATTTGAAGACCTCGCACCCTTTTTTATTTAGTGTGCTGCTCCCACATAACAGCATGCAAGCTAAAGATTTCACTGTACTGTCCTGACATTACAACTGGCAGAAGAGATAGTGAGGGAAAAATGAAAGGCGCTACATAGTGGACGTGTGAGGGAAATATGAAAGGCGCTATATAATACAGATATGTAAATATGAAAGCCGCCATATTGTGAAAATGCGAGGGAAATGTGAAAGGCGCTATATAATGCAGATATGTAAATATGAAAGCCGCCATA